>ML682013.1:7456859-7718071 GCA_007922195.1 Podocnemis expansa | reverse complement strand
ACACACTCCCCCTCACTATCACTCTCTCTCTTGCTCACACACACAGCCAGACACGCTGTCTCTCCTTCCCCCTCACACCCACAGTCTCTCTTTCAGACACACACACACCCTCTCTCACACAGTCTCTCTCTCTCTCTCACACACACACACACAGCCAGACACTGTCTCTCTCTCTCACACACACACACAGCCTTACACGCTCTCTCCCCCTCACACAGCCTCTCACACACAGTCTCTCTTTCTCCCCCTCACACCCACACTCTGTCACACCCACACCCACTGTCTCTTTCACACACAGTCTCTCTCTCTGCCCCTGACACACACCTCAATCCCCCCATCCCCTCCCCACCGCGCTCTGCCAGCCCCGGTGAGAGGAGGAGCGCCGGAGCGGGAGGGCCCGAGGGAAGTGGAAGCGGTTTCACTCCGGATTCATCATCCTGCGCGGCCGAGACAGGAACCCGGAAAACGGGGCAAGGCCAGTCAGTGACCCGCATCCCCGCCACCCCTTTCCCCGCAGCCTGGTACCCGGAGACGCTTCTCCGCCCTGCTAAAAGCCGCCGCCGTATCCCCATCCCCGCAGGGAGGGAGGCAGGGTAGGAAGAGTGCCCGGCCGCCCTCTCCTGCGGCTTTGGCCGCTCCCCCTCGTGGGGTTGGCTTGCACTGATGCATTTTCACGCTCACTCTCCCCGTGTCTTTTTATAGGAGGCCCTGGCTGAGCCCCGGGCCCCCGCGTGCTGGGTGTGAGAGCCCGGCCGCTCCCTCTTCAGGCTGTCTGGGCGGTGGAGTGGCTGCCTGATCGCTTTCATTTGGCAAACACGCTCCCCGTTTAAATAAGAGGGAAACCCCAATGTAATTTACGAGTTAGGAAAGTAAACTGCTTTGAGACTGAAGGGAAAACTGAGTTGGTACGAGCAGGTGATCCTGGATACACATTAACATATCTGACCCTTGGCCATCGCCTTTCATGGCACCAGTTCGTTACATTTTACGTTTCAATGTCCTTTTGTCACTTTAGATCAGTTTTCAAATAAATTTCTTTTATGACCATGTTAATATTTTTTTAAAGACCCAGCTGTCTAACAGTTAATGGATAACAGTTAATAAATTGTTATAACTGTAATGTCTAGGGCAGTATTTCCCAACCAGTGTGCCGTCCAGCCTGAGCATGTTTGTCCCAAAACTTTCTGAAAAACCACTTAATAAGCTCTGGATTGGCTTATAAATATTCATGAGTTCATTTGGAAACTCTATGGTGCTGTGCCTCAAATTAATTAAAGGTATCAAGGTGTGCCATGGCAGAAAATTTTGGGAACCACTGGTCTAGGGTATAAATAATAATTCTTTGCCGTTTGGGTCCAGCAGTCTGAGGATTAGCTAGTGCTTTGCAAAGATAAATTCAGCAGCTGATCAGCCCTAATAGATGGGGTGTATTTCACTGTTAAAATTTGGATAACAGAGAGAGTCCCCGGCTAGGTCCCAATGCTCATTGACTTGTTGCATGTTCAAACACTTGTAGGGCTCCCTTTGTGTGCTTCTGGTTTAGAATAATACTTAGTCCTGCCTTGAGTGCAGTGGACTGGACTACAGCAGCTCTCAAGATCCCTTCCAGCCCTATGAGTCTATGATTGTTGCCTCTGCGGTGTTGGGATTTACCCCCAAAATAAATTACACAGGATAAGATGACAAGTGGACAGGTTAACCATTTTTATAATTTTTGAACTATGCACAAATGTATTTAGCTATGTCTGTTTTCTTTATAGCAATGGCTTTGGGAACTGCACTGATTTATGATGAGGAAATGACAAGTTACAAGCTACTTTGGGATGAGTAAGTCATCTGCAGGTTTGCGGCCTTTTCTGTGAAAGGCTCTTATTAGTATTTCTACAAATGAGAAGTGCTGAATGTGCTTATCAGCAAAACACACATGAATGTGCTGAACCAGAAGTATGTGAGGAATCCCTTGGCCCATGTGCTAAAAGCTAAGTAGTGAAGTGCATAAGTAAACTCTTGGTTGTAAAAGGGTGCAGGCAGTTAAAATTTTTGTTGTCTATCAAACAAAAATATCAGTGCATTGGGAGAAATATATAGATGTATCCACCCAATTTGAACTCCATACTTGCTCCCTAGCCATGTTTGCTGCAGTGTCCACCTTCTCTTTGTTTCCTAAAGCCCCAGAGTCAAAACGTGACAGTAATTCTGTAAGGGCAGGTCTACACTAGAGAGTTTTGTCGACAAAAGTCAGTTTTTTGTTGGCAAAACAGTGGAGGTTTACATATCTAAACATTCCTCCCACCAATGTGACTCCCCTGCTGTGCTGAGAACATAAAACTACCTTCAAGGACAGTGTCTACAGCAGGGATCTCAAACTCAAATCACCATCAGGGCTGCATGAAGACCAGTACGTTAGCCTGAGAGCCACTCCACTGCAACATTTTCATATAACAATATTGCAAATATTGGTAGTGATAGTGTCATTGCGGGCCACAGGAAGTAACTTTAGGTGCCTCGTGCAGCCTGCGGGCTGCATGTTTGAGACCCTGGTCTACAGTGTTTCTGGAAGCTGTGAAATTAACTAGCCCTTCCCCCCTCCCTCCTTCCCAGCTGAGGCCCTTTTCTCTGCTCCTATGTGAGAGCAGAACCAGAAGTCCCAGGCTGCTGGTCTCTGTCCATGCCCTGCTGGGAACCAGGCAGCCCTATCAATTTCATGGCTCAGCTCCTGCTGTGGAGTGGGCAAGGGTGTATGGGAGAAAGAAGGGGAATAGTGTGGGAGAGAATCGCCCACTGGGAGCCCAGGAGACTGCCCCTTAGGTCAGTGGAAGTGTTCGTGGTGGGGACACACTCCACCAACTAAAGGAGGAAGTGTGGACATCTGTGGTGGCTGTAGGTCAACCTATATTAGTTTGATTTATTTTTATAGTGTAGGCAAGGCCTCAGGTCAGTTGCATGTCTTCCCTGATGTAAGTAGCAACTGTTTCTTCAAAATGGGAAAGCTGCAGAGCTGATGGGTGGCCCTGATTTCCATTTGGTGAGATGCATTTTCTTGGGACCTAGAGCGTTTTTTGATTTTACTATTTTTGATCAAAATAAAATCATGCTGTAAATCCCTTTTTGTCTTTATTGATTTTTATAATTATTTATCACTGCCATTTTTCATTTGAGTACTCATGCCTTCTTTATTGTGGGGCTCTGCCTATTTTTATTGAATGGGGGGGCTGCTTTCTTTGTTGGTTGCACTCCTGAATAATTTTTTTTTTTAAAGAGTGACATGAAATCCCTTTTAACCCATGCATTTTTATAATCAAAAGGTGGTTGATGTCCCACTCTGAATTCCATAAATTGGAAAGTTTTCAAAGATCTTTCTTTTCTCATTCGTCCCTGCAAGAAAAATGAATCGCCTCACAATTTCCAAATGGCAGCTGTGTTATTCTAGTTCAGTACAACAAACAAGGAGTCCTGTGGTACTTTTATTTATTCCATGAGCTTTTCTGGGAGAAGATTCCACTTCGCCAAACACTTAAATTTTTATATATACAGAGTTTACGCTTAAAGCATCTGATGATGTGGGATCTTCTCCCACAAAAGCTCATGCAATAAACAAATTTGTTAGTCTTTAAGTGCCGGAGGACTCCTTGTTTGTTCTCCTTACAGTGTAAACCTTGTTGATGTTATATTGTAACAAGATAATTATTGTTTCTTTGTAGCCCTGTCTGTGCTATTGAAGTCCCAGAAAGATTATCATCGTCCTATGAGCAACTTAAACATTACCATCTGGTGGAAAGATGTGTCCATGTACCTGTCAGGGAAGGAACTGAAGAAGAGATCATGTTGGTTCACAGGTGTGATATTGAATTTAATTGACCATCATCACATGGATTCTAGCTGATCTTTACAAACACAGTTCATATGTTTTGCTGCGATGAAGGAACCTGATCCAAAAGTCACTGAAGTCGATGGAAGTATTCCTGCTGATATTAGTGGGCAATGGATCAGGCCACAGTGAAAGGCTGGCTCGATGTAGAAGTAGTGGTGCTAAACAAACTTTCCTGCCCCTAAATCCTGCTTGACAGTTTTCTTGGTGTTTGTATTTTGGGCTTCTTTTGACCAGAGATTGCCAATTGTGCAGAGCGCTAACTGAATACAGTTGAGGCTCTGTAAATATAAAACTTTAAAAGTAATCTTTTTAAACAATACTGGTACAACACAGAACAAATCAAGATGGGAAAAATGGGGATTTGTAGAAATCAAATAGGAAAAGATGTTGGGGGTAAAAAGAGGGAAAATTTCCAAGAAAACTGAACCACTTAATTCTGAAGAAGGTTCTAGTCTAGAGGGACTGTGGCATACATATAACCTGGAGGGTGCCCCTGAGATGGGATCCTTGAACACAGAAGGCCATGCCTGTAGTCCTGGCTCTGACTGACTTGTGTGAAGTGGTTTTACAGTGCAGGCAAATATTGTTTCTATGTTCAGATGAAAACCCCAAGTTCATTTTTACTTGTGAGCTAAATCTGGACTGGTGCCCAGGCAGGTAGAAAAATCAGGCCGGAAAGCGGTCAGATGCCAAGATTGTGACCTACTCTGCCACCTGCCTTCCTCAAAGGATGTGTAAAGTTCTTACTCTTCCTAGTGGGTAGAGTGATGGTTTGGGACTCAGAAGATCTGATTCCATTCCCAGCTCTGCCATTGGCCTGCTGGGTGTCCTGGGGCAGGTCATTTCACATCCCTGTGCTTCAGGGGTACAATGAAATGGACCTGCTTTATACAGCAATTTGATGACAAGCACTGTAGAAGAGCTAGTTAGTATGAATTATTTACATTAAAATGTTTTGTTCTTATTCACACCTAATGCCTATGAACTTAGACAAAGCTTTAAAAAAAACCCCAGAGAACTGGAATCCTATTCCTCAACTCCTGTTAACCCTTTCTTGGAGCCACTGTTTTATATTTTTCCCAGCCATTCCTGTATCTGCCTTCTGGCTGAAGTAAGGTTGTGGCTTATGTGGCATGATCTCACATGGGAGTAAAGAGTGTGTGAGGTGCATCATGTCCAAGTCACAGCATGGCAGGGAGAATGGGTTTTACTGGGGTGCCATTTCTATGCAGTTAAGTGGGTGTGAGCACACAACAGCAGAGCATTGATTCTGCCCTTCCAATTTACTGGTCAGCACAACTGAGCCAGTATGGAGATGCAAAAAAACCCAAACAAACCTGGTTGTGTGTTCATTCAGATTACTTCTGTGGTGCAAGGGGGGAATTTGGGACCCTGCTGTGACTCTCAGAATCACAATATCAGTCCATCATCTATTCTAGAGGAAGAGCATCTCTGCATTGCTCTTTACTCAAGGTAGGTTCCAAAGTAACATCCCCTCCTTTGGACAGTAAGGCCGTGTCCACACCAGAGTTCTATTTCAAAACAGCCGTAGCTGATTCTGAACGCCATTGGATATCGGGGACTGACATTCCAGAGCTAGGTCTTCCATGCTACAACTAACTCTCCATGTATCACATGTTCCTTTGGTTTCTTTTTCATTTTAATAGAGATTTTTCAGGCCATATCTGAGCTCAGTTAACCTCGCTCTCTCTCTCTCTCTTTTATTTTTTTTTTAAGTTCAGAGTACTTGGAAGTTGTAAAGAGGACTCAGACAATGACTCAAGAAGCCCTCCGAAGAGTCTCAGAAAACTACGATGCTGTTTACTTTCACCCAGTATGTGGGCATGGTCATTTTCCCTCTTGTGAGATATAGAAGTGTTTGTACTGTTGTGTTAAAAGCCCATTTCTTGTGGCTGAAACTAAAGTAACCAGCATTTTTGTTGTATTTAAATATACTGGCAGTTTTATTTGTGAGGCGCTTACAAGTACCACAGTAGTAATTCAAATTGATAAATGTAACAGCTCCACAGCTTCTGCTCTCTAACCACGCCTCGTGACCGAAGCATTGTTCTGGGGTTTATCTTAAACTAATGAAAACTAGGAGACCGAGGGTTAAAGCCAATGCTTTCCTCTCATAAGTCTTCCGATTTGTGCCTATGTATTATTTGTGTTTCACAACAGTGCATGATAATACACACTGGATCAAACTGACTCCTGCATAGGAGGCACAGTGGCCTTTTCCTATTTTGTATGAGTAGAGGGCCATATTTTATGTTCAAAGATATCTGTGTCATTTACTGGTATGTGCTACATGAAACCACTAAAAAAGTTTGTTATCCTGCTAAATAATTCCATAGCCTCTTGGATGTGTTTCAAGGGAGGCTGTTCTTATAAAGGTGATGAGGATCACGAATATTTCCAGTAAAAGTCATACTTCTCAAATTCCACTCTTGGTTACGTTCATACAACTCCAACTTCACTGGGGAGCAGACACTTGAGAAGATTTACAAAGAGTCCTGTGGCACTTTTAGGGTATGTCTACACTATGTGTTTAAGTCGACTTAAGCAAGGCCCTGGCCACATTTGGAGTTTATTAAGTTGACTTAAAGGCTTCCTTAAGTTGACTTAATAACACACTCTTTAAGTTGACTTGGGCATTAAGTTGACTTAATGCAATGTGGCTATCTAAGTCAACTTAAGAAGCCTTATGTAGTGCCTGCTTAAGTCGACGTAGTAAAGTTGACTTAAGCAAACTCATTTTTTATTAGGACACTTTAAGTTGACTTAACCAGCTTTAAGTTGACTTAAGAGAAGGGTGGACTCACAAAGTCGACTTTAAGTAGACTTTATTAAGTCGACTTAACAAAGTTGACTTAGCTTTTGTAGTGTAGACATAACCTTAGAGACTAACAAATTTATTTACTGCATGAGCTTTCATGGGAGGAAATCCCATATCATCAGATGCTTTGAAAGCTCATGTGATAATTGAATTTGTTAGTCTTTAGAATTGCCACAGGATTCCTTGTTTGTTTTGCTGAAGTAGACTAACACAGCTACCCCTTTGGAACTTGTCATTCAGAAAATTTGTTGTAGTGTTGCAAAACATGTCAATTATGGTTAACTAAAACCGTCTCATGGGTGGCAGATGATAATCATGAGATTTCTCTCCTTAGAATACTTACCGATGTGCTAAACTAGCAGTAGGCGCAACTCTTCAACTGGTGGACTCTGTGATGTCAGGAAAAGTTCTCAATGGAATGGCATTAGTAAGGTAATGAAACAGTTATGAGTCCTTACAGTGGTGATGCTGCCCCCCCAGAAAGGTGCTGGGATCTAACATGGACCTCTTGAGCTAAATTCATGAGTCACTCTACTGCCTCAGATAAAAGACATGTGTCTGTGTTGTGGCTGTAGCATGATCAATCTGTAGCTGGCTTAGCCACCACTAAATTGGAATGGAGTGCCACTCCAAGTGGGAAGAGGTTACGTTGCTTTTTAAGCAAAGTTCATTCAGCGTGAGTAACCATTTATTTATTTTTTAGGCCTCCAGGTCATCACAGCCAGCGAAATGCAGCCAATGGGTTCTGTGTGTTCAATAATGTTGCTATTGCAGCCCAATATGCCAAAAGAAGATATGGTCTACAGCGGTTAGTGTATATTTGTTTGGAGGGGGCAGATTTTCAAAGGCACAAATGGCAGTTAGATGCCTAACTCCCATTGAAAATCCAAAGGCATTAAATGCCTTTGTGTCTTTAACAATCTTCTCCTCTGTCCGTTACTTGCTATCCTATTGGCTTGGGTTGTTGTGGTTCTTCTAGTGAATATTGCCTTTGATTTGTGCAGAATTCTAATTGTCGACTGGGATGTGCACCATGGACAAGGAATTCAATATATATTTGAAGAGGATCCCAGGTTTGTAACTGTCTTCCACATATCAGTCTGATTTATTTTTGGTCACCTTTCTGTAGAATAAAACCTTATTGATTCTGAAATGGAAAGTCTTCAGCGCCCATTTTTCTGGGTACTGCATACCCTCTGAGACTGTATTCATTTATTATCATTTGTCAGACAAATGGAAACAAATATTTTAACTTAATTAAAAGCAATTTGTAAATCTACTCTAGAAAAACTGACACAATATGAGCCCTATGAATACCTTTTTTTTTTACGGATAGAAAGCTTTCTCCACTTCACCATCCAAATACACGTTCTGCGCTGTTTTCTGGAAGCTACGGATTCAGATTCTGAGCCCATAAGCAAGACCCTTCTTTGGAAAATTCCCTTGCTCTGGCTCTAATGGGAGTCTATGCAAAAAAAAACTTTACAGTGAAAGTGCCCTTGCTGAATTTGACTATTGTACTACTTGATTATACAGAACTTTTAAAGTGAGTGAGTGCCAGTTTGCTCAAAGATATTAGCGGGGGAAAAAATATGGGGAGTGTTCGCTTCTGAAAGCCTATTTTCATGCTGTTTGTGAAATGAACCAAAGACGTTACACGTGAAATGATCCTTCAGAACTTTTGTTTCAATTGGGCTCATTTCTTCTTTCTTTCAGCATTCTCTATTATTCCTGGCATCGCTATGAACATCAGAAATTCTGGCCCTTGCTCAGAGAATCTGATTATGATGCTGTTGGTCAGAGAAAGGGAAAAGGATTCAATGTAAATGTACCTTGGAATAAGGTAAATGTTGCTCAAAATCATAATGGTTCAAATCCAGTAGTTTTGTCATGCTGTAAGGGCAATGTTTTAGCTATCTGAGAAGTAATAAATTTAATGGGAAGTACATTGACTTGATTACTTGACAGAGGTCACACGTTCCTGTGAATGGACTGTCTGCTAAGAAAATAGGACTTCCAATGTAATGATTTAAAAGAAAGATGTCACCAGTTTACACAGTCCCCTTCTTCTATTGTATGTCATCTAGTTAGGCTTTAGTAGAGAAAGCATTTGAGTGATGATGAAATCCTTCTCTGGCCAGCACGCATAAGATCTATTAAAGTTGGCAACTTACATACTTTGATGAAGAGGGATGGATGGCTGTACTGGGTCTTTGAAAGCTAAAGTTCCAAATTTGTATTCTGGGCATCCTGTTTAACTTTTCCCCATTTTTCATGAAAATCTTGAAGAAACTGAGGCCTGGATCCATAAAGGGACTTCAGGGTTGCAGTACTCAGCATTGCAATGCCTAACTTTTGAGCACCTTGAAAACTACAAAGCTTGAGATAGGCACCTGAGAATGGGATCCATAAAGTCATGTTAGGCTGAGAACTGCTTAAGCTAGCTAATAAGAGATGCTGATGAAAGGGGGTGGTCCTAAATCCCTCCGCTTATACAGCGTTAGGCACCTATGTCCACAGTAGAGAGGCACATATCTCTGCTCGTGGCACCCTTTTCCTGGAGGCAGATGACCATTATTTTTTAGGGCTAGTCTCACTCCACACAAGATAACAGGGAAAAGAAGAAGAAAAGAGGTCCCTAATAGCCTTTTGCCCTGTGATTATGGCAGTGGAAAAGTGGGGAATCCCTTTTCAAATCCCCCTCTCTTCATCAGGCAGAGGAGGACTTGAATTAAGGCCTCTCACATTTTTCAGGTCAGTGCTTGAATGATTGGGCTAAAGGTTATCCTCCCTGCTGCCCATTTTGTGTGGTGTTGGGCATGCTCTGAGCATGCCTATTGAACCAAGGGAAACTAGACAGAAGAATGCCTATCTTCTCCTGGTTTGAGGATCATGCTGGAGCTTAAGAGTGAGCAAGGCATCCAGATGCATATGATAGGCAGCTGTGCAGTGCTCAGAGGAGGAAACTGACCTGCCTAGTGGTGGGGTGGATTACCTTATGGACCCATGGGGCCTGTATCCAGGGGCCCCACATCATGGGAGCCCCTGGCTGGGAGTCCCCGCCCTGCCGGTGCTGAGGGGTGAGGTGGGGTGGGCTGGCTCAGAGATAAGGCTCTGCATTCCTGCCCCAACCCGGGCTGGCTCATCTGTACTTGAAGGTGAGGCAGGTCAGTCAGTGTTGCTCCGCTCCAGGGGTGGGGCCAGCTGGCATGCTATGGCTTCCAGAGTGGCTTTCCAGGGCGTATGGCCCTGGAGGGCTGCATCAGAAGCTGCACCATACACCAGCTGGCCCAGTCATCCCAGAGGGGCCACTTGTGGGGGGGAACATGGCAGCGGGCAGGGGGCTGGGGTTCCAGGTGGGCGATGCCCACCAGTGAGCTGGGGTCACCTCTGCCTAGTGGACTTTCTCAGCAAAAGTTTGGGTACTGAGTGAACTAAAATTGGGGTTTGGTGGCAGCCAGGTAGGAGTTTTCCAGATTGTAGTGGTGCCTAAAACTGGGACTTGGGCACCTATAATGGGGTTCAAATGTAATACTGACCAGTAAGGGGTTGTGTCATCATTTGCCCTGCAGCTGAATGCTTTATGATGCTTTCTTGCTGTAGCTCTTGGCCTGGGATGCTCACAACCAGCCTACAAGCCTGGAGGTCACACTCTGAAATGTCTGTGTGCTAGATAGTCCTGGTTCAGCAACTCTGACACCAGCAGTGTCTATAACCCCACAGCACCACTTTGTCCCTCAGCAGCTTTAGTTATGAACAGCAAGACAGCTGTTAGCCACCCACAGTCCGAAAGTTTCCCCAGAGCCTGGGCTCTGCAATATCCAGCCCTCATGTAGACAATGCAGAGAAATAATGTTAATTTATTTGTTTGAAGACACCAAAGCACATCAGAGATTATTACCTCTACTTGAGTAAATTCAGCTTTCCCTTTAAACACAGCATTGAGTTGGTTTATAGTAAGAATAAAATAAATTTATTAACAACAGAACATGGGTTAAGTGATGCCAAGTAAAAGGAAGAAATTTAAAGGGTTAAAAGCAAGTAAAAATTTAAATGCATCTAGAAGTGTAAAATTCAGTTTGTTAGGATACAGGCTTTGTTCAAGATGATTTCTCACCTATATTCAGTTTCCAGGGACTTCAGTCCCTCCTTGGTTCAAGTCTCATTATTTTCAGCTTGCAAGAACTTTGTTCACTTGTGTATGCTGAGTTATTGAGGCCAAAGGTGGCCTCTGTCTTTGCGTATATTTTCCAAATTCACTTACTTCATTTCAAGAGGCAGGATGGTGTCATGCTGGTCTGCTTTCAAGTGGACTTTTCATCCCACTGCATGTGAACAGGCTTCCAATATTTTGATTCCACCATCCTTAATTTATAGGAGACAGGTAAATAGTTGCCTTCTCTCTTGTCTGAGAGAGAACCTGTTTCTTCTTGTTTGACCACAAACTTCAGAGCATAATGCCTTTAAGTACCCATATTTCCTCAGATAGGGTTAGTACACTCATTTAACAGTATATCATTAGCTTCCCAAAAAGACCTTTATACACTTTTATAATACTGTAGAATTGTATACAATCAGTTGATTCAGTTGTCTATCACTTGAGGTTCAGCCACCCTGTATTTATAGACGAGTAAATCTTTCAAATGGATTCTTCTGAGGCTACCCTTCAAAGTAAAGCCTATTTAAGCTGTGAAGAAAGTGACATGGAATCTGGTGTGAAGGAAGCTCCATGCTCCTTTCCCCTAACCCCACTTGTTAGCTTAATAGTTTTATTTAACTGATATTTAAAATTGGACCTTCATTGTCTTTTATTTGAAACCTGGAATGGTCAGAGAATCAAATACACATTCCTTTTTTAAAGTTATACCTGCTTACTAGCTCTCTGACATGCCTGGTTTCAACACACTTTAGACAGAATTCCATCATGTATCCATAACCACATATATACATCATGCAAGAATATTAAAAGCAAGTGAGTTATTAGTTTTCAAATGGGACCTCAGAAGTGATATTTTGTACAAAGATTATCACAATAGTATTTAGAGTGTGAATACAGGGATGCTTAGGGTCAAAACTGGCACCTCGAAAAGAAACACATTACTTTTCCACAAAAAAGAGCTGTTTCATATCTCATTGATTTTACAGGTTGGGATGGGAAATTCAGATTATCTAGCTGCATTTTTCCACGTGTTACTTCCAGTGGCTTTTGAGGTAATGTTTTTGCTCTGATCTTTGAATTAAAGAATAATGTTATCCTTTCTAAGTGCTTTTTAAAGTGATATTTGAAATGTAGTCAGCCCACTCTTTCTACTGGGCAAAGTGTTTGAATGATGCCTGAACAGTGAAACACTGACATGAATGTGGTGTTTAGTTTTACATATTCTTTGTAAAAGGCTGTAATGAAAACAATACAAAGGCCAAGCCACACAGTCTTTACTCCAAAAGTTTCTTTATGCATGCCTGTAGTTCAGTTGACAGGATTGGGCCCATGGAATGCAAAAATGTGATACAAATATATCTTTATTTTTTATCATAGTTTGCTCCAGAACTTGTTCTGGTTTCCTCTGGTTATGATTCAGGAATTGGTGACCCTGAGGTAAGGAGTTTTACAGGATTATGCATTCTCATTCATAATTTTATTTCGAGTATATTTATACTTTGAATGTAATAATTGTCCAGGTATTGATAGGTAGATTTTACATTGACCAAGTGTAAAACCTGATATTTCTGGCTTAAAACTAATCTTGAGCTATTAGGGATCAGGCTGAGACTTTTATGGCTGCGTTGGGGGAGGTGCAGATGTTCCCATATGTTGGACCTTTGTCTGAAATGTGATGCTAGAACTTGCTGGAAACAAAGTAATGGACAATGTGGACTGTGGGTTGGCCCATTATAACAGCTCTTATGTTGCCATCTTTGTTGACCAAACTTTCTGTTTCTTTCTAACATTTTTCCTGATTTTAGGGTGAGATGAAGGCTACTCCTGAGTGTTTTGCCCACCTTACACACTTCCTAATGCAGTTAGCTAATGGAAGACTGTGTGTTGTTCTAGAGGTAAAGCTTTAAATGTGTCTTTTTCTGGTATAGTTTGGAAGGGAGAGTCTCTGTAGGAGAGCCTCACATTCCTAGCCTGGAACTAGAAATATGAAAGCTCAGGAAAATAATTTCTTCTCCTATGCATTTAAAACTAGACAGTCTTTACTTTTCTTTTTCTGTTTGAAATCAGCAATGCAAGAATGGTTACGATTTTTACAGTGCGCTGACAAGTGTTTAGAAAAACTGCATCTCTTTTGAACCGATGTTTTGTGGCCTACAATATTGAGGGAGAGAAAATTTATATGATGATTTTATGTTCTGATTAAGAAATATAAAGCTCTCCATGTGGGTTGTAGTCTTTGTGCACAGCAACTAGTATGCAAGTCTGAACTATATCAAATCAATTAAGAATAATCTATATTATGGAAATTTTTGCAAGTAAACCTGGCCTCAGTAGAGCTTTTAAAGACTTCAGCCTAAGTGCATATTTACCCAGTAATGAAGTCTTTATTGATTTCCCACTTTATTTATTAAAGATCTTCTACTTTGAAAGTTTTCTTTTTTAACTAAGAAAATGTTTTATCTTTTGTACATCTCACAGTGAATCCTTCACACTCCCCTCTTCTGTAGCATCCTAAACAACTGGCGGCTCCTGTGTGCTTGTTGAGTTTGGGGAGATATTACTGCTTACTCAAGGCATCCAGTTACAGTTTCTTTCCTAAAGAGAATTCATTGCTCTCTCTTTCCATATGACATTAATTTACTCCATTTAAACCCCGCTCTTCTGCATATCACAAAGTTACAGTTGCAGGTGCAGTGCTCTTTGTCTAGTTAAGACAAAAGCAAGCATCGTCCTTTGAGGCTAATGCCATGGCTGCTCCATAAGTAGGCTGCAGGAGGCCCTCTACCAGCTAATCCAGGTACTTTGCCTCTGATGGGTCAGTGCCTGTTTAGTTGCTACCAATCCACTAGGCCAGCCACATTTCATAGTTTTAACAAATGCTTTTTGTGATATTACCTGGCCTTAGTTGCAATCCATTAATCTTAGCAGAGAGGCCAAGACCTGAAAGGTTATGGAAATTAAATTAGCTGCAAAAGGCTCCTCAACATCAAAAGTAATATACCTTGGTCTTTTGCTATTCTATGCCTATCAGTGAATCAATATGAATCTCAGTCTTCAGAGGTGTCAGTGTTGTACCTTTTCAGCATTCAAGTATATATCAATAAGTATTTGCAGTTGAAAATGTGTTTAATAATGATAAATGAGGATCTCACCCTTGACACCTTATGTCAGATAAGAGGGCCAGAGCAATATAAATGGGCCTTAAAAGTGCCGGTCCCAGCTGGGAGAGGAGTCTCTTCTTGCAAGCCCTGTGGAACACAGTCATAACAATGTCTTCCAAGGAGACTCTCATATGCGTTGGCGAAGGGGGTATATCGGGTTTGGGGCTGGGAGCAGAGGGTGTTTCATGGGCAGCATTGCAGCACTTACTGCTGGCCTGTGCTGTGGTCCATGAGACAGCTCAGGGAGACTTCTGCAACTTAGGTAGGGCCCCAGAGCTGTCCAAGTTATGTTGGGGGCCTCTCCAGCTTCCAGTACAGCCCAGGACTAGATGGATTCCCTCCCATGCTGAGTTCTGTGCTGCACCTTAGGGTTTGTCTACATTGTAGTGAGACACCTGTGTCCAGCAGGTGCCAGATGACTCCAGTTCATGGTATTCAGGGTGAGGGGATGTTTAATTGTGGTACAGATGCTTGAGTTGGAGCTGAGCTCTAGGACCTCCCCGTCGCACAGGATCTCAGAGGTTGGGCATGAGCCTGAACATCAACACCACAATTAAACAGCCTGCTAGCCTGAGCTGCATAATCATGAATCAGCTAGCACGGACTGCCTGTGGGTTTTTAATTGGAGTGCAGATGGACCCTAAGTGCTTCAGTAGAGAATCTCTTTCCAGTTATATAACATCCAGGTATAGCTCAAAAGGTAGAGGTAGAATATTTTTAAATGACAAAATATACTTTCAACAAGCATATTCATAAAATGACAGTGCTTTTACAGATGGATTTAGTCTGTATTTGTTCTTTGCGTTACCCAAAACACAGTTTACTTTTCCTAGGGTGGATACCATTTGAAGTCGCTGTCTGAATCAGTCTGCATGACTGTAAAAACTTTGCTTAGGGACCCTCTCCCCCAGATCTCTGGAGAAATGGCACCATGCCTGAGGTATGGATCAAGAAATATTTTGTATCATGCTGCACATGTGTCTGTTTTTATTGTGCTTAGAAGGCACTGATTGTACATTGAAATGGAGCATGAGGTAGAAATCGATTCGTATGGGCATTTCATAATAAACCTGTTTTTTCTGCTTTCATCATCAAGCCTAAAAGTATAAAGAAAATGACCTTAAAACCCAAATGAGGGAAACAGAACAATTCTTTAAAAAAATGCTACAACTTCCAGAAAAATTCTCATTCTTTACATTCTTAATCCTGATGCTCAAAAATAAACAATATTATGAGGACATTGATAAATACGACTTAAGAAGTTAGGCCCCAGTTCAAAAACTACTTAAGCACATGCCTAGCTGTAAGCACTTGAGTAGTTTCATCAATGAGACAGTTAGGCATGTGCGTATGATGCTTCAAAGAGTCAGAGCTTTTATATGATGCTAGACTATATTATTTTTTTGGATTGTGATCACTTGCTCTTCAGAATGATCAACTCATCTCTGGGTTTTATATCTTTCTCTAGTTCTATTTCCAATTAAAGTTAAAATAGGAGTGAACACTGGGTAGGATTTTGTTTTACTATCCTGTCCTTAGGCCTCATTTCTCTATAGACATCCACCTCAGTCAAGTTAAACTCAGAATGCTGTGAAAGGCAATACCAAATAACAACAGACATTGGGTGGTGAGAGATGAATGCACACAACATCTAGACTGTAATATCTCTGGGACAGCAACTTTCTCTTTACTTACTGTTTGTACAACACCCAGCGCAGTGAGGCGCTGATCTTTGTTTGAGACCTGTAGATGCTACTATAATACACTGAAATAACAATAATAATATGAAAACAGACCTATTGCTTCCAACACAATGAAACAGCAAAGGAAATATCACTATTCTCTGAGTCCCATACCTGTGCTGAATCTGCCTCTTATACAGAGTCCAACTGACTTCCAAAGGGCTCCACAAGTGTGTCCAACATAGGTGGGTCTGATTGCAGAAGAAATGGAAAGATGCAAGAAAACAAAGTGAAATCCAGTCCTCATTGAAGTCCACGGGAGTTTTGCTGTTGACATCTTGGGGATTAGAATTTCACTCAAGAGCATACAAGTATATGCATCTGTAAAGTGCTGAAGGCCATATATCATGTAACAATGTTAAACTGTATTATACTGTTCAGGCACTCAGTGGCGCTGTGTGAGAAGCCCCTTATTTAAAACAAACAAGGGGTCCTGTGGCACTTTTGAAGATTAATAAATTTATTTATTGTATGAGCTTTCGTGGGTGAAATCCCACTTCATCAGATACATCTGACAGAGTGGGATTTGACCACATAAGCTCATGCAATGAATTTGTTAGTCTTTAAAAAGTGCCACAGAACTTCTTGTTTGTTTTACTGAACTACACTAACATGGCTAGCCCTCTGGTCCTTATTTAAACTAACCTCAGCCATACCTGAAGATCTTATAGTGAACATATCTAGTGTGTATCTTGCTTATAGGAAGGCTCTGTAGCCAGTCCTTATTTGATATAAGGCTATAACATACGCATTGTCCTTTCATGTTCAATTGCTGACACAAGTTATCCTTCCAAGTAACATGTCTTCTCTGTGCTTTTCTAGCCAAGACTTAAGAAATGGATTCTTAATTTCAGTTTGGCAAGTAACGTTTCCTGTATTTGGATCCAAACTGTTGATGCCAATCACTTTTCTTTTGTAGTGCTGTTGAGTCGATACAAAATGTGAGGGCTGCGCATAAACCATACTGGAAATGTTTGATGTATGAAGGTAATTGCTGTTCTGTTTTTGCAAATGTGGTTTATAAATATGATACATATATAAATTCCAGAAAAGATTTCTAATTGATATCCGTAACTTCAAATAACGTAGTTTCCTCACAGGAGCAGTGTGAGGTATCTTTATTCAGGGCCAAATTCTCCACTGGTGTAAATTGGCATATCTCATAAGAACATAGGAATGGCCACACTGGGCCAGCCAATGGTCCATGTAGCTAGGGGCATAGCCATCAGAGATGAAGCCTGCCCACCACAGCACCCAACAACCGTGCAAACTTTGCTGCTGTGACTGCAGGGCCACCCAGCAGCTGGTGGCCATGGCCACAAGTAGAGCAGAGGCACCTGTGCCATCAAAGTTTGTGCTGCTGATGGGCACTGCAGTGGACAGGTCTCATCGTACTGCCTCTCTCCATCTTTTCTCTTCCCACAGCTCCACTTGTTAGCTAGCAATTGAAGTGTCTTGGGGCAGCTTCTGGGTACATGACTGGAAGCTGTCCTTGGCTGCGCCCACAAGGGCTGGCTATACCTCTGCATGTAGCCCAGAATTCTGTTTTCTGCTAGAGGCCAGCCAGATGCTTTAAAGAGGATGAACAGAACCAGGCAATTATCAAGTGATCCATCCCTTGTCGTGCAGTCACAACTTCTGGCAGCCAGAGGCTTAGGGACAGACAGAGCATGTGTGTGAATCCTCAACCATCTTGGCTAATAATCAATGATGGACTTATCCTCCATGAACGTATCTGATTTATTTTTTAACTTAGTTATGGTTTTGGCCTTCACAATGTCCCTTGGCAAAGAGTGCTACAAGTTGACAGCAAATTCTGTGAAGATGTATTTCCTTTTGTTTATATTAAACATGATGCCTATTAATGTCTTTGGCTGACCCCTGATTCTTGTGTCATGTAAAGGGATAACTAATACTTAGAGCCAATGTTCCCTCTAATTACTCGTAGACTGTGTGTGCAAACAATTTCTTAGTGTGCGGAAAAACATTTCTTTGTGAGCACCAATATTAGCACTATTGAATTTTTTTGTGTGCACTTTATTTTTTTGTGTGTGCAGGTTTCATGACCTGTGTGCGCGCGCACACGCGCACAGCTTAGAGGGAACAGTGCTTAGAACCCTGCAAATCCATGGGTATCCGCTGCAGATCCACGGGTATCCGCATCCGCAGGTGTGGGTGCAGATAACTGCAGACCCATTGCTGCAGATCAACTCACGGATGCAGCTTCTGTTGTTACCTTATCACACTGCGATCCGTTGCTGAAACTGCTACTGGCAGCATGCAGGGAAAGCAGGAAGTGCTCTGGCCAATCCTAGATTGTGATCTGCCAGCCAATCAGAGTCTCAGGGTGGGACTTGGAGACTCACTGCTGGCCTTTGATTGGCTCATTCCCCTGCCCGCTTCTTCCTTTTCTTGCTTCCTGTTGGCAAGCCATTGCTGTCAATCAGAGATTTCATAGGTGGGCAAAGAAATCTGATTGATAGCACAGCATGCGAACCACAAACAAGAAAGGAAAAAGTGGGTGGGACCCATATGGGGAATGAGCCAATCAAAGTCTGAATAGTTGTATGCGAGCCCAAGTTTGGTTGCTGCTGCGGTTACAGATGCAGCTAAATCCTGGCATGCGGATTTCGGAGTGGATTAATGTTATCACTGAGCAGATGTGGATCAGATACAGTTCCACATTTTTGTATCCGCGCAGGGCTCTACTAATACTTCCTTTTTCACTCTCTCCACACCATTCATGATTTTGTAGACCTCTATCACATTTCCCGTTTTTTCCCAAGATGAAGAGACCCAGTCACCCATTATTGTGAGATCTCCTTGTAACTCTTCACAGTCAGCTTTGGACATAACTGTTTTGAGTAACTTGGTATCATTTGATGAACTTTCATGGGAGAAAATATTTCTCCCACAAAAACTTATGCAATAAATAAATTTGTTAGTTTTTAAATGCCACAGGGCTCCTAGTTTAGTTTTACTGAACTAGACTAACACAGCTGCCCCTTTCGAATTCTGTATCATCTGCACACAGTCACCCCACTGCTTATTTCATTTTCCAGATCATTTTTAAGTATGTTTAACAGTCCCAGAACAGATCTTGGGGGATACCTCTCTCCATTCTAAAAACTGACCATTTATTCCTACCCTTTTTCCCCTGTCTTTTAACCAGTTATTGATCCAAGAGAGGACCTTCCATCTTACCACATGACCCTTTAGCTTGCTTAAGGACCTTTGGTTACGGACCTTGTCAAAGACTTATTGAAAGTCCAAGAACAATGTATCCATTTGATCGCACTTGTACAGATATTTGTTTGACGCCCCCCCCCCAATCATATCACTGGACCAGTGAGGAATTATTTCCATTTACAAAAACAAAGTTGACTCTTTCTCAATAGATCATGTTTATCTATGTGTCTAGTAATTCTGTTCCTTACAATAGTATCAAGCAATTTGTCTGGTAATGAATTTAGGCTTGCTGGCCTGTAATTGTCATGATCATCTCTGGAGCCTATTTAAAAAATTGGTGTCACATTAGCTATCCTTCAGTCACCTGGTTCAGAAGCTGAGTTAAGGATAGGTGGCATACTAAAGTTAATAGTTATACAATTCCATAAGCATGTTCCTTCAGAACTCTTGAGTGAATACCATCTGGTTCTGATGACTTATTACTGTTTCATTTATCAACTTGTTCCAAAACTTACTATATTGACACCTCAGCCTTAGACAGTTCCTCAAATTTGTCACCTTAAACAAAGAAAAAGGCTCAGGTATGGGAATCTCCCACACATCCTCTGCAATAAAGACCTATGTGAAGAATTTGTTTCACTTCTCCACAACGTCCCTGACTTCTTTTAGCATCTTAGGGTATGTCTACACTACAGGGCTCAGGTAAGTCAACTTAACAAAGTTGACTTAAATTCAACTTTATTAAGTCAACTTACTGAGATCCCATTTGTTTAAGTTGACTTAAGCCAGGGAACACATCTAAAGTCAACTTAAGTCAGCTTTAAATGGGTCCCCTGGCTTAAGTCAGCTTTATAAAGTCGACTTAAATGGCTCTAACGCACTAAGTCAACTTTAATGGGCACATTCTGTTAAGCTGACTTAATAAAGTCGACTCAACCTTTATTAAAATTGACTTTAAGGGTGGGAGTTAAGTCAACTTAAGCAGGTACTTAAGTCGACTTAATTAACTCCAAATGTGGCAAAGGAATTGCTTAAGTCAACTGAAACCCTCCAGTGTAAACATACCCACAGTCATCAAGTGGCCCCAGAGATTGTTTGGCAGGTTTACTGCTTCTGAAATACTTAAAATGTATGCATATATTGCTAGTTTTTCTTCAGATTCTATTTTGGTTGTGCTAATTATACTTAACACATGACTTGGCAGAGATTATGCTCTTTTCTGTTTTTCGCTCTAGGATTTGACTACAATTTTTAAAAGATGCTTTTTTGTCTCTGACTACTACTTTTACCCTGTTTTTTAGCCATGGTGACATTTGTTTTGGTCCTCTTACTATTTTTTTAATTTGGGATATAATTTTATTTGAGCCTCTATTGTACTGGGGTTTTTTATAGTTTCCATGCAGTGTGGGGGTATTTCACTCTTGTGACAGTTCCTTCTAATTTCCATTAACTTGTTTCTTCATTTTTGTGTAGTTTTTGAAGTTCAGTGTTGCTGTTGTGGGCTTCTTTAGTACTCCTCCCACAAAGAAGTTTAGTTTAGTTATATTATGGTTGCTGTTACTTAGTTGTTCAACTGTATTCATCTCTTGGACCAGATCCTGTGCTCCACTGAGGACTATATCAGGAATTGCCTGTCCCCTTACAAGATCTAGCACTAGCTGCTCCAAGAAGCAGTCATTAATGGTATCTAGAAATTTTATCTTTGCACCCTGTCCTGTACTCAGTCAGCATGGAAATACCTGAAATCCACCATTGTAATTGACTGTTCTGTTTTTATAGCTCCACTGACACTTACTTACACCAACTGAAAATTTGGTCCTCAGTACCTCGAAAATGCTTTGGTGTCCTTGGTTGGAGGTGCTAATATGCATGACAGGATTCAAAGTCAATACTAGCTCTCCAGGGAGCAAACCTTCCTTCTCCCTTTGTGTGCTTGCTCAGAGTGGATGCTTGAGAAAGAGAATGATAGAGGATGCTTTTATGGGGGTATGGCACCAGTGTCATTGGTCTGTGTTAAATTCCTCGTAGAGGATGACTGTGTGTTCTTTTTTCTGCTTCTGTTAATATACTTTACTGTCTTGTTACCAGTGGCATTGCTGGCGCTGGGGTGGGGGGGGACAAGCCCTGAGCGCCAGTGCCCTGAGTGGTGGTAGCCCGATCCGGAGCTGGGCCACCCATGGCAGCTACCTTAACCGGCCCAGTCCCTATCTGTGCCCAGGCTGCCACGTGGCAGCAGCAGGAGCCTGATCCAGGACTGGATCGGCCCTGGCGCCTCAGGCCTTTTTAGGGAGCAGCATCACTCCTGCTTGTTACAGCTGCTAGTGATATTCCTTGAGACAAAAGCCTTGCTAACTGCTACAAGTTTTCCTTCTGCTGAATCATTCCACCAACTGGAAGTATTCAAGCAGCACACACAAGAATACTCCTTCCATATTATTTATTTTGTTCCTTCTACTGTGATCCATACTGCCTAATGGTAACAGTTATAGACTTCTGTAAATTGAGCTTGTTAGGAAAAAGCATGATTTTGCAGTGGATTATAGTTTCTTGAGATTTAGTCAGATATTCCCAGTAATGTTTTATTCCTTTTATTCAACTAGTGGTATGCTAAACTGAAGGATGAGTATATCTTTAGGTGCCGATCCTGTAAGAATTTACACATGTGTGTAACTTTAATGTGCATGAGATGTTCTGGTGAACTCAGTAGGTTTAACTTAATTAAGCACCTGTAGGATTACAGGCCTCAGAGAATACAGAAAAATCTATTTTACATTGTCAAAAATTTGCAGAAACAGCTTTAAACACTTATCTTTCCTATTAATCAAACAAAAGTTGAAGCAGTATTTTTATAAAAATGAATGCAATGACACTGAATACCACTTCTGAAAATTACTGGTTTCTTCAGAGCATCTGTATGTTGAGATCAGGCCCTGAAAATATATATTTATGCCAGCTGGGCAAATGTACACTGCTATGGTAAATAAATGCAATTACATTTTAATATGGCAGACTTTTTAGTGCCCAGGAATTATACTTCTGTTTTATGATACTTGTGAAACCAAAAAATGCTTTTTTTCCCCCCTCTTAGAAGCAACCGCTTTACAAGATGTCAGCACCAAATCACAACAGGTGATGGACTCTGAGCTAATTCAAACAAGTACACATCCCACAGCAGAGCAAACATTTGGGACGATTAAGAGTGATGAAGTCATCAAAACAAACAGGTTTTTGGAGTACCACATGAAAAAAATTCTCTTTCCAGTGCCTCCTGTTAAAACAGTAGTAGCAATTGACTCTAAAATTGATGCACATTTGCTACCGATATCAGTTCAAGTAGAGATGAAAATGAATGCACAAGAACTGAAGACTCTTGTGAGGTTGGTCTTGTATATGTTTCTGTCAGCTTAATTTTGAGGAGAGGGCATGGCAGGGGTGTCACTGACGCCTGGCACACGGGGCCCATGCCCCAAATCCCAGCGCCAATGCCCCAGGGTCCTGGCGGGGCCCCTGCCTCTCCCAGTCTCTGGCTGGAGATCTGGGGCCCGGGTGCCCGCAGTGGTGGCGGCCACTTCCGGCCCCTTCCTCAGCCGGGCGGCCCCGCGGCCACGGCTGCCTTTCCCTGCCTTTTCCCCAGCTGGGGGCATGGCCTGTGGTCAGGGTGCGGGGCCTGGGGCGGTGCCCCAGGTCCTTCCCCAGGGCAGCAATGCTCCTGGGGCATGGTATACTGATGCAACCAAAGGACTGGAAACCTGTGACTCTTATCTTATAATCTGAGTTCTCTGATACTAACTTTCTCTTTGTCCTTGGCCTTACTTAACTTCTACCTCCATTTTCTCATCTGCAAAATGGGGTAAATAATTTACCTCACATGTTGGTAAAGTTGTTTGTAGAGCTTGTCAGAACATTTGTGACTACATGCAATTTTGTGAAATATGCTGGGTTTTTTTCTGCACTGAAATATTTTGCAGAAACATACTGATTTAAATGAAGTTTGCAGTAGGAGGTTTTCTGAGATCCAGGGTTCTCTGTTCACTTTTGACCAGAGATAGGGAGGGAGGGACCTGACTGAAACACCTGAGCTTTTCAATCCATAAACAACTGTTTTGTTGTGTTTCTGTTTTGAGAAATGTCCCAGTGGATTTTGTGGGGTAAAAGAACTGTGATCTAGAATTATCCTCCTCTTACCAAGCCAGGCTCCTTAAGGATGAACGTGTGGCACCTACATAATGCTTTACAAATGTTATTAATTAACATTACTACTGAAAAGCACCTTGTAATTGTGCCATTCAGAATATGACAGGTTATTATTCCTACCCCTATGTTTAATTAGTTTTAAAAAACTTATTTTACAGTGGAGTTGATGCAGAACTTGTGAAGAAAGAGAGAGCTTTAGTTTCTCTTCAGAATGTGGTGGCTGTCCTAGATAAAATACTAAAGAAGGAGGTAATCTAAAATGGCCTTGATTATTTTCTGTGTTTTTTTCTGCTCTTTAACTCTTCTTCAGTGCTAGCCAATATTAGTTAGGTCTTTTCCTATCCTGCTAGTCTCAGAACTAGTCTACACCAGCAGTGCCACATCAGCGCAGCTGCCTCTCTTGAAAACGCTCTGTGCTTATGGGAGAGAGCTCTTCCCTTCAGCACAGTAAGTCCACTTCCATGAGAGGCAGTAGTTATAGCTCTGTCTGCACCGGTGCTTAGGTCACTGTAGCTTGCATGGCATGGGAGGGTGGCTTATTCACACTCCTGAGTGATGCAAGTTATACCTAAGCAAGGGGTAGTGTAGACCTGGCCCCTTCAGGGCATATCTGTGTTAAAACTGTGCTTACTTTCTAGAGTCAGTATGAAAGATAAGAAAAAGCATATGAATAGTGGCTTACTTCAGGAATTTTTTGGATTATTTGATCAAGATTGCACCATTAATAGTCATTAATATTGCACCATTAATAGCATGTCAGGGAACAAGAATCTGCTTTGTTCATTAGGACTATCTAGATTGTTGCTCTAGGTCTCAAGGGAATGTAGACGGCTGTGCACTAGATGCTTCATGCAAAACTGGGTGAGGAGAAGGTAGAACCATGGCTAAGCAAATAGGAGTATGTTGCGCCCTATAAAGGAGCATCACAAATTATTCCTTTCCCACTGCATGCTGCAAGTAATTCTGCCTTTTGGGCTTATTATTAGAGAAATTCAGTTACCATGACTCTCTAGAAAAGCAATAGTCCTCATAGACTCTAAAGTCACAAGGCACCAGTATGATCATCTAGTCTGCCCTATTGTACAATGCAGGCCACAAAATCTCACCCACCCACTCCTGTAAAAAGATCTCTAACATATGACTGAGTTATTAAAGCCCTCAAATCATGATTTAGACACATTAAAGTACAGAAAATCCACTTTAAGTGAACCATGCCCCATGCTACAGAGGAAGGTGAAAAAACCCCAGAGCCCTAGCCAATCTCCCTTAAGGGAAAAATTCCTTCTCAAACCCAGATATGACAATCAGTTAAAACGCTGAGCATGTGGGCAAGTCTTACTAGCCAGACACCCAAAGTAGAATTCTCTGTAATAACTCAGAACCCAGCACATCCTCTTCATTTGTTTAAAAGTATCAGTGTTTACTGTCATGAAAAATAGTGTGAATGCCCAAATTCAGCCTGATGATTTTATTGCAAACTTTCCCGCTGGATGAAAGTCTTACTCTAAAGTGCAGGAAAGTAACTACTGGTATGTCAAAATGACCTCTTCTTACTCAGCTTGCTTTCTGCTCTTAATGTTTAGAATCATATTTGTAGCTGTTAGTGACAAAATCAACTTTTTTGATATCTGCTAACATTACAGAGCCCACTGCCGCTCTGGGGGAGAGAACTGGATTCTACAACAGTCAGAACTAAATGCAGTTAAAGAACTTCTGTTTTTGAACATAGAGTTCCACTTGACTTTCATATTCCGGCCTGATTTTGTCATGCTGGGAACTGAAGAAACCTCTTTTTTCACTCCATATTTGTATTACACAGACATTAGCTAATTGAGCCTTACAGATGGATAGGTATTTCCCAGACAGACCGGAAGATGAAGTAGTTTGACCAAGATCACAGTAACGGTGATATATAGGGTTAGTTCCCAAGGGATAGCTGTGTTAGTGAATTTTCTGCCACGAAAGCTCATGTTATAAATAAATTTATTAATCTTTCAAAGTGCCACAGGACTCCTTGTTTGCTATGCTGAACTAGATTAACATGGATACCCCTCTGGAAAGAGTCCTGTGGCACTTTGAAAGATTAACAAATTAGAACTCAGTACACCCTGATACCCAGAGCAACGTTTCTTCCTCTTGAGCACTGCCTTCTTGTAAACTAAGTAGATTGGACCCATAAGTCATTGAAGGGAGGGGAAAAAACCAACATGGAAGCACATGGTGCCATTTTTAGAGTCAATTTTCAGCATAAAATTCCATTTTTAAATACATTGCCAAACAGAGTAGCTGTGTAGCATGACAGCGAAATACACCACCTCTTTGAAGGTAGTGGGTTGTAAAAACAGGTTCAACTGGTGCTTCATTTTTTAAAATGGTACAATGTAGGATTTTTTTATGATTTATTTAATACAAATTTTTATTTGTAGGTGTGTAGTGGAATTGCAGAATCACCTGAGGCCTATGTTGCTACTGTTGTTGCACTAAAGCACTGTGTTGCTTTTGGATTACCAAGGTGGGTTATGCTCATTGCAGGTGATGCACAAGTATAAAATTCAAAAGCGTGACACAAGTTCATCAACTAGAATGAGCTGCCTCAAAACCATTTCATTTGCCTTTGTAATGAGACATCATCATCTCAATATGTGTAGTATTGCCTATACTAAATATAGGCAACCCTGTGAATTTGATGATAAAGCTATCTAGTTATCAAAGGCAAAACTCAAAGTTTATTGTTGTCAAATAAGTTTTTCTAACCCTGTTTTTTGATTGCCTCAGTCTCTGGTGTGTTTTCGTTGTTTTTGTTTTGTTTTGGTTTTGGTTTTTGGGGGGGTTTTTTTGGTCCATTTGTAGTTTTCTTCATATTTTGTCATGAGCTGCTATGAACCCATATGCTATCTGTGACCCAGGCCCCCTCTGATAACTACCTGAAAATGCAAGTATCTTGGCAGGCTGCAAGAGGAAGAGCAGATTCTCCCCAGTACTGGTGGGTTGCCTGAAGATAAACTTCCCCAACCAGCCACAAACAATACTTCTGATCCCCTACGCTGAACATCAAGAAACCATAATAAAATGTACTCAGACCACTTTATCACATTTTAGTCAGTGGTTTCTAAATAACCACTGGGTCTAGTAAAGAAGTAAAGAACTTGTGAATTTTAAGAAATTTAAGAAGGTTCTCCTGACCCCAAAGGTGTAATTGTACAGAACAACATAGGTTTAGATTGTCATCAAATTAGTACACTGCCAGCCAATCCTTTAGTAACTAAAACTAAAGATTTATTATACAAGGAAAGAAATAAACTGTGAGAAATGGTAAAGGATTAAAGCAAATCACATACATACAAGGATTAAAAGTGCATGTAAATCAAGTCCTTGGAAGAATTTGGAGTTTACAGACTTGTATAGTTCCTCTCATATATACCCAGCAGCAATCCTTTGTTCTGCAGCTTCAGTTGCAGATGCATAAATCTAGAGGTAGGTGTTATCTGAAAGCTCAGACTGAAGGCAACTGAAGATAAAATGGAGGTGGGCACAGCTGCTTTAATATGTCCTTTCTTATTCCATGCTGCATGTATGATTTCTTAGGCTATGTCTACACTAGCCAATTAGTCCAGATTAAGCAAGCTTAGTCTGCACTAATTTAGCCCTTGGCCACACTAGGCTTTGCCTAGTCTGTACTGAGAAATTTCTTAGTTCGGACTAGGCAAATCTTAGTCTGAACTAGCTAATACTCCTGGTTAGTTCGGACTAGCCAGCTTAGTTTGAACTTTTGTTCAAATTAAGCACAGGCAAGACCCGAAATAATGGCTGGTTCAGACTAAAAAAGTTTGAACTAAGCCATTAGTTCAAAGTAGCCGTGCATTCTGGTTTGAACTAAAAAGTTAGTTTGAACTAGGACACATGGCTAGTTTGAACCAAAAAGCCACTGTTACTCCAAACTAGCCCACGCTTAGTTCAGACTAACCTCAGGCTTCTTAGTTCGGATGAGCAAATCCAAACTAAAAAAGTGGATGTAGGCATAGCCTTGGAAACAAAATGGAGTCTACAGTGATATGGGCAAGTCCTGATGACTCATCAGGTTTCTTCTTGGACCCTACCTTAATGGGCCATTAAGGAGATAGTTGCTGTAGACATCCTGTTTGGGGTGTTTCCCAGAATCCCATCATAAGTTGAAATACAGATATAACAAACAGATTCATAACTTCTAAGACAGATACGACACCTATACCTGAACAATGTAATCATTCTTAGCAAATTATGACCTTTTCTTTTGGTACCCAACATGTATTATTACAATTATTGATGTATAGATGCTAAATAATATAATACATGAGCCTCTAAATCCTGACAGCATCACACTATTGTGCTGTTTTCGTGTTGTAAATGATCCAAATTCAGGGCAAATCCACAGTTGTTATATTTTCTGCATTGAATTCTTTTCCACACATGTAAATCCCTTAGCTAAACAGCCACATTTTTAGATTTGCTTTTATACCAATCACTTAATTGTACTGCATATTTTAAAAAGTTAGTTAAATTTGTGTGTGCATGAATATATATATAGAAACACATTCATAATTATTCTTTGTGTTCTATAGAGTGTTCTGCATAATTGTTGGAGATGTGGATCTTGCACTTGACTTAGATGATGGGTAAGATTTTCCATTCATTTCAACTGATTAAATCCCAGAGAATCATTTATAAATGATTCTAGGTGTGTGTGTTTTTGATGAAACCTGCATTTAATGACTACCCAAGTTGCCAACAAATATCAGTTGGTTAATGGAGCTGATCATCTAATAAAGTTGGGGCCAAATTGAATTCAGTGTATTAAGGATACTTGGGGTAGTCTCTAAAGTCAAGGTTGCCTTATAAAGGTTATTTTCATTAAGTTTTGCTGTAGATTTTAAGTATAATCCCTTTCTTATATTATTCAGAATTGAGATTGGGATGATAGGCTATTTTTAAAAGGACCTAAAAGGAGCAATGTGTGATAAGAGATAAAATGTATTGCTGTTTATAGCTGATGTTTTATTTACGTTGCTAGGAGCCTAGTACAGGTGAATATGATGGTGGGGAGAGGGCACAAAACACCTTTTGCATTTATGCTCATGTAGGGTTGCCATATTTGAACTTCCCCCAAAAGAGGACACTTGGGGCGGTGCCCCCTGCTCTGCACCCCCTGATCCCAATCCTGGCCTCACATGCTGCCCCCTCCACCCCTTTGCACCCCCCCCACCTCAATCCTGGCCTCATACTCTGCTCCCTGGCCACTATCCAGGCCTCACACACTGCTTCCTCTGCCTGCCCCCTGGCCCTGATCCCAGCTTCACACGCTGCCCCCTCTATCTCCCTGCACCCAATCCTGTCTTCACATGCTGTCTCCTCTACCTCCCTACCCGTACCTTGGCCTCACACATTGCTGCTTCCCCACCCTGCTGGGTTGTAGTCCTGCCATGGCCCAGCTGCAGAGATCTTCCTCTGCCAAGCAATGCTGGAGCTTGGTCCTAGCAGAAAGCAGAGGTGTCCTAGCAGTTGTCTGCTGCAGCCACTCCACCCTCCTTGCAAGCAGCAGCTAGGCCACCTCTGCTTGCTGTTAGGACCGAGCTCAGAGCCCAGGTTTACCTGGCAGCAGAGGGAGGCCTCAGCAGAGCAGGGAGGAGGCCGGCTCTGGCAAAGTGCCAAACATTTTTTATGGTCTAAATAATCTGGCTGGACAGACAGTTAATGTCTAAAAAGTAGGACATGTCCAGGGAAAACCGAACATATGGTAACCCTATGCCAGATACATTCACAGTTCTTGTCTGAGGTGATGCTGGCTCCACAGGTTAGAAGAAAAGTGAAACTAGCCTCAACAGAATGTCAGAGCCATGGTCAATGCCCTCCAGAACAAGCAGCAGAACTGGCACCATCCTTAGGAACTGTATGATGCATGCTATAGGAAGGTTAGCACGGGTCTTCTTTCCAGTGCTCATCTATGTCTCTAGACTCAGTGGGTCTCTATGCTTATCTCTGGACCTGCAAGAGGAGAGGAAGTAGCAGAACTGAGTAGGCAGCAAGGGGAAGGCATACGTACATCACTTCTCTTCCAGCTCTACGGTTTATCCACAAAATGGCTGTATTTTTTCCATGGGGCTCTCTTCATGACAAGGACCCGTCTTTGAGGGGGTTTTCTAGTGACCAATGCTGTGGGGAGTGGGAAGCCACCAGGGCACAGATTGGCTGCAGAGATACAAGACCTTCCTGCTGTGACCTTTGCATTATTCCCCCAGAAACTATGTGGTTCGCAGAGAACATAAGATTTCCTCCATTTGAGTCGCCTCCCATTGGTTTCATCATGTGTGGGGGTTCCTCATGGAAATACCATGGGAGGAATGGCTCAGCGCCTCAAAGGTAGTTAGGCTCCTAACTTCCACAGAAGTTGATGACAGAAGTTCAGTTGATTTCAGTAAAAGTTAACAACCTAAATACCTTTGTGCAATCTAAGTGGATTCCTGAGGTGAAGGTATACATGCTCATCCCAGAGCTGTGCTGTAAGGATATCATCTATCCTAAAATGTGTACAGAATACTATATAGGACTTGGTTTTGCTAACTGGTATTAAAAAACCTGCCTCAGAATTAGAACCTAACATGGGCTATGTCCACACTAGGGGCTTAAGTTGACTTGAGTAGGCTTACGTCAACTTAAGCAGAGCCAGGGCTATATTTAGAATTTATTAAATTGACTTAAGCACTTGCTTAAGTCGACTTAACTCCTGCCCTGTAAGTGGACTTAAGCTTTTAAGTCAACTTTACAGGGTAGGAAGTCCTGGGCCCTGCCCTCAGTACCAAGCAGGCTTCCAAAGCCTGATCTGACTCTGGGGGCCAGTCCGGCCTCAGCTGCCTCTGGCAAGTGACTGGGAGCCGAATCTGGCTCCCAGCCCCTTGCAGTAAGTGACAGGGGCTTGGAGATGGCTCCTGCCACCTGCAGAGAGGGGCTGGGAGCTTGATCTGGCTCCTAGCCCTTGCACCTTGGGCAGGAGGGTGGGAGTCTGGTCAGTTTCACAGGCTACAAGTCTGTGAAATTGACCAGACTCCCAGCCACCTGCCTGCGGTGCAAGCAGTTTGGAGCCCAATTGGGCTCCCGGCCGACACTTAGTCCCTGCAGCCTGTGGCAAGGAGCTGGGGGGCCAGATCAGGCTCCCAGCCTATCTCCATGGGTGACAGGGGCCAGCATCTGACTCCTGCCCTGGCCACTTGCAAGCGACCAGGGGTGCATCCCAGCCTCTCTCCGCAGGCTGCAGGAACTGGCTGCCAGCCTCCACCAGCCATTGAGAGGGGCTGGGAGCTAAATCCAGCTTCCAGCTCCTCACCACATGGCAGGAGTCAGGTCTGGCTCCCAAGGCAGATTGGAGCCCTGGAGCCCCACCACACCCTGGGGCAGGGAAGGAAGCAGGGCCCGAGCCCAGGCTTGGGTATATCTACCAATGCAGACCTATCGACTTTCACTAACATTAGTAGTATTTATTATCTCATTAGAAGTTGTTGATGAACAATGAAGTGTATTTTTAATCTATAGAAAAATACTTCTGATAAACATTTGTGAAAAACGAGGATCTGAAAAGACCAGCTCTAAATATCGTATCTCTCTGCACTGGAAAGAGGTACTTGAAAAAATTCTTTAAATTTACTGTTCTATAATATTTAAGTTTTGTGAACTAAAAGAATGTGTGCATTGATGTCTGGTATACTGAAACATTAGTATATTTGGCTATGTCTACACCAGGAAGCTTATTTCAGACTTGCTTAGTCTGAATTAAGCAGTTCCTGGGTAGTTCGAACTAACCACGGCTTTTTAGTTTGAACTAGGTGTGTTGATTAGTTTGAACTAACTTTTTAGTTCAAACTAAAAAAGCATGGCTAGTTCAAACTAGAAGTTAATTAGAACTAAAAAACACAGCTAGTTTGAATTAACCACTTAGTTCAAACTAGCAAAGCTACATTGCGTTAGTTTGAACTAAGCTTTGGCTAGTTTGAACTAACCAATTGCTTAGTTCAGACTAGCCAAAGACTAGTGTAGGTGTGGTCCAGATTGAGCCTCTTTAACCTGGACTAGTTTGCTAGTGTATACATAGCCTTTGTGCACACTAATTAGAAGGATGCAGCTGGGAAGAACTATTGGACATCTGAAAGGTAGACTAAGGAAATAGGAATACTGCATCTACACTACAAGTATCCTGTTTCCAATGGTGATCTGTGCTAGAAGCGTTTTTAGTTTTCCTTTATCCCCTTGGTTTTTTTGTTTTTGTTTTGTTTTGTGTTAAATCTCTGGGGTTTGATACATACAGGGATATTGGAGTTTCACATAAATGTTAAGCTATCTTTTGTTTCTCGTTAAAGGATGATGAAAAGAACAATTTCTTTTCTGCTGTACTTGGATTCATTCTTCCTGTTGCATATAGCTATCAACCTGACTTAACGATTATAGTCATTGGACCAAACAGGAGCCTTGGTATCAGTGGGATTTCTCTGCTTACTAGTTTACTGCAAGGATTAGCCAAGTCTCGAAGTCTTGTGGTAATTCAGGTAAGAAGTAGCTCTAATCTTGATTGCCCTAGATCCCTTTTAGCTGACAAAGAGAAAATATTCTAATTAAGCTCCCTTGTCTTAAGAGGAAGTAGCCACACAGCCTGTTAGCATCCTCATTATCAGAGCTTCACCAAATTACACTGTGCTGGAAATACTCACTTTTATTTGGCTAATTCACTTGAAAATAACAAAAAACAAAGCAGCAGTATTTAAAAAAAAAAAACAACAAAACAAAATACTGTATAGCAGTGGTTTTCAGACTTAGGGTCAGGACCCAATACTGGCTCACAGACCCTCAGGTACTTGGTCACAGCAGCCTCTGCTGCCACCATCAAAAAACTGGAATGCATTGCTCAGAGATGTAATTGTTGGGCTATGGGCATAAATGATTTATTTTCAATTTGGTCCCGAGGGGTAAAAAGTTTGACAACCACTGCTGTATAGAAGCACCCCATCTAGTGGTAAGAGTATGTCTGTGGTCGTGTCCAAGTCACTAAGGCTCAGATTTGTACATTAGCTCAAACTAATTAGGAGCATGCATCTGGGAAAAATTGTGAGTCCAATGGGTAGGCTACAATATGAAGGAGAAGCTTGAATGGACATATGAGCCTCTAATGAATAACTGAAACAAACAGATTTATATTAACAGTTAGCAGAGATTTTATATAGTAGGCATGGCCAATCTGTGGCTCGGAAGCCACATGTTGCTCTTGAATGAAAAATTGTGGCTCCTGGAAGAACATCAGCAAATCAGTTTAGGAAAACAGTCCCAGCCTAGGAGTTCAGGAGGCGGTTGGGGATGGTGGGGAGAAGTGCAGCATGGTCAGGGATGGCAGGGAGAAGTACGGCACGGTCAGGACTCTTTAAAAACTCACCACTAGCCTGCAGTCTTCAACATCGAGCAGCAGCTAAGTTTTTACTATATAGGCCTAATTTTCATGGTAACCTTAAGTAATTATTAGAATCTGACATTAGTAGGATCTATATTTGTCCTCTTTTTACAATAAAATTAAAGTGTGCAATGAATTTTAAACTTAGTAATTTTGGAGTAGGTAACAGTATATGGCTATAGGCCTCAGTGTGGCTCTTGAAGGTTTAATAATCACCTTGTGTGACTCTTGAGTTTCATAACTTTGGCCACTCCTGTTATATGGAGTGCTTGGATTCTTAGAAGAACCAAAATTCATGTTATTCCTTTTAATGAATTTCAGTAACATTACTGAAGATTGAAAATATTGATCATTCTTATCACCATAAATGACAATGACCACAAAAAGTGCTTTCAATGATTCTCTAACATTGATTTAAACTTAACTGTTCTCAACCTGCGGCCTAGTCAGCACACAACTGCGTCCATTCTCAGAGCCATATAGGGAGAAAATATTGTGTGGATGCAGCCCACATAACACTCAGGCTCTGTCTACACCAAAAATCTTAGTTCGGACTTGGTCATTCTGAACTAAGTAGCTTGAAAGTTAGTTCAAACTAAGCACATTTTTTTTAGTTTGAACTAAAAAAGTGTTGCTAGTTCGAACTAAAAGTTCAAACTAACTGCTAGTTCAGACTTATTTAGTTCAAACTAGCATGTCTCCACTGGGCTAGTTTGAACTAAAAATGCAAATGAGTTTGAACTAAGCTGTTAGTTTGGCTGGTTAGTCCAAACTAACTAGTTCAAACTAACTTTTAAACTAAAATTGGTTTTAGTTTGAACTAGGCAAAGGCTAGTGTAGACAGGGTGCACATTAGTCTAGAATAAGCTTGCTTAGTCCAGACTAATATGCTAGGGTAGATTTAGCCACAGAGAGCAGCATATGGGGTCCACAATAGTAAACAGGTTGAGAACCACTGATTTAAATGGTTAAAAGATTCCAGCAAATGTTTATAATGTCATTGCTGGTCAAAGCAAAATAAATCCCTGTTTATTAGTGATTAAAAATAGTGTTCCCTGAAGTAAACAAGTCCTATTTTTCTCTGTTTTTCTATCTTTAATTCTGAGTTATTTCTTTCTTCTTATAAAAGGGTATCTGAGATAATTTCTATTTGAGATAAATTAGTTCTGTAGGAGTTTTCAGTATGAATTCCTTCATTATCTGCTTCAGAAACAAGTCCTCCATTGGTAGCACTTTCAGACTTGAAAACTGGAAGTTGTTCATTCTCACTACTGATACTGTTGATTTCATTACAATGGATTATTTTAAAATATTGCATTCCCTTGTTGAAACAAATCAAAGTTTGCTTCACTCCAACATTTTTTAAAAACAGGACGTGGAACTAAAACTAGTTCAAAGTGTGGCCAAAGCCTTAACAGGTGTTTCCACACCTGACTTTGGACTCTATGCATCTGCTTCCCAAGAAAATCTGCTTGAAATAAAACGATTAAGAGATCAACTTCAACAAGAATGGAAAATGCTTCAGTGTTCAGGTGAGTATCTGTTTGTAGTTATACTTATGGATACTGTGGGCACAATTCTGAAAAGGCTTGAAAGTTACTAGGTATTCAGTTGTGAACTATTAAGTCAATGGAAGTTTTTTCAATTCACTTGAATGGAAACAGGATCATGTTCTTGAATCCCTGGAGAGATCCATCTTCTTGGAGCTCATTTCACTGAAGTAAGAAAGCACTGGATTCAGTAGCACAGTGGATGTACAGAATGTGAATGGCAACCACCTAAATGACATTGAAAAGTAGTTTTCATACTAAATATTGTATATTCAAGGAGCAGTTAAGAGAGAGACAGGATCTGAATCTGTTAACCTTTTTCAGAATGTGGCTCAGTCTTCTAAAACTTATTCATCCATTTACCTATTTTCACATGAACAGTCTTGTTCAACTTGATAGGATCTACCCAGGTACTTAAACTGAAGCATATATATAACTATTTGCAGAATAAGGGTCTGTGTTGATACAGGACTCTGACTTAAGCAGGTAAATAGGTTTTCACATGTCTGGATTCAGAAATAACTCCTGTTAGCAAATAATGTACACTTTGTAGGTGGGCTTAGGGCACACCATAATATAACATTGTGTTATGTCCAGCAAGTGGGCCATTATGTTAAACACTTCTGCTTACTTGTATCAAGACAGAGATATTCCACAGTAGTCTACAAAGCAAAACATAACTTTTTAGCAGTAGTGAATATAAAAACTGCCAAAAGCAAGATACATTAATATTTTGTCCTGATAGAAGCTTATGAAGTGCCATCATGCCTGTTGGTGCGTGATAAATGAGACATAGGGAAAGATACAGAACAAGAAGTTCAGGAACTGGTATGAACTGGAGGGTTAGATTTTAGGTATACTATATGGTGCTTTTTAACTTGTAAAAAGCCATGAAATAAATAGAGGAATTTTTGGTGGAGTGTTTTTGAAGTGTATTTATTGGGTAGGGTGAACACGCTATGAGATAAAAATTGCTTCCCAAAAGTAAGGCTATAAGTCTCCTTTTCATATTATACCTTTCTGCTTTAGGCAATAAACTAACTTATCTATGTTTTTGGTCTCTTGAATGTTTTTATTATGGAACCACAAGTATCAATCAACTATATGCTTTAAATGCTATTTATTAAATATATTTTGTTTTGGAAGGGGAGGGAAGGGAACAAGTTTAAACAAACAAAATTAAAAATGAGCGTCAAGCAACTCCCCAAGAAGCTGCAACAATCTGTCGAAGTGGTTGAGATCCTCTGGCCAGTTCCCATAGACAGTGAAAACGTAATCTGGCTCTTTGGGATTCTGCTGTGTATTTTATCTAACAATCATGTTTTTGTTTTTTCTCATTGTAGGAAGGGACTGGATTTCTGGAAACTGAGGTCACTTGACTACTTTTGGGCTCTCTGATTTGACAAATTTCATCATAACGAGGAAAAAATATGTTCTCACCTTTGGTTGTTTTCTTTGACAATCTCTTTGTTGGCTAATTTAAAACTACGTACAACCACAGCAAGAGCCGTTTGGAGTTGGTTTGACTTTTTTATCAAGTATTTTTGTTTAAAAGGGCCATAGTTTCAGCTGAGAGCTCTTGCTGTGTGCCTGCAAAATTATGCATGTGCCAAGCTGTGCATACAAATCCTTTATTTGTATGTAACTACTTGCCAGATTTTGGATTCACTTATACAAACAGGTACAGATGTATCTTTACATACATAGAAGTATAGGCTTGGAAGTCATCTAGTCCAGTCTCCTGCACATAAGGCAAGACTGAGTGTCATCATTGTAGATCATCCCTGACTGGTGTTTTTTTAAGAGCAGATTTGACAGTCTCCAGATTCCATGTGAAAGGTCCCCTTTGACTCAATGAGATTGCTCATGTGCATAAATTTACTTGTGTGTCAGTATTTGCAGGATTAGACCTATGTGATTTATGAGTGGAAGGACGGGTTTTGCACATTCAATAAACTAGGCGCACATGAATTTGAAGCTCAATGAAAATTTGGGCCCAAGTGGACAGTGGGCAGAAAATGGATTTCTGGAATGAGTGACCAGAGTAGAGTAATGGAGGATTTTTCTGAAGTACTCCTATGTATGAGCAAATACTCTGCACTGCCATCTAGCAACATACATCAAACCCATATAATTCTGAATTTAAACATGGTAGCAGAAACTCTTTGTTGACAGAATCCTCCAGCCCCCCTTTATGATCCTCTAATCTCTTCTTGCAGCCTTCCATATTACTTTCCATAGACTAGATTCTAATACTCATGTTGAATTGCAAAATAATATTTCCCATGGGTCAGTGGGACTGCATGGAGTAAGGTTATCAGAACTTGACCGTATTTTTAGTAGTCACCATTCCCCATGATGTCACTCACACAAACACAGCCATACGTTCTTGGCTCTTAATTTTTTGATCAACAGTTGTCTGCCTAGCCTTTTTCAGGAAAGAGTTTAAAAAAGAAAAACATAGAGGGATATGTTTCATTTTGAAAACATGTGACTGGTGTTAATGTTTAATGTCCTGGCACATATAGCACTCTTTTCATCTTTATATTACTTTAATAAATTTATTAAAACAAAAGGAGTCAAAAACTCCAAAGTTATCTTCCCTTTGTTAGGGTTCCTGTAGCTTTGGACAGTTCTCTGACCAGTCTTTGCTATAGTTTTGGTATAAAACTTAATCATACTCTTCTCCCAGGATTACATAGTTCACATTCTTTTGAAATGCTTCAAAGCTGATAAGTATGATATCACTAAGCAGTATTATTAAATGGAGTGGTTTGAATTTTTAACACTGGAGTGTCTACTGTGTTTCTTTTGGGGGTATTTGTGTAGACGGTAGCTAAGTGAGCTCAGAAGAGTTTTGATTTGTTGACGCATTTCACATTTGTATGACAGATTCTTTAGTAGTAGCTACTGGTGCTGTTAAATCTTGACATAGATCAACTAGCCATGAAGACTGAATTGAAGCTCCTCTGCAGCTCGTTGCACCTATGTAATGAGAAGATGCACCTATACTAGGTGTAATCTAGCAAGCTGGCTAAAATTAGAAGTGGGGACACTCCAATGTGAGATTCAGGTGGGCTACCAATGTGAGTACATACCTAGTGGGACCTGGTGACTTTGTATAGCTATTTTAGATAGATTACAGCTAGTACAGTTACTTTTACATGAGCTATAAATTAATGCTCCTGGGTATCAGTGTGGCTGTAGCCCTAAAAGCAGCCCATCCAGGTCAGGACTGAACCACTTCTCTGCGAGCATTGTATCTGTTCAGTGGAGTTTTCAGGGCAAGCTTTTTTGTGATCATGAAGTTCCCATACAGCAAATTTTAAAAAACAGGGTAGTGATTATTAACTGAAAATAATTCCTAGATTCTAAGGCCAGAAGGGACCACTGTGATTATGTAGTCTGATCCCTCCCACCTGACCCCGCAACCCCCCCCATAACCAGGCCATGAAACTTCCATGAAATAATCTGTTTTTGAAGTAAAGCCTATCCTTTAGAAAAACATCCAGTCTTGATTTTATGACTTCCAGTGATGAAGAATCATTTATAAGCCTTGGTAAATGGTTCCAATTATTAATTACCCTCAGTACTAGTTACATCTTCCATTTTTAATTATGGCCTTGGGTACTGGGATTAATAGCTTTGTCATTTCTGAATACTCCAGGTATGTTTTGGCATGATACACCTTGTGTCTACCATCCTTGCATTCCACTGATTTCAGTGGAATGTGAACAGACAAACACCTACACAGCAGGGAACAGTCTGCTACAATAGTAGTGTTTCTTGATCAACTTGATAGGGAATTAATCCCAGGTACAGCTTTGGTTTTGCTTATTATTTTTATTGCTTTTAAATGCACATTCTCTCAGGGTTGGCATTTACCATATGAAGTTTCCAGAGGGGTAGCCATGTTAGTCTATATGCAGCAAAGACAACAGGAGTCCTGTGGCACCTTACAGACTAAGTTTCTTCGGGCATAAGCTTTTGTGGACTCCAACCCGCTTTGTCAGATGCAAGATGAAGCTGCATCTGACGAAGTGGGTTGGAGCCCACGGAAGCTTATGCCCAAAGAAATTTGTTAGTCTGTAAGGTACCACCGGACTATCAGTGTTTTTGACTTACCATATGAATTATCTTGCTATGAAATCAGTCATGATTTTAAAAACGGTTTATTCACAGACTTTGTTCTTCACTCCCCAAACACACACTGAAAATCAGAGTCTGTAAATATTAAAAGTAGTAAGTAATTGAAAGCAGCAGTATCATACTTCAAAAGTAGAATATTTTAACTACAAGAACAATTTAAATGTCCCAAGCAATAGAGAGATTGTGTATTGGAATTTCTATATTTTATCATGATAAAACATGATGAACAAAATGAACATCTGAAAATGTTGAATGTCCTTTTATTCTCTCTACCAAGTGCACTCCTGGCACTTTGATTGAAATAAATGGTAGATATTTTTATACATGGTCTTCATCCTGAAAACATGTACACTGACATATTTGTATTGCTCAAGTCAAAGGTAAAGTTATCAAGAGCACCTAAGCAGAGTCACAAAAGGACAAGTCTAGCTAGCCCTGTGAGACAATGCTCCCACCAGGACTCCCAGGATTAACCTGGTCCCTTCTATGGAGAAAGGAGCGAACAGCCCTCAGGGATGCCACTCCGGCTGTACTTAATCAGAGTTTTGCCAAAACCACAATAGATTTAACAAAAGTTTTGGCCTAGTGATTGAACCTTTACTAAAAAAAACAACAAGGAGTCGTGTGGCACTTTAAGACCAACAGATTTATTTTTCGCATGAGCTTTTGTGGGAGAAAAATCCCACTTCCTCAGATGCTTCATGGGATTTTCTCCCATGAAAGCTCATGCGAAAAATAAATCTGTTAGTCTTAAAGTGCCACACGACGCCTTGTTGTTTTTTTTGTTTGTTTGTTTGTTTGTTTGTTTTTTTTGCTGGACTAAACTAACATGGCTGTCCCTTTGGAAATTGAACCTTTACTGAAAATTTCTGACTAGTTCTGGTCATGTCACTTAGACCCCTATGTCCCATTTAAAGTCAGTGAGAGTGAGGCTTCTGACATAAAAGCTGTTGAAAATTTTACCTAAAGTGCTGCTACTTGCATGCTTTAAATTTCACAAATGCTTATGTTTGCAAGATTAGGGCCTGTATGAGGACATATTGTATAACAGTACTTATGGCAAAAACAATGAATCTGAATATTATAACTATGAAGTGTAGTAATACTGTATTAATATAGGTCTTAGAGTCCTATTTTGGCTTTTCTATCTCATGCTGACTTGACTTGAGGTGGGCGGGTAACAGTTTTCCCATTCTGCAGAAATTTTAGAGGTCTTGAAAACTTACTACCCCAAATTGGGTTGAAATGTCAAAATCTGAGATTCTCATGAACCAAAAAAATTAGTCAGGTCATTTCATTTTCACTTTTAAACTATATATAAAGTTAAATTTCTAAATAAAAAGCTGATTTAAATTGGAAAAATTCAACTTTTTGTTTAAAAATGCAAAAACAGGACACTACAATTTCAACACTAATTTAAAAAAAACATTTTAAAATGATACTCTGTCTAAATCAACCCTTTCCTGTAAAATATGTTTCAGATTATCAAATTTCTGGTGGAAAAAAACCATTTTTGTTGAAAAATTCCCAAGTTCTGCTTTTGAATTGTTTTCATTAAATTGTAATATTCCATAGCTAATGCTTGAATGACACCACAATTATTGTATTTTTAATATCTATGATTAGGTTCCTGAGCTCTAAATCAAATTAAGTGGAAGATGTTTGGGGTTTTTTTTAGTATTTCTTTCAGATAATGTCAAAACATTTTGTTTCTGAAGTTGATGTGTATTAGAAAGCCTATTATTAAATAAAATTATTTTCTTTATATCAACTGTCTTCTGATGGCATTCTTTGCTAAAACTTCATCTACACAAAAATATATTGGAAGTGTAACTGCTAAAAGGTGTGATGCTGCTTTCGCAATCAGCCTAAAAATAGTCCATCAGCCTTAGTTTGAAAAGAAAATCCAGTCGGGACGGTGGTTTGAAATGATCAATAAAGTGAATCAAAAAATGATACACAGATTTTACATCTTCAGAACACTTCAAATAACCAGCAGTGGATATGATGAGCAGGAGACCTAAAACGAGGCTGCATAGTCTATGGATGAGCAACAAGGGACTTGCAGCCAGAACTCCTCAGTTCTATTCCAAAGTGTTGCCTTAATACTGCTATTCACACACAGCATCTTTCATCTAAGGACTTAAAAATATTTTACAAATAAATGTTTGCCATTGTTTGACTGTATTCCGTATACCACGATGTATCAGGGCCGGCCTCAGCATGGAAAAGAGGGAAGTAAGAAAAGGATGATGTTGCAGGACCCATGGAGAAAATGTATTAATTCATAATCTTCTGTTTTTAGGGGGCCCTGGAACGTTTCCCCCTAAAAACAGGGTGTGCCAGCCTACTTTAACCCCTGTCAGCAAAAAGCCAGACAAAATCATGTTTTTAAAATGCCTGCCCAAGGAGGAGGTGACGGTGAAAAGCACATGTCCTCCCAGTCTCCAAAGGGATAGCCGTGTTAGTCTAGTCCAGTAAAAAAACAAGCAGTTGTGTGGCACTTTAAGACTAACAGATTTATTTTTTGCATGAGCTTTCGTGGGAGAAGATCCCACTTAGAAGCATCTGTTACTCTTCAAATAAATCTGTTAGTCTTAAAGTGCCACACAACTGCTTGTTGTTTTTTTACATGTCCTCCTGCCTGACATCCATCCAGTAACCCTACCCATGAGTGGGGTTACCAGAGGCCAGACAAAAGGAGGACATGTCCTCCTTTTTACCTTCATGTCCTGTGTCTGGCAGGCATTTTCAAACACATGATTTTGTCTGGCTTTTTACTTAGAGGGGTTAAAGTAGGCTGGAATACCTTCTCTTTAGGGGAAAGTATTCCAGGGCCCCCTAGAAACAGAAGAATGTTACATAATAGGAGATTTTCTCCATGTGTCCTCCAAAGCCCTCCTCCTACTTCCCTCTCCTCCTTTCCAGGTCTGGTAACCTACCCATGAGTCTCCTCTTCCCCCCCATACCGCCCCTCCTCGCCCCCTGCCAGCCCCGCCTCTTCCCCCCGCCCCGCACGCCGCGCGTGACGCCACACCACGCGACGCGAGGCTGACTCGCCCCTCCCCCGCCGCCCCGCGTCGCTCTCCCGTGACGTGCTAGGGCCGGCGCGCGGCCCGGAATGCGGCGCGCGGAGGCCGAGGTAGGGGCGGGAAAGCGGCCGCCGTTTGGCGCCGGCGGGTGGGCGGGGGCTCGGCTCGGCGCGCCTCAGCCCCGTCTGCAGGAGCGATGCCGCTGGGGACGGGGACGGTTCACTTTAGGCCTCATGCCCCGTTCACACTGGTGGAAACAACGTCAGTGGGTTTCCTTCCATCGTCCAGCATCATCAGCCAGGCCTCGGGTTACCAGAGACCAAAGCGTGGGAAGGGGGACGGGGAAGTACGAAAAGGAGGACGCTTGGCGAAAATATTAATGCAATATTCTTCTGTTTGTAGGGCACCCTGGAAGGCTTCCCCCTAGAAATAGGGTGTTTGGGGTGTTCCAGCACGCTTTGAGCCCTGTAAGTAAAAAGCCAGACAAAATCATGTATTTTTAAAATGCCTGCTTGATGGAAGATGTGAAGATAAAAAGGAGGACATGTTCTCCTTTTGCCTGACATCTGGTAAGCCTAACCAGGCCCCAAACATCTGTTTGTTGTTTGACCTCCATATAAATACAGCTGAAACGTCTTTTTCCTCATCAGTTTGGAATAGCAGGAAATTTCCTGAAAAATAGTAGCGTAGACCAGTGGTTCCCAACCTTTTTAAAGCCAGAGACCCCTTTTCAATATGAAAAGGCTTTGCAGCCACCGAGCCGCAGGTGGGATGTCTGCCAGCGGAAACCAGCCCGCACCAGCAGAATCCAGCCAGCGAGCAGCCCCACCGCAGCCACAGCCCCCTGCCCCTGGCAGGGATCCCAACCACTGCGGCCATAGCCCCTTCCCCCTGCCCCACTGGAGAGCCAAGCTGCTACGGCCACAGCCAGGCAGCCCTCGGCCCCCTGTTGGAGCCCCCACCAGCCCCACGAGCCTTTTCACCCCCCGCTTACCTGCAGCAGCAGATAGAGACTGGTCTGCTGCAAGCGTCTCCCACCCTACACAGCCCAAGTGCTTGGGTTGCACAGGGCAGATTTTAAATGGGTCCAGCTCTCAATGGTGTCTGCGGACCCCTTGCAGTACCTCTGCGACCCCCCAGGGATCTGCGGACCACAGATTGGGAACCACTGGTATAGACGACAAGACAGTTGGACGTGTAACAAACAAGGAGTCTGGTGGCACTTTTAAAGACCAACAAATTTATTTATCTCATGAGCTTTTGTGGGAGAAAATCCCGCTTTGTCAGAGTAACACACCTACGCCTTTGGAACTTGGAGGTATAAGTGCTTGATCGTGAAACACTTTCCTTACATGACAGGCTCCAGCGGAGTAACCATGTTAGTCTATTCCAGCAAAACCAAAACGGAGGACTGCTGTGGCACTTTTAAAGACTGACATACTTACCACATGAGCTTTCGTGGTTAAAAGCGCCCTTCATCAGATGTATCATTTTCCATTTTTTGGATCTGATGGAGTGGGATTTTACCCATGAAAGCTCATGTCATAAATAAATTTGTTAGCCTTTAAAAGTGCCACAGAACTTTTGTTTTGTTTTTTTCTCATGTCAAGGCTGGCTCTGCCCATGGCTTGGGGGTGCCACAGGTTAGGGGTGCCAGGGTGGGGCGCAATGTTCCCTCTAAGCTGCATGGCCACACAGCCTCCACCGCTGCCTGGCACAGGAGACACTGTTGACTGCGCACGGCCGGCAGCTGCAGTCCCTGCCCTGACGGAAGACAGAGTCTTCTGGCCACCTGAGAGTTGCTCCAAGCTGGGAGTTTTTAAAACTCTTCCTTAGTGTAAGTTCCCACTGAGCATGTGCAGAACTGCTACACGTGCTCAGTGAAAGCTTCCTCCAGCCAGAGGAGTGGCTGGGGGCCAGGCTGCACCGCTCCGGCAGTCAGATAAGGGGGCAGGGGGGCATTTGGGACAGGGCAGGGGCAGCCAGCCGTGAAAGGGGGTGGAGGGTTGGAGGGAAGACGGGGTTGGGCCAGCTGGGTGGGGTGACCAGGAGAGTGGGGGGGCGGGATTGGGCCCACGGGGGGTCCCGTGGTGAGCAGCATAAGTTGCTTAGCTGCCTCAGGACCTTAGAGCAGGGGTCTCAAGCTCAAATCACCGTGAGGGCTGCATGAGGACTAGTACATTAGCCCAAGGGCCGCACCACTGAAACCTTTCATGCAACAATATTGCAAATATTGGTAACAATAGTGTCATTGCAGGCTGCAGGACACAGCTTTAGGGGCCACATGTTTGAGAGGGAACATTGGTGGGGCCGACAAGCCCAGAAGCTGGACCCCATGCCCCTGCCTCTCCCCCGAGCCAGCCACTCCACCCCTGGGCGTGGAGCGGGCCAGCCCATGGAGCAGATTCCACTTTCTCGCCCTGCCTCTGGGCTGGTCCCCCAACCCCAATGCGGAACAGTCGGCTGGGGAAGTGGTAGAAGAGTGGAGCCCGGCCTCTGGGCTGGCCCACTCTGCCGCTGGGCCAGCTGTTCCCCGTTCTGGGGGTGGGGTGAGCCAGCCTAGAGTGGAGGCCCTGTTCCACACTCCACCCCTTACCCCCAAAAACACCAAATTAAAATCTGGCTCGGTGTGTCACAGCCTCTTAAACTGGCCCTGCCTCATGTGGTAAACTTTGTTCATTAATGTACTGAAGTAGGTTCTTTTCCCCAATAGCGCAAATTGTCCTCCATTTCAGTTTGATTAGCAAAAATTGTTTGTATTTATATTATGAGTTCAAACAGTAAATATATATTTGGATCTGTTTATAAATAGATATTTGGACTTATTTAGACTGATTCTTGACTTGTTCATGCTAATGTAAATTGGGAGAAAATGCACTGAAGTTTACCTTATACCAGTGTAAAAAGCTCAAAATTAGGATGTTTATATATTTACATGAAATAAACATTATGAAGTAGCAGCTTGGTTTTCTTTTTGTCTATAACACTGCACATACTGGGCTCACTGTATTTTAAATTTAAATACATTGATATATTAGCATACATTTTATGAAGTGCTACACGTGTCATTAGACACTAAGGTCTCCTTTTATGTTTGTGTTTTCTAGGCCTTGAAATGGAATCAAAGACTAAACATAAAGCTGTATTTGGAATAATTTGATTTTACCTCAATACTACTCATTTATGTTGAAATGGAGAGCATTACACAGCTGTTTGGTGACTTGTGTGAAGCACACATGACAGGTTTGTCATGGAAAGTTCATTTGGGCAGACAGAAGGTCAGCAAACGAAGGGCTAAGCAAACTCTGAAAAGAGTTGCATATAATGCCCTGTTCATGAACCTTTTTCAGGAGGAGACCCGTAAACTTCAGTCAAATATTTCCAGACTTCCAGTGAAAAACAAAATTTTAATGCTGTCCTTCAACTTGAGAGTTGGCGGAATGGGTGCTCAAGCAGATAGGCTGGAGAAACTTGTGGAGGAACTGGAAACATCTGAATGCTTACCATTTACTGAAGTTAATTCTGTTCTCGATCTTTTAGTAGAGCTTGCAGGAACTGGTCCTCCTCAGCTTCTGCCGCCCAAAAAGGACTATTTTCTTAACAACAAGTATGTTGGGAGAAATGTTAAATATCAGGGTTACGATTATTATGATGTGAGTGTATTTGAAGCTGATATACAGTCTTTAATTGCAAAAGAAGAAAATCAGTTTAATGACACAATTCGGAAGACACTTCAGATCATGGAGGCTGCACCTGGCACTGGACTTCCTGCTATTGGATTATTTTCACAGAACTATCCTGTTAGTGACAAGTTTGAGAAGGAAACTCGTGTCTCACTCTTTGGTGCTCTCGTCCACAGCCGTACATATGACATGGACATCAGATTGGATCTGCCGCCGGTGCCTGACAATGCAGATTTGTCTGGACTTGCAATTAAAGTATGGGGCCATTTATTTTCACTGTCTTAATTATCTTATTTCAGAGTATATATGTAATTCCAATATGCCTTTTTGAAACTTGGGATTTTTAAATAAGCATAGCCGTTTTTTATGGTAGTACCGATATTATTAAGGTATAGATTTGAAACATTTGCTTACATCTTTCCCTACTCAAAATATTTAATTTTCATGGAAGCATCCCTCTGTACATATCTGTTCTGCTATCCAGTTTTTTGGTGATTTTGCAGTCATAGTCTACTTGTATATAAAATAAGTTGTCTTTTTTTTTTCTTTTTTTTTTTATTGGAAAGATTCTGGAAATAGATTGATATCACTCTCCTTTTCCATGCACACTTTCTCCAAGTTCAGTTACTATGATCTCTTTTGAAATTATTTTCTTTTTTGTCCTGGATTCTTACCAATGATAGGCACTGTAGAAGAACCTGGAGTAGCAGATCTGTTCTTTCTTTCTTTCTTGTGGATGGATATCTTTTGCTTTTTCTATTTTTAATCTTTCTTCCCCCCCCCCCTTTTTTTTTTTTCTGCTTCTATGGTTCTACCAGCTAATAGAGATGGGAACATGCTGCTTGGGGAGAGGTTAGTCGAGTGGCAGCTCCTTTCGTCTAGCCTGTTTATGCTTTTGCTACTGAGCTGAGCCTGCCAGGAGCCAGAGGCATGAGCTCACAATCTGCTGCCTGCATCTGCAGCCCTATATGCAGAAATTGCAGATTCATCTTTTGTTACAGTTTAGGACAAAAACATGGAAGGAAGGCAGGAATACTTAAGCGGCATGTCGCTTTATCTGTAGCTGTGAGTGCATATTGTAGTTAAAGGGATTAGTCAGATCCTGGGTCATGGAAGCATATCTTTTTCTTTACACCCCTGTACCCCTTCTCTCAGGTTGGAAAACATTGTATTAAATGTTTGTAGCAGCAACCTCTGTCCAGTCAATTTGACTTTTTTACAGACTTGGGGTATCTCACTGCACACCAAACTTCCAACAAAGTCATTGGGAGTTCCATGGTTAGGATGTTTAGAGGTTCACATCACTGGGCACAGATGCTGCAGACATGTGCCTGATCTTATGCACATGAGTATTCCCAGTGGAAAAGGCCCTCCACACATTAATCACATGCATAAAAATGTACAGGATCAGGGCCTAAGTCATTTATTTTGTGAACAATAAAGCTGGTCCGTTTTTCTTTTTCTTGAGTATTATATGTTACTGGACATCTAATTTCTGACCTGACATCATATTCAGAATAAAGTATTTCCACTTCAGGTACCAACAGCCTGTTACATTGTTAAAATTTTAGTTTGATGATTATGCCTTTGGCTACCAAAAAGAGAAGAGGCTTATCAGAAATTGAAGTGGACTTTACTGTTTTCGATACAAAAAGCAAAAGTTCCAGTTTGTATAAATAGAGCCCAAGTGCTTAAAATGAATGTATTTGGCATAATTTAAAAAAATTAAGTGGCATCAGCATAACTTTTTCAATAATTATTGCATATATGTGTACAGTTTGAGCTCTCATGGTTATTTCCAGGTTCCTCAAAGCATAGATCAATCAGAAGATGAGGGATTCCAGTCAGCATCCAATCTGACTCCTGATTCTCAGTCAGAACCCAGCATGACTCCAGATATAGACCTGTGGGATGCAGTACTTACATATGGACCCAGCAAACGAAGATGCTGGGAGAGAATTGGATGGTATGTGTCTGACATAAGATGCAAAATAATTGCATGCTTATGTGTGGTTTTGTATATGTTTCAGTTAGACATGACCTTAATTAAAATAAACAAACTGGAATGTATCATCTGTGCCTCAGTATCTTGACACTCAGAAGCTTATTTCTATATCCCGTGAGCTATGTTTTTGCCAAATGACAGTGTAGAGCTCTGTGGCATTTTTCAGACAGTTTACCTTATTGCTATTTCGATTGTGAGTTTTTATGTGACAGAGACTAGCATATAATGGCTACTACCTTAGCAGATGTCAATAACTCTTTGGGTAGAGGGAATATTTCTCATTTTATGAATAGCTATTCTTGTTGGGCGGTGGAGAGATTTGAATATGTTAATACAAGTACTTCCCATCTTCAAAGCACTGTCTTAAATGTTAACCCTCAAGATAGGTAAATGTTGTCCTCATTTGCTGTTGGGCAAACTGAAACACTTTCAAGGCTATAGGGAAGCTGGTAACTCTACTCCTGGTGTTCTTTTTGTGAACAGTTGACAGAAATAATCTGTCAGTGAGAACTCTTGACACACATAATCCCCTTCATTCTGTTGATTTATTTCAGCCAATAAAATTGCATTCATACAGTTAATGGCAGCATGTAAATTAACAGTTTCAGTTGATTGGTTATGATGTTTGTCATTTGTCAAATGACGATGCTTAGGAATGACTTGAGCTTTAATATGGCCTTGACTGCCAATAACAATTATTAATAACTGATATTTTTAATGTAGCTAATTTCAACCTATATTCTTGAAATGAAAGCTTTAAAGAAGGTTTTAATATGAATGTTATGGAAAATGTTAAGACCCTATTTTTTTTTCCATTGTTCAGATCATTAGGGTCAAGAAGAGGTAAGACAAGGCATACTGATTTCAAAAAATTATTATTTTTTAGAATAGGTGCGCCAGAAAAATAAGAAAGTACTGAACCCAGAAATTGACCTAGAATATTCACTTGTCCTGAGAAAAGCAATTACTCCAAATTTTAAAACAAAATTCATTAATTACACTGAATAATAGACTAAACCTTAGCTGGACTTAGCTATGAGAACTTTCATAACAAATGTGTGTCCAGCAAACCACTGTGTTATGGAGGCATTCACAAAACTCTGTAGTCTTGAGGGGTATTTGTTAGAATGGTAGACATGTCTCCTTGTGTGAATAAGTAAAAGAATGTGGTTATGAAAATACATATCCAAACTGAGGTTTTCTAGATCCAGCAGGTTTGGAGGTACTGGAATCTTTGCAAAATAAGGTGTGTGTATCATTACCTAAATAAGACCAAATGCTTATTTTGAAATAATGGCCAAATAATACTCTTGGCTGTGTGTGTGAAGAAGAATTTGGTGAGGGAGTATTAATCACTTTTCCTTCAAAACGCAGCATCAAGTTGTAAAAGATGTAAGGCTAAGTGCATTATGTTTCCACCATGGGTGATGTGCACTTTAAAATTTAGGAAGTTAAAAGCATCCGAGATGTCTTAGTGATGTACATGAACATGTAAGCTGAACTGGGATGTGATAGATTGCATATGCGGAGAAAGTGGTTGCAGAGGTACTTGGGGGGGGGGGGGGGGACATGGACCAGATGAAGTACCAATGGCTACAGCAAAGTTACTGGGAAGGGAAGGCATCAAATATCTTAAAAGCTTGCTCAGCTCTTAAAAAAAGAGAAGAGGCCAGATGAATGGCAAAGACATTTTGTAGTGCCTATTTTTAAAATAACAGCATTCCAACATAATGCTAAAACTGGCGCAGTTGGTAGCATCAGACTCCAGTTTTCTGTGACAAAAAGACACCAATAAAGTTAAGATCGTATGAAACTGTAATTTGACATTTCTTAATGTATGAAAGAGAGACTTGACCAGTCAGTATGCCCTCCACCATGGAAATGAAGATGTTGACATGGTCAGGTGATTGGGTGCTCCATAATAGGAAGTGAAATGAGGTTGTAATGTAGGGTGCTCCAATTGAAGACAATTTGAGGAAGACTAACCTATGTTGGTATGGGCTGGGGGGGTCTGCAACCTGCAGCTCCAGAGCCACATGCAGCTTTTTTGCTGCCCTCTCTATTTCCATGGCCAGAGAGTGGTGGCTGCCAGGGCCACTTTAAATTTCCCACTCTGCTGTGCTCCTAGGCACATGGCCCAGAGCAGAGCAGAGTCTGGACATTCCCCCACTTAAGCACAGGTAAGTTTTGTATGGGGGGAGTTGGGGCTGGGGAGCGGGGAAGGGACTTGGGTGCATGGGGAAGGGATGGGGGCCCGCTAGGAGCCAGCCACATGGGGCTGAAGCTGGGCAGTGGGAGGCACAGTTCCAGGTGGTGGGAGAGGGAGGGGGCCTACACCCGTTGTGGCTCTCAAAATACTTGGTTATTGCAGAAATTGTAAAAAATGACTCTTCTCTTTTGGGTTCCCAACCCCTGTCTGCAGAACTGAGAGCTATATCAGCAGCATGGCTCCTGCATGTGCTGTGGGTGGTAGACAGGCAAGGAAGAGACAAAGACTCAGTGCATGGGCCAGAAACTAGCAGAGTTCAGAGAGACCAGTCTGCTCAAGAGAGAGCTGTAAAAGTTGCTGATCCAAAATAGGGAAGTGGAAAGGGAGGAGGAGGAGAAGTGCTGTTTTAATGCATATGTTTTGTTCAAACCAGTGGCTTGCAGACCCCTGAGGATCAGCAGACAATGTCTAAGATTTCCAGAGTGATTCCACATGTCCATTTGAAATATTTTAGGAGTCTGTAAATAAAATAATGGTTGAGAAGCACTGTTTTAAACAACTTAAAAGTTTGCCAGGAGCTTTGTGAGCAAACATATGCTCCAGTTCCAGTTCTAAATTGAGCATATAGGTGAAAGACATAATTAGAAGATGCGTTCTAAAATATTGGAAAAATCGCATTCTGTTGCTATAGAAGGTGTGCTCATTTGTGAGTAAACTTATACTTGTGCTTAAGCAATAAATGACCAGGTCGTGTGTAATTGTTTTTTGATGGCTTCCCAGTACCATTTAGTAATAATGATTTTTATATAGTTAAGTTGTTACTGGAAGGTGTGTGTAACATCAACGATATGTGGCATGTTTTGTTTCTGTGTTTAAATTTCAAGTTCTTTCATGCAGGGACATGACTTTGTTCATTCTGTAAATCTCTTGGGCACATCTGGCTTCTGTAAAAATAATTATCATAATTAAAAATAGATTAGCAGTGAAGAGATTTTTAGGTTGTAGTTCAGAATTGATTCTTGGCAGTTCTTCAAAGTTCTTAACACTTGCATTGCAGCACTTCAGTTCTGTTCTAACAGACATTAGTTGTAACTTCAGCAGCTATTTTACATATCTAATTTGGTGAAAGCAGTGCTAGTCTTCTTCCCTTTCTCTTTGGGAACCCAGTCTGGTCTTTTCACTCTTCCTGTCAGAAGCTGGTACAGACAGACTCCTGGGGTCAAATAACTCTTTCACTTTCTTCAATACTGCCGTTTCCTATAAGCTTTTGACAGTAAGTAGTTCACATAGCCCCTATGGAGGCAAGTGCAGATGTTGCATGGTTGATAATCCACTGGGATTTGTTTAGTGGTCAATAAGTTTTAATGACTGTTTGAAGTTCTGAAATCTCTTTATTTTAAAGGGAAGCAGTTGTTTTGTTCTTGGCTTCTTTTTGTATCATCACTTTTTACTGTTCTGTTTTTGGCACAGCCCACCTGGTAAAAAAGAGGAACCTTATCTTACTGAAGCTGGAAGAGAAGCTTTTGACAAATTTTATAGGCTTCGGGAAGGGGTACTAGAACTGTTTAATGATACCATACTCCAGTTTCCACTACTTGTGCTAATGAAAGAACCTGAACTGGTTAAAGATGTTTTGAATGTCCTTATTGGTGTGGTATCTGCTACATTTTCACTTAATCAGGTATGAAGAACTTTTCTAACAATTACTGTGTCAGTTATGTTAGTTTTCATGATTTTTGATAGAAATTTTTGCAAGAGAAATAAATCTTCTGTATTTGAAGTTTTGTGACTTATTAGTATTACTTAAAATAATCAAAATTCTTTTACTGCATTTTAAATGTCAAAAATATGCTTTAGTAGTCAGTAAAAGAAAATAGGTTTGAGGAATTAAGTTAATGGATTCCATGAATGCATTAAAGTGATTAAGTGAATAAAATAATGTATCCAGAACTGTTTGGTTAAAAGTATTTCTATGTACACTTTAAAATAATTGTGATATAATTTTCCTCATACGGTTGTGCTACCTTTCATATCTGTTGATCTCTGTCTTAGGTATTTAGCTTCAATCACCATCTAAACTGTAAATCTGTATATCATTATTAGGAGTGCGAGGGTGTTGTTTCAGTTAATTAGGGGTGAGGTTGTGCAGTTATTTAACACTGAATATATAGTTCTGAAATAACTGATGCTTTCTCCTTTTCTGCACCGTTTTAGGCTGCTCAGACATTTGTGATAAAGCAGGGGATATATGTATCTGGAACATCACCTGAGAGCATGAACAATCTTCTTTCAGAAGTTGCTGAATATGGAACATATTACACACGATTGAGTCGCTTCTCTCTTCAGCCAGTCTTAGACTCATCATACAACAAAGGGCTTGTCTTTCAGGTAATGTACTTGAATGGAACTTGGAGTACTAGCCTTCTCAGTAGCATGTTTATTCTTTATGTAGACTAGAGCAGTGATCTTGACATGCTGTTTTATTGGGAGGGAAAGGGTGGCTGTTTCTCATGTTCTGCAATATTGCTAAATATAATAAATATATTAAAAAATAGTGGTGTAAATATACTTCCTAACATAAAAGAAATAAAATGAATTAAAAAATCCACTTTAATGCCTTCTATTAGATCATCTTAGTTTGGAATTTCTTACTGCCTCCTTGAAGATATTAACTTTCCAAATATGACTTAGATTAAGAAATGGGCTTAGTCTTCCATGCATGGTAAAGGGTAATCAATTTTGTTGTTGTCAAATGAATATTATTTTTAAACCTGAAGATCAGAAGAAATCTTTGTTTGTAACACCCTCTTACAGCTATGGAAATAAAAATGGCTTAATTTTTGATATTTTCTTTTAAATACTCAGCAGAACTCAGTATTAACATTAATAGATGTTGTACTTATATTTATATGTATATGAAAATCCTCTTACACTTCAAGTATCTTTGAGGTATCCGTGTCTTGCCACTGAAACTGGATTAAAAAACAACAATAATAATAATTTACCCAAATTATAATGCAGAAAATGTTTTCCTGTTGATGAGCTATAATCAGTGTGAACAGAAACTGAGCACTAATGATTTTAACAGTAGGATGTTGTCAAATGTTTTTTTTCTTTTTTTAGGCATTCACAAGTGGACTGAGAAAGTACCTTCAGTATTACCGAGCATGTGTCTTGTCAACACCTCCCACTTTAAGCCTTCTAACAATCAGTTTTCTCTTCAGAAAATTAGGGCGACAGTTAAGGTAATATCATAATATTAAAACATTGTAGGAATAAAAAATGAAATCCATTCCCTTTTCTATGAACATTAGAAATATACTATTTGAGAATTCTTCCTGCTTAATCTTTGGTGTTCATTTCCTAATATTTTCATCAAAAAAAATTCTTAATTCCAGAGGCTAATAGTAGTAGTAATACTACCTAGCTCTTACAGAGAGCTGTTTCATCAGTAGATCTCAAAGTACTTTACAGATGAGCTCATTATATTATATCATTTTTCACAGATGGGGGAATTGTGGCATAGGGAGGTAAAGTGGGTCAGGATATGTAAAGAGTAACAGACTAGATAACAATAGACAGTTAGACCTAGAGTACTGGCCAAATTCCAACTTGAGTCACAGTCTGCTTATCTGAATTCCTTTTATAACTTGAAATAGAGGACTGTTCTCCATCTCCCCCCTAAACCTATTATAATTTTGATGGTATGAAAAGATAGCCCAGTGCCACCCAAAGTGCTGCCCATTTAATTGATCACTCTAAACATTCTGGGATACTCATGGCTGGAAGATGCTACATAAATGTAATCTTTTTGTTTAGGTATTTAGCTGAACTCTGTGGCATAGGAACAGCTGTACTGGGGATCAGCGGAAGTGCTGGTGCTTCGTTTCCTACGGTAGTTATTGATTTTCTTTTTTTTTTGGAAACCTGTTGTTTTTGTTTTGCTATCAATAGACTTCAGATGCAACTGAACAGGATTTTCTTAAGCGCTCAGTGTTGACCTAACTGTTCCTGGTGAAGCCAGAGGGAGTTTTAGCAATTAACACTATAAGACCAATGCTGATTGCTTTTGAAAATTCCGCTTGTTGCAGTAAATGAGAGAGAGAGAGAAATTCTTATACTGATTGTAAATTGTTTAATTTATTTTATATGCCCATTCTATAAATGTTATATAACAGAAATACATTTACAGTATAACATACACAATTTTAAATATTTTTCTGTAGTATTATCAAAATAATATGAGGATTAAAAGCAATGGTACACAGAAGACAGCCTTCTACAATCCTTAATATTGAGCCTTGCGCATCTGAAAAGCTTCAGTGACTATTTACTCAGTTGGACCAAAGAGGAAATTTGAACTTCGTAGTGGATGTATGGCTTGCCAATGAGACTGCCATGCCAGCTTCAGATACTTAAATCTTGGGGCTTTGTCTTAGTGCTTTCGGTGGATGAAGTAAAGCTCAAAGAAAGGTGGACCATAAGATATTCAAGACCCAAATTAATAAAAAGCTGGAGGGTTCAAAACCAACAACTTGAATTGTCCCCAGAAATTAACTGGAGCATAATGCAGTCTGTTGAACACTAGTGTAATATGCTGTTTGCTTGAAACTCAGCAGCATAAATTGGCTGTTGAAACTTATAAGTAGCGTATATGGTAAAGAGGTACAGTCCCATACAGAGTGTTGGAGAAAACAGATATATAGAAATAAAGAATGCAGGGACCATTGGGTAGGTAAGGTTACAATCTCATGTCCAAGTAAAGACGAGAAAAGCAGTCATGGTAACAGTTGCCATCCGGGTATCCAGAAGCAGCCCAGTATTTAGAACAGGGGTCTCAAACTTGTGGCCTGTCGGCCACATGCAGCCCCTAATGTTATTTCCTATGGCCCACAATGACACTATCACTATCGATATTTGTAATACCTTTGTATGAAAAGGTTTCAGTGGTGTAGCCCTCGGGCAAACATACTAGTCCTCACACGGCCCTCGTGGTGATTTGAGTTTGAGACCCCTGATCTAGAACATATCATGACGATTCTGGTAAAGCTTTGTCAGTGGAGGGGCATGTGTCACTTCTGCCATTTCCTTTGATTGTTATACACCTGTTCCACCAATATCACTTCAGTTTTATCCAGACAGAGCCAGGAACAGATTATCTCTGGCCAATCAAACAGATGGAAAAGTATGTGTATTATGAATCTTTTGTTGCTAATAGTATAGTGGATTTTACTGTTTTGTGATTTAGGTGTTTATCATTTTTTTTAGGGAGTAAGATTGCTTTCATACCTGTACAAAGAAGCTCTCAATAACTGTAGTAATGAACATTACCCAGTTCTTCTGTCATTGTTAAAAACCAGCTGTGAACCGTATACCAGGTGGGTTGCAGACTGTTTGTTTTATAGTGATACTTAGTAGTGGCTCAATAATAATAGGCAATTAGTTTTCCTTTGGCAACACTTTTAATGTAATAAACACTCCAAAGAAGTGGGTAACTTAGGCTGTGTTCAGACGTGAGTTTTATTTCAAAACAACAGCCATTGTTTCAAAATAAAATTTCTCATGTCCAGACGACGTACCATTATTTCAAAACAACGGGATCCGTTGTTTTGAAATAACAGCTGTTGTTTTGAAACCGTTAAACCTAGCAGGAAATCGAAATAGCTGTTGTTTCAAAATGGTTGTTTTGAAACAATGGCGTTCAGACACATTGTTTCGAAACAACACCTTTGCTTCGAAACAACATGTCGGAATGGCCTTATTTCGAAATAACCATTTTGAAACAAAAGCCGTTTCGAAAGCAGGCTTTCTCTTAATTTGAATTAACAAACTGTTAATTCGAATTAACTTATTTCGAAATAAGGATTTTATTTCAAAATGAGTTATTTTGAAATGGGTTATTTTGAAATAACAGTTACTGTGTAGACATACCCTTAGCCGGTTTAGTTATATAGAGCAGACCATTAACTTGGTGGTTTTCAGGATGGATGTGAATTTTTTTTTAACAACTTATGGTGTGGTTTGGCTCTGAAAAGTGACTACAACAATGGCATTATGTAGTTCCATGTTCATTTCCCAGTGACTGCTGTATCAAACCCTTCTCCTCCTCCTCGTCCTCTTCTTTCTACTTCTCTTCATTCTTCTCTCTCTCTGTTTTAAACAAATAAATGATATTTTTTTCCTAACTACCAACCCAGCAAATTCACACAGGGATCTGAGACTCAGGTAGGAATTACCTTTCTTTCTTGTGCATCATCATAACCAGCAGGAAAGATCTGATACTTAATTACACGCAAAACAATGAAAAATCCCACCTCACTCTCTCGTATATGTATTGGCTCTTCAATGTTAATAGGAGTTCAAAAGTAGTAAAAATAACAGAACAACAAATGATTAGATACAGATATGCATAGCTCTTGAGTAAGATGTTATCTTTAATGGCACCCCTTTGATGTACCAGTGTCTTTAATTAATATCCACACAGGTTTGGAAATTGTTTATCTTCTTTTATAGAAATGCTCAGGAGTGGATAAAATGTTAGATGTTTTTAGGAACTACAAAAAATAATTTTAAAAAGTCAGTAATAATGTGGAAAGTATTATAAAGTTAAACAGAACAAAACAAACCTATCAGAATATTTTGAGTCTGAGACTCCTCCCACTGCCACACTTCCCTTCTGTTCACTTCCCCATCAATTTTTGGGCCTTCTCAGATCTCAGTTGGCTGTAAATCCATTGAAAAGCTTAATTATGGCCCCAGTCCTGCAACTTATGTATTGGAGGACTGTTGGATCCTCGTGGTGTTACTTGCAGGATTAGGGCTGTAAAGCATAAGCACACGCATATCAAAAGGTTTTAGGGTTAAGGCTTATTAAATGTGTTTTTAGCAGTCATTTTCAGAACATCTATTCTTTAAGCAGTCATGGCTGCCATGGAGGTAATTTCCTGACAGCTAATGACTGTCTTGAAAGTGTTAACCAGGTGATTGATTCATTCATTTCGAGGAAATTTTACAATCAGGAAGTTGTTATTCCTGCTAGAAATCATAGAAATATAATAATATTAACACAGAAAAGGTCGTATTTTTAGTTAGGTTGAAGTTGAACTGTGGTTGCCATAGATGTGTTTTTCTGTTTACAGTAGTACTCTGTTCCTAGGCATTAGGCCGAAGTCCAGTAGAAAAGGATTGGTTTGATGCTGCTGGGACCCTGAGTTTTAATATCTAGTAGTTATGATAATTTTGTTTCCTGTGTACATACAGAGAGGGTAACCCTTGCGTTACACAGCAGTCAAGACAGTGTTATGATAAATATATGAATAAGGAAATATTTTACCCCAAAATTGTATTTCATATTTCTACAGATATGTCAAGAGCTGCTTAAACGCAAGGAAAAGTGGTCTGAATTTGTGTCCTAGAGTTCTATGGCCTCTCTTCTCATCTTACTAAGTTTCATCTAATTAAAATGGTTTCTTCTTGCTTTCTGTCCCATAAAATGTATTCTAGTATTATGACAATTCAAAGGTTTTTATGTATGTCCAGATCACCTAAAAAAAAAAATAGAGAAAGTTAAATTACTTGAATTAGAATGATTTTAAACTAAATGTTTGCAGTTAAGATTCTTTAAGAAGGACACTTGTTGTGCCAAAAATGAGGTGTGCACTGTTTTGTGTTATGCTTAACTTTTATATTTGTGCTTAATATGATTTGAAGACATACATTTTTATCATGGTTTAGAAAATGTTTTGTCAGCAGAATATTTGTCAGTGTATGTACATACACACCCATGTACATACATAGTGGTTGATATATTTTATATATATATATATGTTGCCTGTTATTTATGTGTATTGGTTCAAATGAAATAATTTTGAAAAGGAAAGAGGAACTTAATTGTCAGAGTTGTATAATGATATTCATTTTTTAGGTTTATCTATGATTGGGTGTACAGTGGTGTATTCAGGGATGTTTATGGCGAATTCATGATTCAAGTAAATGAGGATTATCTTAGCTTCAGAGGTAGAGTATGCTATGTAGAACTTTTAATTTGCTCAGTGTGCATTCTTCTTATCCTTATTAAATTCTGTACTCTGGTCTTTATTGTCATTGATCTACAGATAAACATTACTGGACCCATGGATATATTTTAATTTCAAAAGAAGTAGAAGATTGTGTCCCTGTGTTTCTGAAGCATATTGCCAATGATGTATATATTTGTGGAAAAACCATAAACTTATTGAAATTGTGTTGTCCCAGGGTAAGTAACAGCTTGGCATTTTCATGTTACACTATGAAAACAACAGATTCTTAGAACATGTTGACTAGGTCTGTGGTGAATAAGTTTATCCCCGTATTGATAAATGACCCTTATGAAGAAAGTTATGCAGTTATTTGTATTTAAGTATTCATGATTCTGTATTCTAGTGTAACCCAGGTGTTGGTATCTAACTGACAAATTATAAACGTGCAGCAGCATATTTAATGAGCCCCTTATACAACTTTAGGTTTCTCCTTTTCCTTTGTGTAAAGACTAAATGTTTTAGGCCTCCGAGCAATTGTTTTCAAACACCCAGAAACCTCTGACCAAAGCTGAGGTTAGCCACCTGAGGTTACCCAAGATGAAGGTCTAGAAACATGAGGTTAGCCAATATGGAGATCTAGAAATCTCTATACCACTTCTCCTCATTATTTTGCTTTTTTTGCTGCAGCATTTTCAGACACACTTTAATAGTTCTACTTTGTACGTTTTTTGCAATACAGATCTGTTTGTGGTAGGAAGAATGCTTGAAATAAAAAATTTAGACATTCCCTTCAGTTTATACTTCGCTCTTTTCATCTGATTTCTAAGATCATGGCTTGTATGTAGTTTGAAGATCTCATATGATTCTATTATATCAGTTCCATTTTAATATCTGGATGTACATGTACCTAAAGGCCAGTATGGCCAATTATTGGGCAGACAATCCCATCAGCTATTCAGAAATGTAAATATGATTTAAAATGGATATTTAAGTATCTAAGGAATCTCTTAGAACAAGACTTCTCATAGGAAGCTGTCACGGTTGTTTCCCCACTTTGGCACTTTGTGTGCAGAAGGTGGGGGCCTGCAAAAGGCATTAAAAACCACTGGTCCTAAAACCTCGTCTTAAAACTCTCCAAGGCTACCAGTTTCCTGGCCTTGAAGATGTACTGCTGCCACCACCCAAATGCAAAAACCTTCTGAAAACGTAGGGAGCCGCACTTGGGAATTTCTTGGTGCGAAGGTACCATCAGTCGCTTTTCTTCTTCCCTTAGGAGAGCAATTGAACCCCAGCTGTGATATCAGCTGGAATGGGACAGAATCCCCTTTAGCAGCTGGCTGTGCAGTCCGAGGCAAATGAACACAAAACTTCTTGCCTTTTAGAACACAGAACTGGAGCTTATTTTAAATGTGTGAATTCTTTAATTAAGAAGAACAGCTAAGAAACACAGGGAGTTGCTTCTTTGGGATTTAACTTCGACAGTTACAGGCTAGTAGTAGGGGCTTCACGTGCTCAGCACAGAGGAATCCAGAAATGAACCAAAACAAAGAAATAACCTGACTGTGACTGTATTTAGCTAAACATTCCCTGTTCTATTCGTGCATGGTCAGTTAAAGACTTGAGCCTATCTTGGGTGCATGGATATTGCTGGATCCTCCAAGGCTTTCTCCCTGGCCTCCTCCTATTCCTTCTAGGAGCTCTGCTCCCACCAAACAGGAAGCAGGCAGAGCTGCTGTGCCAATTCAAAAACCTGTACTTTGTTTCTTTTGGCTCTCCTGGGACTCATTGACCATGGCGTTAACCCCTTTCTCCCCAAGGTTACTACAGAAGCATCTCAAATAATTTCTATATGCATATACAATCGTAAGCCTGATTAGACATTTAAAGTGTACATGCTTTTTTCACTAGTTAACTAGTTAAAATATTTCTTATTTGCAGCATTACATATGCTGGTCAGATATTCCTGTTCCTCGAATTTCTGTTACATTTTCCCTGGAGGAATTGAAAGAGATTGAAAGAGACTGTGCAGTATATGTGGGCCGAATGGAAAGAATTGCTCGTTACAGTTCTATTAGCAAGGAAGAAAAGGTGAATGAGTATTAAGCAAGACTGAACTTTATATCATAAGGCTTTGTTATTTAAACACAGATTTCTCATTTTGTTGTGTAATTAAAAGTCCTGACATTTTCAGCTGTAGTCTTCCTGTGATGGCCTGCTACCATTTGTATTGCTGTCTCAGCAAATAAAGACTAACATAATTACTTTCAGTGTTTTGTTTCACTGACATGTTGTTAAATGTTGACATTTTCATAATCTTTGGAAATAGTTTTGGAGGATTTTCATCCAGTAATCTGTTGCATTTATTTTATTATATTAGGGAAAGGTAATCAAGACCCAGCCAGTACACTAATGTAGTCTAACATGTCTATTAATTAATCATATTGTTCCATTTGTCAAATCTTTTCAATAATTTTCATGTCTAATTATCTTAGTAGAATTTCATTACTGTGAGCAGATCATTGTGTTAATAAATTTTAGTATAACCTTGGATATTATTTTTAGTGGCTTGACTAATAAAGTGTCCTGTATATTAAGTGCGTCTAAATCCTGGAAGCCAGCTACTTTAGGGGATTATGCTGTGACATGGAGTGAAAGTGCATACTTTAAATTGCAACACCATATCTTCATGTTTGAAAATCAAAATAAAACAAATATATATATATTTCTCTCTTAGGATTTGCGCATGGAGATTGCAAAACAAGAGTTGATTGTTCATGCTCGAGAAACAGCTAGTAAAGTACTAAAAGCCATTAATGGTAAATTTCGCTGGAATTTTCATCTAGTGGTTTCTTTCTGTTTGTTTTGTATACATTAATGTAAAGCAAACCTATTTTCAAATTAAATGCAGATCAACAAACATCAGAGAGAATGGCTTTGGATGCAAAGAAACGGGAACAGTTTCAGAAATTAAAAGAACAATTTGCAAAGGATCAAGAGGTATTTGTGCAGTTTGATTGCACTGAAAATGTTTTTTCTTTAATAAATAATTTAAAAGACAAATTACAGTTTTACAGTGGAACCTCACTTGTTACAAATTCTAATTTTAGAAATGACCAATTATATAAACCATTTTTTCTGAAGGGAGGGCGAAGTCACAATAGTGACTGATTTCAGTGAAGAAAAAGTCTACATCCCTTCACATTTCAGTGTCTTCAGAGCATTGGAAATCACCTTGCAGTGCTTTGAAGGATGAAAAGAATGTAATGCAGTACATCAATTTATGCGCTGTGCCTACCAAAATTTTGGTTTTATGATGTAATATCAGAGGTTTACTGTGTATTCTGAAATTACTCAAGTAGCTAATGATGTACTGTTAAAAAGCTCTTCAAAATGTGTTCATCTTTCTAACTATATTGGTGTGGAGAGTGGTGTTTTTAAGAGTTCTGAATGTTTATGTAGCGTCGACTTGCGATGAAACAGGAAGAGATTGATGATGATTTTAGCTATGCCCGAGAGCTGAGAGAGAGAGAGAAAAGACTGAAAGCCTTAGAAGAGGAACTGGAAAAAAAAGCAAGGTAATATATTAAGAAAAAATATTTATGGTTTAGTCACCCAAAGATTTCAGGTCAGATTTTTTCATAAAGTCTGGTTTTAAAAAACAGTTAAGATATGGCTCTTCATTTTGGAATCCTAGCAGTTTGCTTTAGACTAAGAATTGACAGATTATACACCAATGACATCCAGATTGGTTTTTGTCATAATCATGGCTCTAGGTCCTAGTTTTTCTAGAGTGTAGGAAAACTTTAACATCAAAATGAGTTGGGATCAAAAGCTGCCCCCACAGCAAAGAAGAGTAAAATGTGTCAAAGTAGGGGGGAAAAAATGGTATGTGGGAATTAACATAAACCTTTTTTTTTTATTATTATTATTACTAATGTTACATGTGTGTCACAGTCCTTTCACTCTGTCTACATGGGCCTTGTCTTACACTTAAATCCAAACAGGTACCACTAACTCCAGTGGGGCTCTGCATGGCATCAAGAGTCCACTCAAGTGGATCTGATTGCACGGTCGGAGTCACAGTTTGTACATCAGTGAATTCTGTTCGGTTTTGTTTGGATTATGTTTTAAATATCTGTAAGGGTATGTCCACACAGCACTTTTATTTCAAAATAACACTGGTTATTTCGAAATAAAAAAGATTATGTCCACATGACGTTTTCTTATTTTGAAATGACAGGCTCTGTCATTTCGAAATAAGAACCATCATTTTGAAACAGCTTAAACCCCATTCATTTCAAAACAGCTGTTATTTCAAAATGGTTATTTCGAAATAACGCCATTTGGACATGTTGTTTCGAAACAACTGTTTTGAAACAACATGTCCGAATGGCCTTATTTCAAAATAACCATTTAGAAATAACAGCTGTTTCAATAGCAGGCTTTCCCTTAATTCAATTTAACATTTTGTTAATTCGAATTAACTCATTTCAAAATCCTTATTTCAAAATAACCGTGTGTGTGGGCATAGCCTAAGAGATTAAGGGCTTCATTTTAATCTAAAGGCATGCATTGATGGGGCTACAGGTAGTGTCTGGTTATGTAAGGTGAAATGTATTATCTCAGTCAGTTCCTTTTAATTTGATATAAAATCAGGAATCACATCTAGATTAGATATTCCTTGATAGTAAGTTATTAGCAGGGGTAGAGCCTTGAGCTGCACCACATACCTTCAAAATCTCCAGCTGGATGTGGTGGATTCTCTGTCTCTTGTCTTTAGAATAAGACTGGATGTCTTAGTGGAAGATATGCTTTAGCCAAGCAAGAGTTTCAGGGCTTGGTACGGGGGTAACTGTGACATATAGGAGGTGAGACTAGATCAGTGGTTGTCAAACTATGAGTCAGGACCCCGTCCTGGGTCGCAGAACCTCAGATACTGGGTCACAATGCACACTGCTGTGACCACCAAAAGACAAGAATATATTTGCTGAAAGATTTAACTGTTGGGTCGTCGTACATAAATGCTTTTTTTCAACGGGGTTCTGAGAAAAAAAGTTTGAAAACCACTGGACTAGATGACCCCTCTAGCACATACCTAGGAGTCATTACTGCTCCCATAACTCATCAAAAGTTAAATTGATGAGTGAATTGCCATAGGTTTGCTATTTTTTAATGCTAGTTGATTTTCCTTGTAAGGTGGATCTAAATAATAATGAGCAGAAACCAGAACCATGCTTTCAGTGGTAAAATTGGTTATAATTGATGTAAAACCTGCATAGTAATTATACTTATTACAAGTTTTGACATTATTCATCCATACACCGCTAATTGTAATTTTCCTTTATTTTCTGTCATACATTAAACTCACTTGTTATGAAAAATTAGTTTCCTAATAATAGGGCTATACGGAAACATATTGACAAAAATACCACCCTATTTTCTTTACATTTTCAACTGGCTTCTGTAGTGTGGATGGAACCTCTGGTTTTTAAATTTTATAATATATAGCCTGAGAGATCTGCCATTTCCTAACTGTTCCAGACCAGTATATGAAGTTCAAGATGAAAAGTAGATGGAGTGTCTGTAATATGGTAAAACAAACAAGGAATCTGGTGGCACTTAGAAGACTAATGAATTTATTTATTGCATGAGCATGACAAAAATCCCACTTCTGGCACTTGTAATTTAGTAGTCTCTTTACTTTACTTTTCTTCAGGCAAGAATTAATTGATCATTATAGCAAACTTTCTGATGATGCAGCCCGTAGGGAGCAAAGAGCTTTATGGAAAATACAGCGGCACAAACTGGAAACAGCCCGCCTCAAATTTCTGTTAGAAGATCAAAAACGTATTGAGGTATCTTTTACATTTTTTATAAAAAAAAGTCATGGATCACAATTTAACATTTTATACATAAAAAGTTTTTTTGGTTTTGCTATTTTGATTTTTAGGAGATGCTTGAAAAACTTCCTGATGGGACATATCGGAGGAAATTGGACATTATTCCACATAAGCAGTGCCATACAGTTTCAGTTACGGACATTGTTGTAGAAGAACCAAGCACTCAGGTTGGTTTATTTTCTTACTGTCACCACATGACAGTTCCAGGTTTTCTGAGGAAATTTTGTAAACCTGTGATCATCAAACAGAAGAGTCACCCTGACAGCATCGTGAATGGATATTACAGTATTGGGGTGCTGGCAATAAAAGATGGGAACTGGAAATAAAATCTTGCTGTGGAAAAGTCTTTTAAATTTTAAAATGTGTCTGAACTATATGTTAATAGCTGAAGACTGCAATCATTATTTGTATTTTAGGCATCTCCTCTGGAACCTGTGCGGTCTGACAGTAGTGTTGGCAAAAGTGATTCTGAATCTGGACTGAAAAGTTTTACTTCGGCTGATAATCCATTGACTTTGGCCCAGCCAGTAAATACTCTTATTGATCAACATTCTGAGCAAACTGCAGCAGGAACTGAGTTCCAGCTACTAAGGACAGAGCAAGCATGGGATCCATCACAGAGTGCTAAGTCCCAGGCTGATTCTAGTCTAAATATTGAAGATTTCTTACCAGTCTCACAGCATGAACAACCTGCAGCCTTTGAGGTTCAAGGATCTTTACTAGATGAAGCATTTCAAAATATTAGCTCAGAACTTCCTGAAACTACTCAAATAAGTGAGAGTCAGCCCCTTTTGAAAGAAGCACTGCAAGAAGGCAAAACACAGTCATATCAGCAAAGCGAATATGATTTTAAGACAATTCTCCGGCCATCTGCTGTTTCACAAGGACGTGGCAGAGTTGAAGAAAGCAGGTTTGTGGAGAGTAGGCGACTTCGTTGGAATATTCAGGGACATGCATCAGGTGCTAACATTAATGTAGGGGAATGTGAATCTCATGCAGAGGCTTCCCAGGCACATTCAAATTCATATGGACATTCTTCTGATTCACACATAAAGAATGGAGAATATACCTCTGAAGCTGAATCTAGCCGCCCCCGATGGAAAGTTCATGGACATGTGTCTGCAGCTCATATTAAAATTGGCGAATATACTTCAGAGGTAGAGCCCACAAGGCCACGATGGAATATTCATGGACATGCCTCAGAAGCCAATATTAAGATTGGCGAGTATGTGTCAAATATAGAGCCTGCAAGGCCTCGATGGAACATCCATGGTCATGCATCTGATGCCAGTATCAAGGTTGGAGAGAACATGTCAGAGGTTGTACCCTCTAGACCTCGGTGGAATATCCATGGACATGCATCTGATGCTAATATCAAGATTGGAGAAAATGTGTCTGAGACTGTGCTATCTAGACCTCGGTGGAACATTCATGGACATGCTTCGCAATCACACATTAAAATGGGAGAGCTGGTTTCAGATTCAGAGCCTTTAAAACCTCGTTGGAGCCCTTTTGGCCATGTATCTCAGTCAAACATTAAAATAGGGGAGTGGACTCCATCTACAGAAAGTGATCCAATACCTCATCATAAAGTCATCTCTGGTCACTCATCAGACTCTACGGTCCAGACGTTTCTGTACAACGGAGAATTTTCTTCCAATTATCAAAGTAAATCAGGTGATAAATCATCAGAAGTCAAGGAAGAGGTCTTACCTCAATCACAGGCCTCAAACAGTGTTCCAATACCTTCAGATTCTAATATTGAAGATGAAAAGCAAGAAAACACAACAGAAGGGAGAGAGAAACAAAAAGGTTAGACTAAGACAATCAAATTGTATTTAGTTGGTCAGCAATTTTTTTAGAACCTTATAAAAATTACCATCAAGCATGCATATTGTAACCGGGGACTCATATGAGTTAACTCATTGAGTATATGGTTAACCATTATTATAATTTAGTGGTAAGAATTTGCATTTAGTCAGGTCTGCTGAATGAAAAAAGTGAAATATTTGTTAAAATTTTCCACTAATTTGAAACCTTGCAAGCCAGTTATAAACCTTTTGTATTTTTGAATAGTTACCTTGCGCTTTGAAATTAAAGAATGCTCTGGTGATACTTGAAATATATTGGTATTAATAATATCACTGTGTAACATATCCAAGCATGTGAACTTACAGTTCCCTGTTTTTCAAGGGCATTGAAATGGTGATTTTGTTATAGATTTGCATTGGTTTGGAATTTATAATCAGATCTGAGATATGATCCAGAGATCATAGGCAGTCAGCTGTATTTTTTTTTTCTGATACTGTTTTGATATCTGGATTATTACAGGAATTGCGAAAGACATCAGCAAAGATCTCCCACCAGAGCTTCCTCAGGGTTCACAGGTAAGAAATGCATCATTTGTGTGTGGGCTGTATGAGATAATTGCTTCTGATAGAAGGTGTTAATTATTGTCTGCATTCTCTTAGACAGAGGAGCCTGAAAAATTAACTGCACTGAATGTTATATCTCAAGAAGCATTATGTTCTGAGACTTGTGCTTCTGAGATTAAAGAGGAGGAAAAAGATAATGATGCATGGAAGAAAGAACAAGTTTATCTGAAAGCCTTATCAGACCAATATTGCCTTGAAAAATACCAAGACAGCTATGAGTTAATGTGTGAGTAGAACTCCTGAAATGATAGTTCAGTAAGAAATTATAATGAGCTTGAGTGAGAAATAAGGTGTCTGCTTTAAAGAAAAGGTATTACATAATTTTTATCATCAAAATTTTTAAATACAGTGGCAAACAATTTGTTTCTATGCATAAAAATCTAAAGTCCCTTATAACATGTTTTGATTTTTCTAATCTGGAATGACATTTACAAGATCAAATGAAACACCTTAAGTGTAATAGTTGACCAGTTTTTTCCCCCTCAATTTAGCAGAGTTGCCAGTTTCCCATCTCTTGCATCATGTGATACCCAGGTCATACACTTTCCCAGTGGATCCTTTGATACAGTCAGCAACAGATGAAACAGCTGTACAACTGAGTGAGCTTTTATCTCTGCCAGTACTGATGAAACACTCTATTACTGCTCCGCTAGTGTCTCAGTAAGTATTGATTAGGAATAAAAAAAAAACCTATTTTTTTCCCCCACCGGGCATTCTCCTTTGGGACAGAGTCATACAAAAATCTGATTAACTGCTTCTTCAAGTGCTGGTCCCATGTGTATTTCACACAAATACAGATGTATGCCATGCGCCTGAGTCTGGACATTCTTCAAAGCAGCGTTCGTTGACTTGCACCTGCGCATTAGCTTCCCTTGTGTTCCTAACCAAGGGTTTAATTGGTGGTATTGGTTGATTCCTCTTCAGTTCTTTCTTAACACTGCATAGCTTGGGTTGGAATTGTGTACTCCTTCAGTGTATAACCTGTAAAGTAATTTCATTGTAAATAGTTTTTATATCTAATCGTAAATTTTATTGAGTACAATCTCTATTCTATGTAGGTTAGTTTCCTGCCCTCACACTTTTAGGGGAAATTCTCCCTGGTTCCAAGACTATACCCAGAAGTCCCGGGATTCGAGAACCATGTCTCCTGCCCTCACTCCTTCTCTGTCAATGATGAACATCAATGGTGCCTGTATTACTTGGGTAAAGCATTCATCTCTGCAAAGCGCATTATTTGTAGACCTTTTCCATCCGGAGCTAGAGAAGCACAACAATTACTTTTGTGAAGTTCTTGATGGCGAAAGCTATAATGCCCCTTTCTGATCCATGTTCGGGAGACCACCCTTCCACCCTCCTGTACCTCAGCCTCAGGCAGCTAGTAGTGGCCCTCCAAGCACAAGCCATGGAACGGAGCCTCTGTCACTGAAGCCTAAAGACTGTTCACACAGGGCCCCCCCAGGAACATAGAGGGCATTTTCATAGACACATGGTCAGATCCCATCAGAGGACTGTCCATTAGAAATGTTGTGTCTCTTGGCCAGGCCAGTCTAGGCAAGATGTCCTATATGGATCACATGGAAATGGTGCCAAAGGCTCTTTGGCTGGAGGGAAAGATACAAAAGAAGAAGGCCTGCCCATTCTGTTGGGATCAGCAAGATCAAAATATAAAAATAGGCATTTGCTGTTCCCACCTACAGAAATTGACTTGGATGCACCATCGGTAGTGCCTTATTTAGCCAACTGCACTGGATGAGCCTGATCTGCTTGGTACTCCTGTGGGAACTCTTCAGACTCTGGGCCATACTGAGGCTTTTGTAACACAGGAGGATATATTTCTCCTCTACCCTGGGCCCTTCATTCCTGAGAGACTTCATTGTCTTGGAGAAGGAACCATTCTTGATGTCCCAAAAGCAGCTTTCACCATTGGCAGGAATGCCCCCGTACTGCTGCTGACTGAACCATCCTCAGAGTCAGAAGAGATAGCTGCCCTAATATCTCCGAGAAAGCCCAGGAGCACTGACAGTGTCAAGAGGCTGTGCTTACCATCCCTCCAGATGTGAGCTTTCTGTAGAGAGCTGGTATAGATTCCCTTGGGGGCTGTCAAGACCGATGGATCCTTCCTTTTGGACCCCTTATGGCAGGCACCTGAACCGCCCTGAGAAGTCATACCTCTTCTCCTCTCATCAGCTGGTCCCACTGGTGTAGAAAGAGGAGGAGCCAGGGCAAATGCACAAGGGAGAGACGCCACAAATTGAAGAAAAGGGGAACTGAAAGAGGCATTGAGCTGCACTGCCTGTTATAGCTTGAGTTAGGAACACAAGGGAGGCTACTGCACATGTGTGGATCAGCAGTCAGTGCTCTGAAGAACTTCTAGACTCGGGCACATGGTAGAATAGTGAAAAAGACCCCATGTCTTGAAGAATCTGCAGTTACTGTAAGTAACCTCCATGTCTGAACATCTTTTCTTCCTCCAGAAGTGTAGGTGCTCAGTGGCTGGTTCCACAGCTAATGGAAATGTGGTCTATATTTACATCAGTCTTGAAACTGAGTGTGCTTTACCCAGGGATATCAGGGTTGAGGGTAGGAATTGGCTCTCAGCCCTGCAGATTTCCAAGCAGCAACCTATAGTTGACATCTACTTTATTCAAAAATACCTTGTGGTCTGTGTGTATTTTTAAATAAAACTCCTGCTATATGTGTGTTTTGTTTCGCCTATAAAGGCAAGCAGTAAGAAGAGGGTAATAAATGAAGTAGAGAGAACAGAAAATCTTTATGATAAGATGAACAATTCAGGTAAATTCACAAGTTTGGAATTGTGGTGGTGGTCTCTCCCTTTACTGTACGCTCACCCTTATCTTCAAGCCTCTGGCAGGCTCTTCTGGAGTCAGATGGAAGTTGTGTTTGCTCTTATTACAGTAAATGGAAATAGTATACACCAATGAACAGACCAACAATAGACAGAGCCTTTTATGGGTACAAAATATGTGTCTGTGTCTGATCCACAATCCGTGGACCATGTTTGTGGATATTAAGTGAATATTTGCTGCTTTTCAGGGCTCTAATGGTAGGATATTGAACAAAAATGTATTAATGCAGAAAAGATCAATGGGGGGGCCCCCCCCCCCCCCCCCCCAAAAAAAAAAAAAAAAACCACAAAACCCAACCGTCTTTGCAATTGATTTGAAATGCCTCTGACTCAAGAAATTTTTTTACCTGTAGGTTTTGGATTACTCATAAATTGTCTACTTTCTGGGTATTACTCTATGAGACACCTGTTCACATAGAGACATGACACTTTTGCTTATCCAGTCCAGATCCCACCAGATGAAAGTTTTACATAGAGGTTACAGCAGGGGTCGCAAACTCAAATCATCACGAGGGCCGCACAAGGACTAGTACAGGGCCGAATGAGGACTAGTACATTAGCCCAGGGGCCACACCACTGAAACCTTTTTGTACAATGGTATTGTAAATATTGGTAACAATAGTGTCATTGTGGGCCGCAGGGAATAGCTTTAGGGGCCACATGTGGCCTACGGGATGTGTGTTTGAGACCCCTGGGTTACAAGGAACATTTTTCTGACTGTCTGTGTGGTGCCACAAAAGTCTTTATATATAACCAGTCTTCAGATGTGCTGGGAATGCCAATCAAACTACAGTTCTTGGCAGTGATGTGTTTTTTTGTTCCAGCTTATTGTGGATGATGCTATCTGTGTATAAGGTTTTTCTCAGTTTCATGTGCACGTGAATGTTATGCAAGCTGGGACATGGTGCTAAATACTGAAATGTTAATTTGAGTAATATCTATGTCTGAATTTTAATAGTAAGCATGATTATTGGTTCCTGTTTTTCTTAGTGTTTCCCTTGTGAACAAAGCCATAGTTGATTACTACTTTGTGGAACTGAACATCGAGAAGCATTTTGAAGCACTGAGGCATTTTTTGTTAATGGAAGATGGAGAGTTTGCTCAGTCACTTAGTGATCTACTATTTGAGAAGGTATTTGTGCTGGCTTGTTTTATAATTCTGGTGTTTGATAATTTGCAGTAGCCATGATGTCTGTCAAACTCTAATACCTCATAAAGTGACAATAAGAACAGTTCCCAGCATTGATTAGGTAGCTTAAAAAAAAACTAAATATGTGCAATGGTGCTAGTGAAGATTGGGTTAATATTCTCTGTTATTTCCCCCTTACCCATTTTGTTCCCCCTTGTACCACAGCAGCAAGTTCTGTAGCAAAGAGGCCCTGGTGAAGCATTAATGACTGTGGGCCAAAACAGACCCTCTCTTAGAAATGTCGATGAGAAAGGATACATGAGGCACAAGAAACTCTGTTAGAGCAATATATTCTGCTGACATTTTCCTTGAGGAAGGGGCTTGTGGGATTTGGCATCCTTCAAGGAAGCCAGGGATCTAACCTCCAAACTCAGCAGAAATTGGAGGTCTACAGGGAAGAGAACCTCCAGGCCTCTGAAAGGTTAGGGGTCTATTACAGGAGTGAGTGGGTGAGGGTCTGTGTTCTGCATTGTGCGGGAGGTCAGAGTAGATGATCATTATGGTTCCATCTGACCACAAAGGCTATGAATCTCTGCTATTTCTCTGGCCTCTGTTTCATAGTGGCAGCTCAGCTGAAGGACATTTGTGGAAGGTGCTGCCACTGGTTGAGTCCCACCACTCCCCTCCATCTGCAATGGCCAGTACTGTGAAGAGTTGGTCTACACTTCCACTTCAAAAATCCCATAGAGTACTGTTGAAGGAGAATTTATAGCAGGGTTGGGGGATGCTGGAAGCTTCAGAGAGGTGGCATTCATATGCCTCATTTCTGTGTCCCTGAGTGAGGTTTACCTGAGAAATGTCTGGCTCTCGGGATATGCAGGGGCATGGGATAGTTAACACCATTTCTCTAGAAGATGAGAGCATTTTGGACATGATCGAGAAAAGTGCATTAGCACATGCTTAATTTTAAGCATCTGTGAGAAGTCCTGAAGTACTACTGAACCTAGTATTGGGTACTGAACCCAAGAGACCCAGGATAAAAGTATTGAAAGCAGTCCAGTCCCATTTTCAAAAATGAATAGGACACCTGTGCTTCTAGATCACTTAGGTGTTTTTGAAAAATTTACCTACAACGAAGAACATGACTTCTATGTGTCTAAAAATAATGTGTAATTAATTTCTTTCAAGCTTGGTTCAGGACAAACTCCTGGTGAACTTCTGAATCCACTGGTTCTCAATTCCATCTTAAATAAAGCATTACAGTATAGCCTTCATGGAGACACGCAGCTTGCTTCCAATCTTTCTTTTGCACTCCAGTACCTTCCAGAAATATTTAAACCCAATGCTCCTGATGCTCTGAACTGCTTGGAGCTACGGTACAAGGTAAGAAAGCACGTAGAAAAGGTGCTTTAAAGCTTATTCTTTGTGATCTTTTGAGCATCCATATTTATTGTTTCTTGTTCTTTGGTAGGTAGTTACTGGTTTACTGCCTCCCAGAGGAAAGGAATCAAGAAATTAGGCTGATCTAAATGAAGTCATAGGGTTCATGCATCCTGATCATTCTGTGATGCCATTTTATAAATTCATTCAGTTACATTTCTGTAGTAGCTGTGACTGAAGGGCTGTGAAATATTCTGGAATGATCATATATGACATGGATAGGTAAAATTAATGGTACTTGGTTTTTGTATTTTTTTTTTTCTTTTTAGGTTGATTGGCCTCTGAACATTGTTATTACTGAGAGCTGTATGAATAAATACAACAAGATCTTCTCTTTTTTGCTGCAGTTGAAGCATATGGTGTGGACACTAAAGGATATTTGGTTCCACTTAAAACGCACTGGTAATATAAGTCAGTAAATTAGAAAGGGTACTGCATATCTACATTTTTAGTTCTATGTGCCAGACAATCAATTGGTTGTTCCCACCCTTTTTGGCTTGAAGGCCACAAGTATGATTTTTACAACCCTGAAGGGACAGCTTCTATCAGCAGCCCCACTACCGCCACTGCAGCTGGAAGAAAGGTGTTCAGCGGGGTGGATTTCCGATCCCCATGACTGCAGCAGGGAAGCTGTGTGCTCTACCTGGGTCCCTAAGTAGTAGCTCCATTGTGCAGCCACAGAATGGAGGATCAGTGCTCAATCTGGTTCCATTAGAGGCCTAGGGACCCTGGCAGAGCACTTCAATTTCCGCTGGATCCAAGGGAGGGGAGTGCTGATCTCCCATCCCTCCAGCAACAGCACGGTAACTGTGTGCTCCACCTGGGTCCTCAGGCAGCGGCTTCCTTTTGCAGCCAGGGACGTGGGAGATAAGGGCTTCCCCTCGCTCGGGCTCCAGCAGGGACCTAGCACTTAGGGACTCAAGTGGACCACTTGGCTGTGCTCCCTGCGACAGCCACAGGGCCAGGAGTGCTGATCTCCTAGCTCTTTGGCTGCAGCAAGGAACCTGCACCAGCCATGAGCTCTGCCTTGATGCTGAGGTGGCGGCTCCCTACTGCACCAGTGGGAGGGGAACTGCAGGTTGCTTTGAAAGACGCAATGAGCCACTTTTAGCCCATGGGCCATGGTTTGGGAACCACTGCAATAGGTTGTAAACATACCAACAGGTATTTTGGGCCTTGCCAACCAAAATTTATTTAAGAAAATTTGATTGGCATTTCAGCCAGGTTTCTGCTGATAGCTGTCTCAGACTGTAAGTTTTCTGGGAACAGTCTCTGCAGGTGTTAACAATAATACCTATCTTTGTTTTTATTTTCAGCATTAGTGAGTCGTGCATCAAATTCTGTTCAATTTCGACAGCTCCAGCTGTATAAACATGAAATGCAGCACTTTGTTAAAGTTATTCAGGGTTACATTGCTAACCAGATACTGCATGTAACATGGTGTGAATTTGGAAACAAACTGTCCTCTGTAGGAAACCTGGAAGAAATTCACAGAACACATGCAGAATACCTCAACAAAGCAATTTTCAGGTAAGTAAAGCAGAGAAACACTTCAAGGAAAAACAGTGAAGTCAACTGAACTGTCTCAGTTTTCTCCACCTGAAGATTTGGCCCACTCTTTTATTTAAGTAGAGCATAGTGCGCACAGTCTGAGAGTGTACGTGTGTGTGTGAATATGATTTCAATATACTAACTAGGAATAAAATAGAACCTCAGAGTTGCAAACACCAGAATTACAAAATGGCCAGTCAACTGCACACCTCATTTGGTTGGAACTGGAAGTATGCAGTCAGGCAGCAGTAGAGATGAAAAATAAAAGCAAATGCAGTAAAGTACTGTATTAAATGTAAACTACTTACATAAAAGTAAAGTTTAAATAAAAAGGTAAGGAAACTTCTGTGATTGTTTCATTTAAATTAAGATGGTTAAATCAGCATTTTTTGCCTGCATAGTGAAGATTCAGAGTTGTATTAAGGTTCAGTTGGAAACTTTTGAAAGAACAACCATCACATTTTGTTCAGAGTTGCACACATTTCAGAGCTAGGAACAGCCTGCATTCCTGAAATGTTTGTAACTCTGATGCTCCACTATATATAAAAAAAAATTTTTTTAAATGTTTGTATGAGTATAACAGAAGCACCCAGAATATTAGAGTTGAGAATTTGTGATTTGTAGTTAATACCTATTACTTAGGGAAATGAGTGTTTTCTTGCCTGAATAAGTAATGCATACAAGTAATCCAAATTCTGGAGTTGCACAAAGGCTGTCTCTGTACATTGTTTATACTTCTAATACCTAATGCAGAATTTATTTCGGGCTGCAAGATTGCACCCTGGTGGAGCAGTTGTCATCTGATGGACACTGACATCTCTGTAAAAAGACCACCATGTGGGTTCCTGAGTAGTAGAGGGAGTGCTGCTGGCTTTGTGAATCAGTCTGTTAGCACTTGGAGCCTCGTATGTTGCAGTTGTTACTATTACCAAACTGTAAAGTCTTAGATGTTGTGGAAGGGAGTGAAGAGGGGAATGGGGTTGAGAGGTAAGTAGCTATGGGGATGTGGGGTAAGAAAGGAGGGAATAGAAAGAAAGGAGAAAAAAAAAGGTCAAAATGATAAGGGGGGGAGAGACAATGGAGAGCTGGAAGGGTAGATAAAAGAAAAAGGAAAAAGAATCCCCTTCTGTAAGTTGCCCCATCTTCAAGCCTCTGACAAAGTGGGATTCTCTCCCACAAAAGCTCATGCAATAAATAGATTTGTTAGTCTTTAAAAGTACTACCAGACTCCCTGTTTGTTTTGCTGGGTTAGACTAACACAGCAACCCCTCTGGAACTTGCAGTAGAAATGGCTCCTCTTGATAGATACAGACAAGAACAGCTGAATCCAGAAAAAAACAGGTCAAGCATTGGGAAGTGGCATTAATGATGAATTTCAAAAGGGATAGCCATGTTAGTCTCGTCCAGTAAAAAAACAACAAGGAGTTGTGTGGCACTTTAAGACAGATTTATTTTTTGCATGAGCTTTCGTGGGAGAAGATCCCAAGGATACTTAATTACCTCAGCAAGGTTCATAACAACTAGAGCATATTTTAAAATTTAGTCCCACCAACATAAAAGTAAAGGACAAGTGTCTGGACTGAGGTTTTAATCATCTTTGAAGAAGAGGTAAACCAAACCAGGTGGAGGAGCATCATAAATTCGTTTCTGTAATGTATTATGTTTTGTTTTGATTTTAAATGATTAAAGGGGGAACCCAATTTCTTTCTGCTTTCCCTCAAATAAGCAATGGCTACTTAGTTTTTTAAAACCTGTTTTTTTGTTTTTCTAGAGGACTATTGACTGAGAAGGCTGCTCCTGTGATGAACATTATTCACAGCATATTCAGTCTCATTTTGAAGTTCCGCAGCCAGTTAATCTCTCAGTCATGGGACTTTGATGCTGGCAAGCAAATGGCTGTTCATCCCAACTTTGGTTTGATGCAACAATCTTACAATACTTTCAAATATTACTCTCACTTCTTATTCAAAGGTAGGAACTCACATGCATTATTGGGCTCATATATATTACTGCTATTGACTGACCCCTGAAAGACCCATCAGTTCTTGCAGTTGTTTCTGATAATCCAACCTAAAAGCAGGAGAATATTTATCTTGAACTCATTCTGCTTAGTGCATTACTTCTGGAAAAGTAACTTAGGGAAGTGATGGAATCTCTGTCCTTAGAGGTTTTTAAGGTGCGACTTGACAAAGCCCTGACTACGATGGTTTAGTTGGAGTTGGTCCTGCTTTGAGCAGGAAGTTGAATTAGATGATCTCCTGAGGTCCCTTCCAACCCTAATCTTCTGTCATTCAATGATCTCTCACTGTCCACTAATTTAAAGTCTTGGCATCTGAATTCTTGGCGTGCATCTCATAATAGACAATTGGTATCACATTTGGTGGTTTACAAAGAGTAAATCCAGGGTAAATGTGTTGCTTACTCTAACATATGCTTAGATTTCCTAATTATCTGGTTTGTAGCCTTTGAAACTGTACAACAGACAAAAGTATCTAAAATGGCAACACAGTCTTTTGAACTGTATTTTACATGTCCTACCAGCCGAGTGCTACACTGATTGAGTTTCATGGCCCCTACTAGGGTTTAAGAGACTAAACTAATGGTCTGTTCAGTACTGCCAGATGGAATTTAACCTAGTTCTGCAGGCAAGAACTTTGCCACTGTGCAGATTTCTTACCATGAGGTTTGTGTACTTTTTCATATAGAATTCCTCAAGGTTGTCACCTCAGCTTGCGGGGTGTGCAAGCTACAGAGACTCTTATCTAATAGTCTACATTTCCTAAATTATACTGGTCTTGCAGACCCTTCTTGTGTTTCTACCAAAAATAAATTCATTATCTGATGTAAATACAGGCAGCTCCTTACTTTCCTTTGTTACAAGTTCCAATAGCCAAAGGAAGTGCAACTTTTTTTTATTTAAGCTATCAGTCACTAATTATTGTTTCCATCAGAGTGTACCTTCAGGAAATGAGATGCCCTTTTTATTCTTTAAGGGTGTCAAAAAGTGGTGTCAAAGGACAAAAACCAGCAAAAGCAAATATTTCAGGATGAGTTAGAATGGCTGCTTCCAAAGCCTACAGGAAGTCAGAACACTTCTGGAAGCTATCTAAGTACATCCTACGAGATCTATGGTTGCTTCATGGACAGATTAATAGAACCTCCTGTAAGGAAATATGCAGAATGATCTGTCCTTTACACTCCCTCCTATTAATCACCACAAAACAGATGTGTACTTGTTCATCTGTACATGTCCCTGTAATCACTGTCTTATGCAAGCTTCCGTCTCTCACAAAAGGCCTGATCCAAAGTCTGCTGACGCCTGTAGAGAGTCTCCTGTAACTTGAGTGGGCTTTGGCTCAGGCTCTAAACCTGTATATTCTACACCTTTACTTCTTCCTTGCATGTGTCTACTGCTTGCTAATTCCCTCCACATTGGTGCATGGGATGTTTATGAGGCGAGGGAAATCTTTCTTACTTTTATTGAGCCCACAAATTGGAATGATTCTTTCTTTGTTGTTAGTGATGTTTAGGAGAACATTAGTATGTTTGTTGTTCAGTTTACAGTTCAAATTCACAGTCCTCAGGTGTTTTGTCTCATGGTCCTTTTTGTAACAGTGGTCTTGGCCTAAGAAAACTTAGGATAATTAGATAACATCACTTCTTGTACAAGGAACAGGCTTATCGGTAGTGCCAGCCCACTGGTTAATGTGATGTTATAGGAACCCTAAATTGTCCTTTTTTAAAAGGTTTGACTGACCTGCGCTTGTAATTAGAAGAATAAAATTCCAATTATATGCACACTATCTAGGACTGACACTTTTATTCCTTGCTTTTCATGTGATATTGTCAGTTAGTGAGAGCACTTCATAGTTCAGGAAACTGAGGCAGGGTCTCTTTGTACAGTATTACTGATTGGTTTCCGTCTACTTCAGATGTCTGCAGTAGGCTTTTTCATGTACATGATTTGTACAGTTAATCAACAGATTGACTTGTGCAAGGTTCAAATTAAGATTTGTCTATTTGCTTTTCCTACAGTGGTAACCAAACTTGTAAATAGGGGATACCAACCTCACCTGGAGGACTTCCTTCTGCGAATCAACTTTAATAACTACTACAAAGATAACTGAGCTCTAGTAAACTGTAAAGACTACTGGTAGCATGGTAAAGAAAACACAGCTGCAGCTTTGTTTGTTTATGGAAACTGATGCTAATGACATATAAGATTTTTATTTTAAGTAATCTGTTTTTCAAAACAGCTTTGAAGAGCGGAACCACGGCACTTAGAAAATGGTGTAATTTAGAATCTGCACAAACCATCACTTCATCAGCACATTGAGACCTGATCTTGTCATTTGAGATATGTACAGTGAAGAATGGGGCCTAATGTTAATGAGGAAATTGTATACATATGTAAATCTGTTTGTGTATACATTTTTCCTTTCTGTGTTGTGAATTTTTGTTCAATGTAAATATATGTTTGTGAAATAAATAAACAAAGAGAGACCTTTTTAAACTTCTTGGTGTTCAGTGTGCCCAAATTTGGCCCATTTATTTATTTATTTAAAAAAAAAAAAACCACCACCTTCTCAGTCTAAACATATTTATTGTCCTACAGTCATTTCTACAAGGTTGCTGCTTGCAAGGAATGGATAAGATGGCTGAAATATGAGATGAGTACATCTGTCAAACTGCTGGACGAGTAAGACAGGATTTGGAATATTTTTAAGAAGCAGTAAGTCATTGGATCACATGGCATGAAGCTTCTTATTTAAAAATCAAACAGTTTAGCTTAACTGCTTATAAAATGAGGTTGATATGTAAAATGGCAAACAATGTTTAGTATCACTAATACAAATCAAATCTCTCAGTAAATATAATTTGAGGTGAATAACCTCAAATCATTGATTTTAACCAGTTAAACTAGAAATCCCAGATACTTATAAACTATTAAATTACAGCTTAGTTGCAAAGATAAATCAAATATTCTTATTTAATACAACTGATAGAAACTCAGATTTTCCAGTTCTCAAAAGATCTGTTTCACTTGTTGGGAATGCTCCTAGGCCATGGACCTGAGAAACGCAGATTCTCAGCACTGATGCAGTGTTGAAAATTTGAACCAAACATTTATACTTCTAGAGATGCATTTGGGATTTGGAAGGAAGAAGAGGGTTAGTGTTTCTTTTCCTCCTCCCTCCACCCCAGTATATTCTTGAATTTTGAAAGTTTACAGTTGACATGGAATTACTGTTCATGGATATAATGCAAATATATTGGTTTTGAGTTTTTTTTTTTTAAATGTCACTTTGCACATGCACAATGGATACCTTGATAAAGCCTGCATGTGGGTACTTAGTTGAACATATTTATGCACTATATGTTTGTGGTTTTTTACATGTCTGTGCACCTGCATACATGGCTCAGTTTTTCCTAATTAAGACATCTAGTTGTTTGTTAGCTGGTGAAATGGTGACCTTTTTTTCCTTCTTTTTTTAAAACATACCTGGAGACTTAAATGCAAACACTTTCATTGTCACTATGTTGTGAAAACAAACATCTGGGAGACAAAATCCCAAGTGTAATGTTGGCTTCTATGGGAACTGAGGATCCTCAGTTCCTTGTAGAAGCAAGTTCATATTTATTATTAAAGGGGATGAGTATTGCAATGTTCAAATATGGTAGCGTGCATGTTGTTTCACAGCTGTATCTGTAATACATGTACTTAGTTTCTTTGTCCTCAACTGGAGGGTGAGTTCACCCCATAGAGATAATACATGAATTATATAGGTTTACTTGCCAAAATTTTAGCCAGTTATTTACTATATAAATAACTGGCTAAGATTTGGAGAGTAAACCTAGTCACAAAAGGAATGCTTTGGAGAGGAAAGTGGCAACATTGGAAAATATTGATTTTTCTCTCTCCATCCTGGCACACAATCCTCCACTAGAGGGCAGCCAAACAACTTCAAGAAAAAAGGAAAAAAAGCAAGGAGTCCTGTGGCACTTGGAAGACTAACAAATTTATTTACTGCATGAGCTTTGCTGAACTAGACTAACACGGCTCCCCCCTTTGAAACTTTATAAAAGGAGTTGTCCGAATCTCACACTTTTTTTTTTCTATAACAAAATTCTGGAAGGGTGTTAACTTTCCTATGAGTTCAACCCAATTTGCTCTGAAGTCAATGGAAAGATTCCAATTGATCTGAGTGGGAGTTTGATTGGGTGCTATGTTGTGGAGGGACAATAGTGAATGATGATGGGAGAAAATTATTACGGAAGGCACCTATCGATTACCTAGTTCTTCCCTCTGAAAGACTCTGCTAGAAGTTGGCCTAGTTAATTTATATATTTCCTGAGCCTCCAGAAATCCATCACTTTCTGTAAATGACTATACCACAGTCTAATATAGTGTTTAATGGCAAAAACTATGCCGGCAGAGTTGAAGTTGCTTGGTGATAGGCCACTCCCTTGCAAAACAATGAGTTGAGTAAAATCAAGAAATGCACAGTTAAGGTTGCCTATGCAATCTTAAGTCTTCCTTCAGCACTGCCCTAACACTCCTTGTTAATGCACATACCTTTTCTCTGCCAACAGCATAGTCATTGAAATGGACAAGCCTTGTTAGTCTAGTTCAATAAAACAGTCATAAATAGATTTGTTAGTCTTTGAAAGTGCCACCAGACTCCTTGTTTGTTTTGCTGAACTGTACAAGCTGTTCCTTTTACAGCCCATTCACACCCACAGCTTTCTATCTAATACTAGTAAACACTATTAAAGGACAAAAAGAAAGCAAAGTAGCCCACTAATCAATTGTTAGTAAGTGGGAAGGGAGGCCCTGGAGTTGCCCTGACCATAGCATGAAGTTGTCCTTTATTCTTTTAACTGTGACCCTGCCATGAATTACACATAATATTGCCATGACAAAATCAAATCTTTAATTGTGTTACAGTAGACTAGTATTTGGGTGCAGGTTAGTTAGAGGAAACTGGCAGAGTTTGTGGTGCCACGCCTTCCTCACCTGAGCTCCCAATTGGTCTCATCTCCCTACCATCCCTTCCCATTTATCCCCCTCCCCTCACTGCAGCCCCAACACCCTGCTTTCCTGTTCTGTTCCTCTGCCCTGTAATAACCCTCCCATCTCAGAAAGCATTCACATGTCTAATTATTTCCCTCCTAAAGACTTTGATTACATTCCCACGAAAATACAATTGCCACCCATAAACTCAAAAATTATGGTAACTTCCAGCCAGTGAATTCAAAACTCCTTTTGCTTTGAACACAAGCCCCAACCTAATTTAGCCTCAGTTATGTTACTTGAAGAGGAAGCTGACACCATTAAGAAGTCTGATTCACCCCTAGAGACAAGGTGGGTGACATAATAGCTTTTATTGAACTAATGTCTCTTGGTGAAATAGACAAACTTTCGAGTTTACACAGAGATCTTCAGGTCCTTAAAACTTAATCTGTCACAACTGAATACAACATAGACCAGATTATTAAGCATCATTAGTTAATGCATTTCTAGGAACTAGTCAGGGTGAAGCGATTCATTAATGCCCCCCTCCAATCATATGGAAGAAAGGAAAGGGGGCAGCAACTGAGGTGAGGTTGGTTAATGGGTTATACACAGTTGTAATAATCCACAAAGCCAGTGTCTAATCAGTCCATGATTTTTAGTGTCTAGCAAATTATGACTTCAAGGTCCCATGCTCATCTTTGGAAAGTTGTGCAGGTTTCCTTTGAGGATGAGGACTGACAAGTCAGATATAGAGATGCTTTGGTGAATGGGTTCAAACAAAGGTGGTGTGGGGTTTTGGTCTTTTATCTTTTTCCCATGTGAGTTCATTTGAAAGTGTAGGAGAGACTGTCTGATTTCACCCATATCGTTGCTATGGCATCTCCATTATTGGAGGTTTTTAAGAGCAGGTTCGACACAAAAAAAAAAAAACCTGTCAGGGATAGTTTAAGGGGATACTTGGTCCTGCCATGAATGCAAGAAACTGGACTTGATGCCTTCTCATGGTTCCTTCCAAACAGTTTCTATGATTCTATTTAGGCATTTAATGCACTGGGTGAGGCATGCCCTACTGTGACAGGCATTAGGACCCATGGATCTTGAAAGGTGTGTTGCATGGTGTTCATTGGTGTAGCAGTGGACATATGGCTGCATGTGGTGTTCTGGTAGGGGCTGGTGCTGTCTAAAGTGTCCTGGTCTGTGCAGAGCTTACTGGTACTTCTCATGTTGAGCTTGGAGAGAAAGACATGGAGATGGCTATAATAACATGGCATCCATGTGATTTATTCAGCCATTAATGCTGCTCAATTTACCAGTAGAAGCAAATGCTTTTTGTGAGAATCTTGAGATTCCATTGGTCAAAATACTCCAGATTTGGATCACTGATGTTACCCTGACATCTGCATGAGGCACACCAAATTTCAAAGTAGCGTGATTTATCATTCAACGTTTAAAGCATGTACAATAGCTGAGTTTAACGCTGTTTTTCCATATTGATGCATGCAGTGTATATATCAGGTGCGGCCAAACTGCGGCTCGGGAGCCACATGTGGCTCTTGAATGAAAAATTGTGGCTCCTGGAAGAACATCAGAAAATCAGTTTAGGAAAGCAGCCCCAGCCTAGGAGTTCAGGAGGGTGGCGAGATGGTGGGGAGAAGCATGGCATGGTCGGGATTTTTAAAAACTCACCACGAGCCTGCAGTTTTCTACATCGAGCAGCAGCTACGTTTTTTACTGTTTAGGCCTAACTTTCATGGTAACCTTAAGTAATTATTAGAATTTTACATTAGTAGGATCAACATTTGTCCTCTTTTTATGATAGAATTAAAGTGTGCAATGAATTTTAAACTTAGTAGTTTTGGAGTAGGTAAAAGTATATGGCTATATGCCTCAGTGCAGCTCTCAAAGGTTTAATAATCAACTTGTGTGGCTCTTGAGTTCCATAAGTTTGGCCACCCATGTTGTGTGGGTGCGTGGGTGGGTGGGTGTGTGTATAAAAATCTACATTTTCTTAAACTGTTCTCAATTTGGGTTTGTCCAAGAGTTAGTGGGAACCATGCACTACTTTGGGTAAAATATGACAAATTAAGAGCTTTTTCATTTGCACCACATCGTGTTTGCTTTCTCTAAGCAAAAACCCAACCTAGAAACTTTTTTTTTTTAATGGCTGTTTTATGATGGTCTTTTATCTCTAGAACGGCCAGGTCAAATAACTGCAAATTTGGCTCATAATCCCTACTGAGAACACGCCTGAAGCAAACCAGGTTTCAAGCAATCTGGCTAAATGTGTCAATTTTAGATGGCTTAGAAATCTCCTCCTAAATAGATAATATGATGCAGCCTTACCTAGAGTAGTACAACCTTAACTATAAAAAAGCTAAATTTTTCCTGATATTTACCAAAAAAATCCTCTTAATCCTATTTTAATTAATAACCCATTTTACTCCACTCGTTCCATCTTGGCATTTGCAGCTTTCAAAAGCATGGAGGGAGAGAGAGAGAGAGCGTGCGCAAGCCAGCTTGTCCTTGTATTCACCTAGCTAAACTGCAATTATTATAATCCGCTTTCATTGTTCCCTCCAACCTGGTAATTATGATTTGTTGCTTTATGCTGAACTTGTTTTTTCATTAGGAAAGAATCTGTCTGGAACTAAAGGGGGATCTTTAGGTGCAGCCTCAGCAGAGCCTTGTGAGAGGGGGACTCCCCTTTTGAAGCCAAAAACAGCTTTGGCAATTAGAACGTAGCTTCAAGAATCTGTGAAAGACAAATGGGTCTATTTTTTTCAAAGGTTTCTTAGTGAGAAAGTGGCAGTCGGAAAGCTTATATGTTATGTCAGCCATCAACCAAGAAAAAAAACAGTGCTCTGGCAGTCAGTGTAACAAATACAGTTGGTGGTTTTTCCCCAATCACCAAGGATTTGAGAGATTTACAAGAGACGCACATACCTCAGAACCATTGAAAAACCAGAGTTTGCGGCAGGAATATTTTGCACAGCCAAGCTTGTTTCCTATATATAGAAAACCATTCATCATAGTGCATCAAAAAGAAAGGCAACCAAGAATTGAACCTTATTGTTTCGCAGAATCCAAGGCTAGAAGGGACCATTGTGAAACCTACCCTGAACCCCCCCACCTCCTGCCCCACTATAACTCAAGCCATAGAACTTCCCCCAAAATATATTCTAGAGCATAGCTTTTAGAAAAACATCTCATCTTAATTTAAAAGTTGTCAGTGATGGCAAATCTATCATGACCCTTACTTAGTTGTTCGAATGGTTAATAACCCTCAGTGTCAAAAACTGTATGTCTTACTCACAGTCTGACTTTCCAACTTACAGCCACAGCAGTGTGTTTACTTTTCTCTGGAAGACTGAAGAACCTTTTGCTAAATATTTGTTCCCTGTGTACATAACTATAGTAGAGCCCACGGGCAGGCACAATACGACTCATGGGCCAGCGCTGTGTCCAGCCTACTACATGCCCAGCCACATCTCTCCCCCACACCGGTCTCTGTCACACCCATTCCCCTACCCACCCAGCCGGGCCTGGCTCTCCACTGCCACTGGGGCTAGCTCTTTGTTACTCCCCTGCCCTCCCAGCCAGCTGGCTGCTGTCCCCCTGCCAGCTGGCGCTTTACTACCTGCCCCCCCACACACTTTCACCCAAGCCCAGAGGCGTTGCTGGCACTGGGCACCTGGGGCATGTGCCCCGCATCCAAGTGCCAGTGCCCCGGATCTCTGGCCCAATGGGGCCAGAGATCCGGGGCCCAGCCGCTGGCAGCCCCGTCCCTGGCTGGGGAGGCGCATCCCAGCCGCCCGCGGCTGCAGCGGCCCCATCCCCGGCTGGGGATGCGGGGGCCTGGCCTCCTGTGGCCGCTTCCGTCCCCATCCCCCACCGGGGATCTGGGGCCTGGCCACCCACAACCACGGTGGGCAATCCGGGGACTGGCCACGCGTGCCGGCAGCAGCCCCATCCCTAGCCGGGGATGCAGGACCCCCGCCGGCTGTGGCCGCATCCGTCCCCGTCCCCAGCCAGGGATGCGAGGCCTAGCCGCACGTGGCAGCGCGGTGGCACCTGGCCCAGTCCCTGGCTAGGGGCAGGGCCTGGGCCCATGTCCTGGGTCCCTCCCCTGGCCAGTGACACCGCTGCCCAAGCCCCAGGCCCTGTGTCACTGGCTTCTGGTAACCCTGTGACAGCCCACTCCCAGAATTTGGTCTGCTGTCACCCGCCCCCCCCCCCCATGCCAACTTATCCCAGTTTGCTAGGGGGCTAGTCAGTCCACACCAGCATCCTGTGTGTAAGAGGTCCCAGGCCATGGTTGTGCCCAATGGTCACCTATAGGGCAGGCCCCAAGTGAGCACACTCAGTTCCCAGCCACTGCACCAGGCATCCCCTGGCCTACAGAGATTGGGACGCCTGGCCCAATCACCATAGCCTCACGTCAGTCCATTTAGCAGAGATGGATTAGCCAAGCCAGCTGGAGTCACACTGCCTAACGTTCACACAGCTGCAACTAAAACAAACTCTATTGATTAGAATATCCATATATAGCAAATCAATGCACAGCATTTGTCAGGAGGCAAGCTAAGCGCAAGCTAACCTAACAACATTACTACAGTTATGCTTGGTTCACCAACCAAGGCCGGCTGGGATGGTTTGCAGCCATTGCTGCCTGTTTCTAGCTAGAGCTCACACTTTCATGTAGCTGTTTCAAGATGGAGAGGTGCTGGCAAAAAGCCTGCAGCAGCACCAAGCTATGTTTGTTTTTTTGTCCCCCTCTGAGCCCCCTTTCTGGTGATGCCTTTGTCTGGGCTGAGCCTGGGACTGCAATTTGCCTTAGCTGTGTTACTGCCTCCAGGGTGTTACATGCAATGGTGATTGGGAACTAGCTCTGGCTGGCTCCATGCTGCTCAAAAAACAGGTCTGATTGTCGTGCCCCCCCACCCCCAAGCCATGTAGAACATGCTTCACATCTGTGCACATACATGATGCTGCAGGAACTAAGCTATCATGCTAACGCGGCAGGGCATTCAAAAGGGAGCGTCATATTGGCACCTTTTGTAGCCAGCCACCCAATTACATCGCAGACGTGACTAGGAAAGGTGCGCACACATTATAGTCCATTGGGCCCCCGTGCAAGGTACTTACCATTGCCTGGAGCAAGAGGCGCCACAGTGTGTCACATTTCATGCCCGGCTCCACATGGTTAGGCACACAGCAAGGCAGGAGATGTGACATGGCCCACAGCTGCCTGGCACAGCTCAGGACACTCTATGGCATTTGGGGTGGGGGGGGTCTCCTGTGCACACTAGCAGCTCACGCTACTGGCCACAATATGGCTGGGAGGAGTCCCGGCTGTATGCAACAAAAACCAAGCATTGCCCAGGAACATTCCCCCGGCCCTGGCATCGCTCACCGTAACCATACAGTCCTTGCCAATGCGCACCGCCATGTGTCGCCTGGCGCCCAATCGCACACACCCTGCCCTGCACACAGCTGCTGGAGCTAAAGGGGGCCTTCCACACCTGCCAGAATCTGCTCCCTGGCCAGGCGTGGGGCCACAAAGCGTTTTAGATTACCCACCCTTGGGTCATGTTGCGGCCTACCACTGTGCTCCAGTGGTGGGGGCTTTTGGCAGCAGGCTGCTAGCACATAGACTGTGCTGCCATGATACAGTGGCTGAGACCCACTGCCGTGCTGTTAGCAATTGGCAGCCATTACTTTGTTTTATTAGTATGTAAAAGGGCACAAAAAAAATACAAAAACCAGGCCAAATAAAACTCTAACCTTACAGAGAGGGGATTTTTTTTTCCTTTAACGCGGCACAACTAACTTTTTCCCCTGTAAGTAAATAATTTTTTGTTTTGCTTGGTCAAATAAATTTTCATATAAGTCAACTGCCATTGATGTAAGCCACAGTTTGACCACTGAATTTGATGAGTGAATCAGACCACAGGAGACAAAAGCATGAGTGGGCTCTCCCAGTGCAGAACTTACTACCATACGTTTCACTCCCCACCATCTCCCATTCAAAACACAAAAAAAAGACCTCGTTCCTCTTCCACAGTTTCATAATGGAGTCCTAGCTGAATAATGGTACATGCCCATCTTGCATTGGGGGAGGCCTGGGATTGGCGAACCTTTGGTTTGATTATGTATAGTATGAGCATGTTATGAGATGAAAATAGTTAATTCCCCCCCCCCCCAATTATCTGACCAGTGCTAGTAGCTATGGCTATATCTCTAGCTAAAAGCGTAGTTCGGTCTTGCTTAGGCCAAACTTAGCAGTTCAAAGTTGTTTTGAACTAATGGTGTGGGGGTTTTGTTTTTTTTTTTTAGGTCACACTGTTTGAACTAGCTGCACTTCTTTTTTAGTTTGAACTAACTGTTTAGTTAGTGTGAATTAAAAAAAAAACAACAAGCAGTTGTGTGGCACTTTAACAGATTTATTTTTTGCATGAGCTTTTGTGGGAGAAGATCCCACTTCCTCAGATGCTTCGAAGCATAAATCTGTTAGTCTTAAAGTGCCACACACCTGCTTGCTGGTTTTTTTTTTAACTGGACTAGACTAACACAGCTATCCCTTTTGAAATTGACATGAATTAAAAAAAAAACAACCCAAAGTTAGTTCAAACTAGCTGCTAGTTCGAATGTCTTCTTATACATCGTTAGTTTGCACTACCTGTCAAAGTAACCAAGTAGGTCAGACTAATCTGCCAAACTAACTAAGCTTTGTTTAGTTCAAACTAAAAAAAAAAATTTCAGGTCCAATTAGGCAAAGCCTGCTCTAGACAGGGCTCAAATTAGCCTCCTTAAGCTGGAGTAATTTGTTACTATAGCCCTATTCTATAAGATGCTTTTTAAGGGTCACTTACGTTCTTGAAGCAGCTTGACTGCCTCTTCTACATGCCCTGTGACATTTCTTTGAGAAATGTGGCCTAAATCACTTTCAGTGCCAAATGTATCTCGCACATAGGTGCATGGTCTCTCATCATGCCTGCTCATAGCTGGCACACTCACTGCCTGCCTATTGGCTCAGCGCATTAATGCAGCCAAGCACCAGTCACTATGCCTCTGGAAGAGAGTTTGTAGTTTTGCTGTCAGCATATTGGTCTTGATATCTATTTGCTGTAGTTTCTTGTACTGCTTTCTTGTACTGTTCATTAAAAGCCATGACTAACGGGGGGGGGGGGTCACTGGGGCCTGGCACACCGGGCACGTGCCCCAAGTCCCTGTGCCCCAAATGGCCAGGGCAGCCCCTGCCTCTCCCATCTGCGGTCCTGGCTGGAGATCTGGGGCCAGGTTGTCAGCAGTGGCACCTGCCTCTCCCAGCGCCATCCCAGGCCAGGCTGTCTGCTTCAGCAGCTGCCACTCCCAGCCCTGTCCCTGGCCGGGAATTCAGGCTAGGCCACCCACAGCAGTGCCCGCCCATCCCGGCCCCAGCAGGGCTGGGGATACGGGGCTAGGCTGGCGGTGGCAGCAGGGGTCAGAGGCCTGGATTGCGCCCAGGCACAGAATCAGGGCTGGGGGCAGAGCTTGGGCCCGTGCCCTGGGTCCTTCCCTAGGGCAGCAACGCTCCTGTGACTAACATGGCTCCAAATTAAATTTTACCAAATTAGTGAAGTGCTGCCAGGAAGTTAACAAGATAGTATTTTAGAAATTGCATATATCCCATTAAGTAATTTGGGAGCCCTCCAGTCAGTGGATTTTCCAGGGTGGAAGCCAACTGGATTGTTTGGCCTGCGTGGTTTCCTTGTACTCCAAATGCTATGTAGAGCGCACAGATTTAAAAAAAAAGGGTATCCCACAAAATTCTGCCTTCTGGAACTGCCCCTTCCCCACGAAGGCTGTGATAAATTGCATCGACCATGGGCATTCAGAGCAGGATGGACTGAGCGAATCTAGTCCAATATTGGTCTCATTTAAAGAACTATACTTTCTGACTGGTAAACAAACACCCCTTGGCCAACAAATATAAGTGCGCTTTGCTGAAAACAGTTTATGCTAGCCCTCCTGCCCCCACACACACACCCATGTTAGTAGTGCTGTACAGCACCCAACTTGTAAAAATGCAATGGAGAGTAAGAACTTCTCAGAGCTGCAAGTATGTGTGGCTGCATATGGTGTAAACTTACAAAGTGTCCTGTGGCACTTTTAAAGCCTGACAAACCTATTTATCATGTAAGCTTTTGTGAGAGAAAATCTGACTTTGTGAGATGCTTGAAGATGGGGAACTTACAGAACCTTTGAATGTCTCATGGAGTGAGATTTTTCTCCCATGAAAGCTCATGCGATAAATAAATTTGTTAATGTTTAAAAGTTACCCAGGACTCCCTCTTTGTTATGCCCACATTGGCACAGAGCAAGGCGATTGGTCACCAGCAGAGGAAACATTTTTGTGCTTAAACATTTTTTTCTCCACTGTGAGGCCTGCTGTCCCTGTGCCTCTGGGCAGGGCTATGCAAGGCAAGTGAGTTTTAAAAGGTCTTGTGTAATATTTTTATAAATGTAACTAGCTGTAACCCATCAAAAATGACTGGAAAATCATGGGTTCTTTCCTTTGTGAGCACCACGTACAATTGTCTGAAGAGTCAGCGTGAAATATTTGAAACAGCTGAAAGCTGTAAAAGGGGGCAGGGGCAGCAGATGGGGGCAGAGAAGCAATGGGGGTGTGTGTGTGTGTATCATATAACTGGCCATTGTGATATCAGACGTGACTTAACCAACTGGTCCTTGCTCCCTCCTTGGGAGCAACTGGTTGAGTCACCTCTGACATCACAATGGCTGTTACATGGTACACATCACGTCACACACGCATGCACGCACGCAGCGAGTTAGTACGGTAGCTAGCCAGCAAAGCCAGCTTTCCAGGTGGGTGACTGCCCAGGGTGCTGTGGGCAAAAGGCAAGGAACAGGATGGCCATGGGGTACAAAGCCATGGAAAGGGGCAGTTATGGGAATGTGGCAGCAGGGTGTCAAGGCAATGGGGAGGTAACGGAAGCCAGGTTAATGAATAGGGAGGCAGTGAGGGCCAGAGTGATGAATGGGGAGCAGTAGAGTCTAAGTGGCAAAATACAAGCTAACCCAGGGCACCATTTTTCCTGAAGCCTGCACTGCCTAAAGGCTGATTTCCAGGGTCAATGTTTGATGCCATAAAACAAACAAGGAGTCCTATGGCACTTAAAGCGTAACAAATTTATTAATTGCACAAGCTTTCATAGGAGAAAATCCCACTTTGTCAGTGGGATTTTCTCCCACAAAAGCTTGTGCACTATATTTCTTAGCCTGTAAGCACCACAGGACTCCTTGTTTGCTTTATTGAACTAGACTAACATGGCTGCCCCTTTGGAACTTGGTTTGACGCCATACATAGTTCATGGTCATAGGTTTATGCCCTGAAATGAGAGTTGGGGTTAGGAACACCATTTAGTCTGTAAGTGGAAAAAGAAAGCAAGAAGTTACAGATTCCATCTCTAGGTCTGTGGGATGGTAGAAAAGCTGGGGTCCTCCTTTCGTTATAGCTATGAGGCAAGTGCAAGGAGAAACTTATCTTGGAATGATGAGAGCAACAAGTAGAGCAGACCTGCTATGTGACAAGTATGGACCTGGCGGCAGGTATGAAAGAACAAACTCAGGGCTAGAACAGATGGATTTGTGCATTATAGTGCCTAACTTTTATGCACCATGCCACCTCGTGGAACCCACAAGTTGACGTTAGGCACTGTGACTCCCCATTCCATGAATGGGAGAGACTTCAAGAGATAAGCTCTTTTTCAGATGGGAGCCAAGGCAGTCATATATGAAGTTGGGGGCAGAATCAGAAACACAGGATCTGATTAAAAAAAAATTAGGTACCTACAGATCAGATAGGTGCCTAGGCACTTTTGAAAATGGTACCAGACACCTATCTGCATCTTCATGCACCTAAATGCCATAAAAATCCTGCACTAAACTCAATCTTCCAGGTCTAAGCCTAGTGTCATTAATCAATGCTTTATTCAAACTCAAGCACTGAGACACAGTCTCAAATTAATTCTTAATGGAGCTACTTCTACACTGGGAAATGGCCACTGCCATTAAGTTGAAGGTATAGCTATAAAGACCTTTCTGAAGAGCAGAGCACCCTGGTTTATCATAGACTCATAAACTCGAAGGTCAGAAGGGACCAATACACTCATCTAGTCTCACCTCCTGCACAGTGCAGGCCACAAAACCTCACTGACCCACTCCTACAATGAACCTCGAACCCATAACTGAGCTATTAAAGTCCTCAAATCATGATTTAAAGACTTTAACACAGAGAATCAACCAGCAAGTGAGCCATGCCCAATGCTACAGAGGAAGGCAAAAAAAAAAAACCCCAGCACCCAAGCCAATCTGCCCTGGGGAAAATTCCTTCCCAACCCCAAATACAGTGATCAGTTAAACCCTGAGCATGAGGGCAAGTCCACAACAGCCAGTCAAGAAGAGCTTCTCTGTAATAACTCAGAACCCACTCCATCTAATGCCCCTTCTCAGGTCACTATCATACCTATCACCAGTAGTAAAAGACAGACAATGGCCAAGCTACACTGTCCATCATATCATTCCCTCCATAAACTTATCAAGCTCAATTTTGAAGGCACCTAAGGTTTTTGCCCCCACCACTTCCGTTGGTAGACTATTCTTAACATTTTTCCTGAACACTTGTACTTGTTGGAAAAATTTAGTCCAAAGGGAAAAGGATTTGAGACATACTGTCTTAGACTGAGAGAGATTTATATTAACATACCACAACTTATCAGCTTGGTCTAACCATTATCTTCTTTTGGTCTGAATCTGATCTAAAAGTAGTAAGTAGTGAGACTCAATTGGAAAGATCCTGAAACACAGGAGGGCAGGATCACATTTTTTGCAATCTTAGCTCAATAGGGTTTTTGCAGTGTAGTGCTCCTCCTTTTGCCACCAGCTTCTCTCTTTCCTTCTAGCTGGGGTGATCCATACATAGTGTTGACCCACTTGGTTTTAAACAAACAAAACAAGCTTGGCTGCAAGATGTTTCAGTGCCTTCAAATTCACTGAGGTAGCATTAATCCTTGTTGGGAGTCACCTAACCTTGGTGAGACCAGCAATCTGTAAGAACTTGTGTACTGTACCAAGATGAATTCTTCCAAAAGCAAGGTGTCTTGTACCTGGTCATATTTCTGAGATGCACGTGTCTACCACAGCCACTCCTCTCCTTTGCCTACATTAGTCTACCATTGGTTTGATTCATGTACAAATAGACATGCTTGATATTCATTTTGTTCCTCCACCCCCAAAAGAAAACCAGAACCAAACACGCTTTTTAAGACATACTTTTAATGTGTTTGTCAACATCAGTCTAAACAATAGTTTATTAAGCTTTAGATATTAACAATATGTTGTGGAAGAGTATGTAAGAATTTGTGGTTATGGCATAGTGAAACAGTAGTGTGACTAAGATCCAAAGGGGGAGCTGTGTTAGTCTACTTCAGTAAAACAAACAAGAAGTCCTTTAGCACTTACAGACTAACAAATTTATTTTTTGCATGAGCTTTTGTGGGAGGAAAAAAAAAATCAAACTTCAGTCACTTTGAAGACAACAGTTTACCTTGTGTGTTTTACTTCAGCATTTGAGGAAGATGTTAGGGTAGAACAGAGCAACCTTAATGAACATTAATAGTTTCTGTGTGACTATTATAGAAGGAGAGATTGCATACCGAGTTTAGGTTTACATTCAAGTCCACAGAATAGTTTTCTCTCCCACTATCGACAGTTGGGCTCTGCTTGATTTTTCTGACTGCAACATGCTTTATTTGAAAAGCTGAAATCTCTGACAGGACTAATCTCTCTTTCTGAATAAAGAAAGGTACAAGATCTCACTCTTAACTGTTTCATATTTTGAACAGCTTTTGCTGGTAAGGGAAGAGATGATCATTACCGCGAGGTGTGTTACCCCTAAGCCATACTAAGATGAAGCCTTGCAATAGAAGCACCATGGCTAACCCTTAAACTACAAAAGCACAGAGATCTCACTCCAACACATTCTATTCTCTCTACATAACCGTGTGACAGACAGTCATAACACTCCATTCAAATGAATAAATATTTTGACTGTTTTGGATCCGCTGGCACTCTCCGTCAAACAGTTTAACAATCATGGCAGCTTACTGTAGGAGAATTCCTATTGGTCTTTCTGTTAGACCACATTATTGGTTGCAATTTTTAAATTGATCTTTTGTGCATATGACCTTCAGTTGTGTCCCCTCCCTAGGACATGCAGAATGAGAAATACATAGCATCCTCAAGAGTGAGCTGCTTAGAAGCACATCATTGATAATAGTCAGAAAGTGACTATGTGCAAGGTTAATTTGTTTTTTTTTTTTTATCAGTATCACAGATAATAGTTAAATAAAATTGGAATTGTGACAATAGGTAACTATTCAGAAATGTGTTAGCTCAAAGCCTGTAGTAAAAATCAAAACCCCTAACTAATACTCTTGGAAATCATGAATAAAATTCACCAAGTAACTAGTCCATTTATTTGTTTTTGCAGAGTCCAACAGAAACCATTAAATCAGCCATTTTATAAGTTTTCTATTTGTGGCTATGATAAACCCACAGAACTGAGCCTCAGGATGCAGATCAACTGGTTTAGGCTTACAAGGCTAAAAAATGCACATAGATGTGCAGACCCAGGGAACTCATTGTGGGGAGAGTTTCAGAGCCCAGGATCCAGACCAAGCCCGAGCCAAAAGATCCAGACCAGCTGCAGCCGTGCTTTTATTGCACCACAGACACAGCATTGGTGAGAGAAAGAACTCAGAATTATTTCAAACACCCAAACCAAGACAACTCCAGAACTATCTGAGCTGACTAAAAACATGGAGAAAGCCTGGAGCACATGAGCAACTGTTCAGGGTTTGTCTGAGTACCCAAACTGTCCTGACTGCTGACATTAGAGCCATTGTTTTCCCCTCCAGCACACTTATCTTTATTCACTAAAACAAACAAAGAGTCCTGTGGCACTTTGAGAGACTAACAAATTATATATATGTATTCATAACTATATACATCTTTAAAAGTGCCACTGGACTCCTTGATTGTTTTGCTGAAATAGACTAACACAGCTACCCTTCTGGAACTTATCTTTACTCTCAGGAATAAATTAAAAGAAACTGAATAATCATGCAAATCAAGTTTAAGATCAAAACTTAAATGCAGTCTCCATTTAGAAATAGAAAATACTAACATTTAAAAAAAATGGTACTTTCAACTACTGCCCTCTGGACTAAAAAGGTGAATGAAGGTGACTTATGCATGAATTATCTTAGCTCTGGAAGACATCTTCCCACTCCGAGATAGATGATCAATCTCTATTACCCTTCAATACTATATTTTAACTACTCAAGAATAGTTTCACGCTGCAGATATGTAATTAAATATGTAACATTCATAGCTTTCCCTCTCACCTCAAACATATCACTATCCACCAAAATACACAGCCCAAACTGCATGAAATCAGCAAGAGGGGTACCAGAAGCATCATTTGTCTTCTCAGAGACTGCCATATCTAGTGTTAGCAAATAAGAGTGCTAGAATGGCAGTGTTCAGAGATAGTGATGATGGATGGATCAATGGAAGACTGAGGTCTCGCCTACATTAGAAAGTTTTGTCAAGTTTTGCTGGCATATAGCCACTGCTGTAATTTAGTTGCAGATGTGTGTTTTCACAGTCTCCTTTCATCAGCGGAATGCAAGCACTTTGCCAGCTTTTTTGTCATCAGAGGGAGCACTGCACTGTGGGTAGCTATCCCACTGTGGAACTGGTACTTTGGGAAGGGTTTGCAATACCTCCCAGGACAGGCAGAGAATCATGATGAAAGTCTTGTCAGAATCCCATCATTCCATGGGCATCCAACTTGTCCAACGGCTGCTTTTAAAATGCCCTGTCACCAAACCGACATTGCTGAACATAAACACAAGTAGCATACGGAAGTGGGAGAGGGAAGAGTGTGAGACAGGGAGTGAATGTATATGTGAAGTACGCGCGCGCGCACACCCCCCCCCCCCCACCTCCACCCCCCACGTACTGAGGGACACAGTCACACACATGGCTCTCTCTTCAAGTTCAGAAAGCAGCAGGGCTGGAAGCAACCAATCCTGAGGCAGAAGCTGCTGCACAGACCGCTCATAGCTGGCGTCCCTCTTCCCTCAACCTCTCCTCAGCAGACACAGGGAGGCTGGAGAAGAGGAACACACCCCCACCTCACTCACTGGCTCTGGACAGTATCAGAACTTACCAGCTGGTGTAGTGTGAAAAGAGTGGCTGGCAGTTTCTCTGACTTGGTATGTTCTGCGCATGCTCAGATCGATTAGAGCATGCTCAGTAACATTCCCTGTGGCTTTTCTGATGATGTTGCTCATGCTCCCTGCCCTTACTTGCTGGCAGTTTTCACTCCCTCTTTTTAAAGCGGTTCAAGGGGGGGGGCAATTTTCACACTACACTGGCAGGACTCCCATACTACTGCTGTGGAGTGAACTCTCCATAGTTAGTCGACATGAAAACTTCCTGAAGCTTTGAAAGGGGAGGGGCGGATGGGTAGTCCAAACTGCTTACCAGAGAAGTGACAGTAAGCATTTTAGGATAGCCTGGAGACCATTTACAACAAATGTAATCAAAGGGCAATGTCTTTACTGATGCTTTGTTCAAAAAAAAAAATCTCTACACCTTATCAGGTGATTTTATTTCTTTTTAAAAACAGGGCAGGGGAGGAGAGGAGACCAGAACTCTTTTGGTGGAAAAAGCTGACTCTTCTTGACAAAACATTTTAATGTAGACGAGAGACTTATGTGACACAGCAAGATGGTAGGAATATAAGAGTCCCACTGAATCATGGTTGGTAAGTCGACATGTGCCAGTTTAAGGTAGAAGTGACTGTGCATCAAAAGCATAAATAATAAAATAAGCGTTCATTATCTGAAGTATTGTATAATTTCATATAAGCTAAGTCAGCCAAATGAACTTAAGTCAATTGGCTTACAAGTTGCAGTCCAAGTTTTTAATAAATATTTATACAAGTATAACATACATGGACATATTAAAGCTCAATATATTTTTCTGCCAGGACTTCCAAGTGCAAATAACTATAATTGCCCTAAATTCTGATTTCTATACTATATATTATAAAAAAATTATGCTCAGACACTTTTCGCCCCACCCCAGTCTGAAAAAATTCTCTTAAAAAAATGTTGATCAGTGCTTGACAAAACCCAGGCACCAGGTCACCATGACAACTGGTGTTTGTAGCCTCAGTCCTAGCTCCACTGTGGACATGCAGCAGAGGAGCACCCTCTGGTGATCAAAAATAAAAGTTCCTGGCACCTAGCTGGGAGTCAATTTTGTCAAGTCCTGTGTTAATATGAAGGTTCACAAGAAAGGAACTACTTGAGTAAAAGAAACATAGCTTCAGATAAGCAATGATAAGCCTATTCCTCCATTAAGGAGGATTGAACATCCCTGCAGAGGAAAAGCAATGAACACATTTTGAGAAAAGTCAGTACTATTAATTCATCATCAGTCAAAAACAGATCAGATTTCTGATTTGTTATTTTTGCCTTCACATAAAAACAGTTACATCTGGATGTTCAAAAATCACTGTGTGCCTACACCTAGGACATCACTATTTACAGTGTGGTGAGGAGAAAGGAAAGTTGTTTGGCAAAATAAACACTAGTCTAATAATGTACATGGACTGCTGATTGTCGCTGGTCTATTAAACCTATGATCCATGAGTCCTTTGAAATAAGCATTGCTACTGAAGTGTGGTTTCAGATACATCCAAATGAACTGTTTCAATGACTTAACAGCACTTTGATTTTGCCTTGTTCAATTCTCCACTACTGAAGAAGGATCAGACTCTCCAGTGAACAGTGAAAAATAAAACAAGGCCATTACGAAGATCATGTAACACAGATTTCTGAAGCCCAGAGTGGAGGTTTACTGCTATATGGAAGTCTGTTACTAGTTGCCGGAGCACAAGTGGCAGCAGCTGCAACTGTCTTCTCCTCTTCTGACTCTTCTACCTCAGTGAGGTCATCTGCCTCTTCGAATGGATTTTCCAAACGCTTCAAAACCTTTCTGACCTAGGGAGAATCCAGAAGGGAAAAATGGGAATTTCAATGGGTTCAAAGAAATCTGAAATATTGTATTTAATAAATAAGCAGCCTATGAAGAGCCACAAATGAAGGATGGAATAACATGTGACACTCTGATATTACTTAAAAACAGAGATCTGCAATTATTTTATAGCCTACTGTAGTCTGTACAAAACTTGTCCAAGTAACAGCAGCTGAGAGGCTTACATTTGTTAAAATAAAGTACCCAAACACCTTTACATTACCAGCAATACTATATGTATGTTAATTGTATCCACACACTGTAGCATTTAAACATATGTTGAGTTAAACACGATAAAAAAAAAATCACATTTTAAAACACCATTTGGCAAACAGGTTTTGAGTGCAAACTAATTCTCAACACTCCTGTGGGGTAACTATCCATGTTACAGATGCAAAAATGACTTGCCTGTAGTCCCATAGCCAGTCGTTGCACAGCAGGGGTTGAAAAACTCAGAAGTTCCTACCTCCCAGCTTTGTGATGCATTCACCAGACCAGACCATCTCCCCCACCAACAGCCCTTCATAATATTTTTTTTTGCCTCTTAACCTTGCTGCAGATTATGCAAGATCTTATCTAGATTTTAAAATTCCTCAGAGGAGGCAAAACAAACAAGGAGTCCTGTGGCACTTAAAGACTAAAATTTATTTATTGAATCAGCTTTTGTGGGAGAAAAGCTCATGCTTATTTTGCTGAACTAGACTAACATGGCTACCTCTCTGGAACTCAGAGGAGGCAGTGTCTATTTTCAATGCTAAGTATTATTACTGCACCTCTGTGAAGTCTCCATTTTCAGCTGCTTCAATGGCATTCTGAGCAATGTAATTTCTCAAGATGTATTTTGGATTGTTTGCATTCATGATCTTCACATGCTCAGCATTCCAGACATCAGCATCACTAACACTTTCAATCTCTTTTTCTAAACGGACTCTGAAAATAAGCAAGAAAAAAAAGTTTTCTTTGGTCCCAAACAAGCAAGGAGTCCAGTGCTACTTAAGGACTAACATTTATCGCATGAGCCTTTGTGGGAGAAAAATCCCACTTCACCGGACACTTTGAAGATGTGCACGGCTACCTCTTTGTCTAAGATTCTGTTTTTAAAATCTAAACCCATTTCCCTGAATCAGCAAGTGCAAATGGGAATTTCAAAGTGATGAGAACATGACGTGCAATGCTCTCTGCTGGTGTAGAAAACTCAGCTATTTTAAGATTGTATCTATAAAAACTCTACTTCCACCCCAGTTAAGAACCAGTGTCAGTGTCTACCAGCTGCAGCAAAATAAAAGACTGCTTGTGCTAAGTGGCAGGTACCCTTGAAGGCTTCCCAAATTTGAAAATCTCCTTGCTTATTTGAAACCTGAACAGGTAAAACACACTGCTTGGATCATAATATGAGCACTGATGCACTCTCCAGAATCAACTCGGACTTTTTTAATGCACTTTTATTGTATATTTAAGTGTCTTGCATGTTTCCAATGCTGGAGAGATGGGATCAAGACTCAGTTTTAGAACTGGTACTTGATCCTGTTATTCTCAGATGCAGTGAAAAGGGTTGGTTACAATGAGCCAGTTGTGACTGCCAACACTAGTTAAAACAGGATTCCGTCTGCCCTAATAAACACTGGTGTAATCAGAGGCTACATTATACCAACCCCACCAGCTCTTTTCAAGCAACGATTCCTACCTACGCAGGAGGATTTCTCTATTAAAAATCTCCAGCTATCTTACAAGCCTTTTGGCACTTTTCTGAAGCACGAAGTAGCCTCAGTAGTATAGAAAATGTAGGCTCTACTGTTTTGCTTTACCTTACTTTCCCACATACTCTTTCAAATTCAAATACAACATGCCTCAGCAGTAAAAATACCAAGTCTTTTCAGTTGCTTTACCTAGCATTGCATGGAGTTTTCCCCTCAGGCCAAGAACTATTAGATGGGTGAACTACTCTGAAGTTTGGACAGCTTCAGTGTAAGTCATGTTTCAGTAATACATTCACTAATGCACACACCGACCCAAATTAGCACAATTAAGTTTAGGTACACCCTAGGTTTAACAAGGTCAGAACACCTGATTGTGTCTAAATGTACGTGCACCAACACATCAAACTAAATTCAGTGCTAGTTAACTTGTGGAATTTCCATGAAAAAAGTAACATTGAGCGTGTGGCTGTTTTGTTCCAGCTTTCACAGCTTACTTATATTCTATTTCTTCTGGTGTTTCCTACATCTGTTCTACCTTGTCAGGATTTTCAGGGTGGGGCCATGCTATCTTTCATTTGTAGAGGGTTATGTATCATTGCTCAGTGGGTATGACAAAGCAAAAATTTAATGCAGGCTATATATAATTATCTCACCTGTACTTCTGCAGCCATTCCTTCCAGCATCTCTTATTTTTACTGAGTAAGTCAGCGGCTGTTAGCTGCTGCAGCTTAGAAAACTGTTCTATTCGTTCTAATTCTTTATTTATATTAGCTTTTGTTCCAATTAATGCAAACAGTTGAGGATTAGACTGAGCCAACATTAGCATCATGGAAAGCTGTCTGCAGGAAGAGGAAAATTATATCAGATGTTAAACTCACACTAACAAGCGAGGACTGTCTTTTTGTAACCAGACTAGTTTAACAAGTAATCCAAACCACCTTGTTTTTGTCAGCAAAACTAAATATCCAGTATCCCCACAATCAAGACTAATTATGCCAAACCACACTCTTTTTACTGCTACCTCCCACATCCCATTTGTTTAATCCACTTCATATAATATATCAAACCTAGATTGCAAGGCTGGGATTTCAAAGACGCCCTACGGGACTTAAATCCACAATTCTTGCTGAAATTAATGAATTAAGCATATAAATGCACAAGACAGGTTTGAAAATCTCAGTCTTGTGTTTGTATATTGCTAGGCATAAGGGGACTTCATTCTTATTTGGGGGCTCTAGGCACAAGTGTAATACAAAATGTAGCATCACAAAAAGGCAAAAATGCTCTAGAAGACTGGGGAGAAACACAATGGTATTGCTATATAATAATGCACTACAAAGCAATACAATCTCAGATGTGTCACATTTGATATTCTGTTAGAAAACACTTTGGACAAAACATACCTAATTTATGTAATTCAAACTAATTTACTGGATAACAGACTAATACAGTCTGCAAAAATGAAATGCTAATGGTTTACACAGGGTTAATTTATGAGAGAACAGCACTTGCTATTAGTAGATTCCTTTAACATCTAGGTTATTTTGGTGTGGTTTTGATTAGGTTTCTAGAGCAGGGGTTGACAAAATTGGCTCACAGCTAGGCACCAACAGTTTTACTTTTGGTCACCAGAGGGCACTCTCCCATGACATTTCTTCAGTGGAGCTAGGCAACAGGTTACTACAACTGGTTGACATGGTGACCAGAAACATACTTTTCTCGAGGTGTGTTCTAGAAGTAGGATGCTCTTCTCTTGTGTGAGCTGTCCAACACCTTAATCACTTATTCAGCTGCTTGCTCCTTCTCCCAATTTAGTAAACATTACTTGTGTTTTGTAATATTGTGTTTTTGTCATGCCACATCAATGTAAGCAGGAATCTCAAAACAATTTTCTAAACCTCCTTCATTAATACATTCATAAAAAGGAATTAAAGGACAAAAAACCCACTAGCACTTAGTAACTTAAGTAGAACTAGTCAGCAAAAATATTAGATATAATAAGATAGCATAAATTGCCAATATTTAGCCCTTTCGATTGTTCAGTCTATATAAATTGCTCTCCAATTTTGATCAACATACGTCTAATGCAGCTCTTACTGGACTGCTCTGCTATAACAATTGTTGCTCTCAGTGTAGTACAGGGGCCGGCAACCTTTGCTGACCCCCACACTGGCCCCTTCTCCCCAACTCTCAGCTAGGGCTGACAGCCCCTCTGCCGAACAAAGCAGTGGCCACTGCTGGAGTTGGCAGGCGTGCTTTCCTAGGCTTGCCACTATAAGGAGACACTTCCAGAAAGGGAGGAAAAACTGCTCCAGGTGGCTTCTTTCAGCCGTGTGCCTGGGTAAGGGCCCCCAGGGATGCCACAGAAAGATGATGCCCAGAGTGGCTCCTTTTGGCAGCAGCTAGGGTCCCCACACACACCACAGAAAGAACCTGCCTGAAGTGGCTCCTTTTGGCAGTGGTCTCCAGTCATGCCATGGAAAGAAGCCGCCTGTAGTGGCTCTTTCCAGAGGTGGCATGCTCTGGAGAAGAGCTGTAGTTTCTTTCTGCAGCATTCTTTGGGCATCCCCTTGTCTAGCTGTCACCAAAAAAAGGGCCCAGAGTGGCTTTTGGTGGCAGAAGCAATTTCAGTGCCACTGTCAGCACACGTGCTGGGTGTTGCTGATCCCTGGTGTAGTATAACACTGCATTAAAAAGGTTTGCTTTTTTACTGCTGTGATTTATTCACTACTCCTCCTCCTCCTCTGACTATTATTATCCCAAAAGGATGCCTTAATCAACAGATTTAATTCTTACTACAAGATTTATATTTAGGATCCAGATTTGCTCTGCCTTAAAATCATAATCCAGTGACATCAACTGGCTTCCCAAGTATTCATTTCCTCCTTTTTCAGTTTACCACATCATAGTTGGAACTCAACTATCCATCTACTCAAAGGAGAAAAACAGCCAAGTCTTGATGTGACATCATAAATGTGCAAACATTTCTACTGCTATGAGCAGAATTTAACTCTGACACGTCTTTATTCATGCTGGCATTTCTGAGAGGAAAGGTAAATGTAACTATGCTGGCTTCCACAACCCTAGGCACAGAAAACATCCATCAAATGAACAGGGAAACAATGAACAGATCCTAGAAAAATATGTAAATCTATTACACGAGAAACAATGGTGAACGTGAAGGGCCAGTTTTGCTAGCTGGCGCTGTTTGCTTTCCATGATACAGAGCAGCTCTAATGCCTCTGTAACTGGCTACCAGAGCCAGGTTTACAGCTGCTCTCTACTGCTGAGTGGGTGGAGCACTACCAGTGACTCTGGCTCTACAGATGGCAAATGGATAGCTCCAGGGATCTGTAACAGTATGGAAAGCATTTAATATATATTTTCACTGTAAAAATGAGAGTCCTCTGGCACCTTAAAGACTAACAAATTTCTTTGAGCATGAGCTTCCGTGGGCTGCAATCCACTTGTCAGATGCATCATTTTGTTCCTGGTCTGTAGATAGTCTGAGACTACCACTCCAGCACCTTTAAAGATCACTTAAACACTAAAAACAACACAAAAATCAGCTCTAGTATCAATAGCATGCCTGAAGATACAGATCAGCATTGTCACTGTTTACATCAGGTGTACCTTGGATCCATCTGAGGCCTGAAAGCAACTTTTAATTCTTCCATGGAAGCACACTGCATGGCAATCTTTTCAAGGAAATCTTCCAATTTTAGAGGATCAGAATCTACCGAAAAAGTGCTCAGCAAACGGAAAGTATTTGTAAAGTCTCCACCTGAACACAAGATTTTATTGTTCAGACATAAAACAGTTAATTTACTTCAACCTAAATTTTATTGTCTAATTTTTCTCTACCAGATCCATCCACATTTCTGAAGAAAGGTTCGTTTGTGGTCAGTGGGACACCTCTTACCAATAAGATTTTTTTCAAGGTGGGAAACAAGACTCCCAAGTTATATCCTGTTATTTTCATCACTAACCTGTAAGATGCATCGTTTCTAGAAGTTCAGTCACCAGTTTAGCATCATCTTCTAATTCCAAATGAATGAGACCTAGCTTCTTCCTCATCTTCTGCAAATAATGTCTCTCGAATTCTGCATCATACTCCTCTTTTAGAATGAGTTCACTGATCTCCAAGGGCAGCTCTGGGACTAAAGCTTCAGCAAGCTTCCCTAGATTCCACTTGCAGATCTCTGGTTGTTTGTTATAAGCATAGCGCCCTGTGTTGTCTGAACCATTGCAAATGTGTTCAGGGTCATATCTGCAGACAAAGAAGAAATGGTTAGCAGTCTTCTTCTTGTTAACTGAATATATGTATACTGTGTTAGAGCCTTTAGGACAGTGGTTGACAAACTTTTTTCATGGGATCCAGTTGCCAGAAATCATTTATGCCCACCATCCAGCAATTACATTTTTAAGCATTGCACTCCAGTCTTTTGGCCGTGGCAGCAAGGGTTGCCGCAACCCAGTACCGTGTCCTGACACTAAGTTTGACAACCACTGCTTAAGGAGACTAGGAAGTCCAAGAAGGAAGAATGCTTTTAATTCTCACATTACTCAACAACTATCACCTCAACATGTGCTTGCACTGCTCCTCCTTGGAGTAAATCCAAGGCCTATCAAATACAGAAAAGAACCATGCTAGAATATTAACAGTTTGGACATGTGCAGATGTGACAGCTACTGAAGGTCAGAAAAGGTTATGTCAAGGAATACAAACAATTAGGGCCAACTTAATTGGACTGACCATAAATAAGGGTTAATAAATCCACTTAGGAGGATTCTGAAAATGAAATGAAAGCAACTGGGAAAAGCATGAGGATTATTTTGCACAGCAAACACACAGTTGTATATTTCAGGTAATTAGTCTACACTGACCTGTCCATAAACCCAAAAGGGCCATAGTCAATAGTAAGTCCTACTATGCTCATGTTATCTGTATTCAGCACACCATGGCAAAATCCAACACATTGCCATTCAGCAACCATCCTTGCAGTCCGCTTTGTTACCTAAAAAACAGACACTTCAACTTTGAATACGCCTTAGAAATTTCTATGTATTTATAAAGATCTACAGTTTTAACCTGAGCAGTGTTATTTTACAAGATGCTATTGTATTATAATGTAGGGCTTCAAATTGAGGGAAAAAAATCATTTTCACTGAGGTATGGCCTCCTGCTCCACTAATATTATTATTTGTCCAAAAGCAAAACAATGATTTAGCTGAGATCTGAGCAACAGCATACCAGCAGCATCTCCCCCAAACTAAAGGTCTATTCTTTTATTGAAATAAATATCAACACTTCTACTGACTTAACCTGGAGCAGGATCTGCCCCTCAAAGTAAGGTAAATATACACATTAGTGATTAGTCTAAATGCTGGGTGTCCATTTCCTTCGTTTATTATTACCCTATTTTCCACTCCCATTGTTTTCCTCACAGTGGTGTGTTCCAAACCATGCAGCTTAGCCCTATAAACCATAAACGTCCCTCCATCCTCCTTCAGCATGTAGCCTCCCAATAAGTTTGGATGTGGGGGGATGTGTGAAAGAAGTGGGAACCAGAGAAAGCAAGGGGGGGGGGGGGGGAGATGCAAGAGGCTCATGCCTGGTCTGCACTGCTGGGAAGATTTGGCAGCACTTGACACGAGTCACATAAACTACACAACTCCCCTTCAGCATGGCGTTTTCCCTGTGCTGTATCACTTAAGGAGGCAGCTTTACTAAGCTGATTTCTGAATGGACAGTGTCTAAAACTGAAGACTAAGCTGATCGGGAGAGACTGATCTGACAGCAATGTAGATTTGGGTTTAGAGTGAAAAAAGAAGGGAGGTGACTACTAGTAGATGACTAAACTAATCGCACCTATCCAACAATCACAACAAGGCCTTCAAACAAAAGGTCAGAACCATAAGCTCAAGGAAACCCCTTTCAGCTAAAATGGTCCAAAAATGAATAACCCTACATTATTCCAATCTTTGCAACAAATATCCCTTGCTGCCCTCTCCTACTTCCAGAACAAGTGCTATATGATTCACAGCAGAAGCATAAGTCTGGGGGGAAAAGAATTAAGTGTAGGCATAAGGAGTAAACTCTACATAAAACAGATTTATTTTGGGTGTAACACACAAGGTGTAACGAAGATTTACAGAAACGCAGAAGTGTTCTACAAGGATTATCAGTGCTAGAGTTTTTGGTAGGGTAGTATCACATTTTTTAACTATGCTAAGTGAACAATATAAATGCAAAGTTGAGTAAAAAGTCAGGAAATGTCAAAACTGAACTTTCACATACAAAATGAACTTTCTCATTGTATCCATTCATTGCAAAACTCTTTCAATTACTTTTCCATAGTATAGTTTCTACAATGCCCAGGTTAGCTGGGCCCGAGTGCTTAGAGAATGGGATGGAACATTATTTAATAATGTATCAATTTCTACATTTCAGTACTATCTGCCAACCAAAATTAAGTCTGACCTATGAAAACTAAAACAAAAATTTTAAATGTTAAAATAAATCAAATCTGTAAACATATTACTGAACTGAACTGCTGTCATTACAAATATCACATGGCACGAATTAGGATTTTCTAACACCCAAAACCTGGTCAAATTAAAACCTATTTGCACCAGAACACTCTTCCAAAAAGTTTTTCCACCCTTTCTTTTAGATCTGTTTAATGAAGCAGAAGTATTTTTGTAGTAGGAAAGGTCATCTTATACAACCCAGATTCTCAAAAATAGCAAAAGTGTCTTTTCTTAAACATTCATCAAACCAACCAACTACCGCAGAGATGAAGCCTGGAAAAATTCAGTCCCAGGGAACAAAGTTCCAGGAAGTCAAGAGAAACTAAAAGGAGGATTTATAATGGAAATGTTTTTTAAACCTTAGCTTTATGCATCCCTCCCCACCATCTTCCAGGTCCTCACCTTGCATGCACTGAAGTGCTCTAAAGCAAAACACTTTACATGGTTTCTGTGTTTGTTTGCACCCCGGTGATGGGATTTGTGTGCCTTTCTTGTCCACCTTTGCAATGTAATTATATGGTTTAATGCAAAGTATGCCATGCCAGATCCTTTTTGAATGCTTATGACATACTTCGCATTATTGTTAATGGCAGCACGTTCCCTGCAGCATCATACATGTGTACAGTTATGAACCATGTCTCCATGTATTTCACATAACTCAGGTGGGGGCAGACAAACAGAGCTGTCTTTCCTAGCATTCGCAATGAAGAAATGCACAATAAACACAATGCAAATTAAGCTCCCTGGCTCAGGAAGGAAAAAGACCAGTAAAAGAATCACCTCATGCCAGAAAAGGAGGGCCATGTGGGGGGTTGAAGAGAGAAAAAGTCATTCTTTGAACTGTTTTGAAGCTATTCTGCTTGGATCCCAATCTTGCAAGTAGCTTCCAAGATTTGCACCTATCCACATGGCCAGAAGGACTAGGCTGCAAAACGATCAATAGCCAGGCATGTGGGTAAGACAAACAGACTACAACAGTTAACCTTAGCTCAGAATGTGTATTATTTTTTATTTGGTAGTTAGGAACTCCTTAACTGATTGATTAATTGCTCCTGTACAGATCTGTAGAGCTCTGCAAATCCTCAGGTATCCGCATCCACGGGTGCAGATAAGTGCAGACCCATTGCTGCGGATCGACTCACAGATGCAGCTTCTATTATTACCTTATCACACTGTGATCCATTGCTGAAGCTGCTGCACTTGTCCCTGTCAGCAGCATGCAGAGGAACAAGGAAGCGCTCTGGCCAATCCTAGATTGTTATCTGCCAGCCAATCAGAGTCTCAAGGTGGGACCTGGAGACTCACCACTGGCCTTTGACTGGCTCCTTCCCCTGCCCACTTCTTCCTTTTCTTGCTTCCAGTTGGCAAGCCATTGCTGTCAATCAGAGATTTCATAGGTGGGCAAAGAAATCTGATTGATAGCACAGCATGTGAACCACAAACAAGAAAGGAAGAAGTGGGTGAGACCCATGTGGGGAATGAACCAACGAAAGGCTGAATAGTTGTATGTGAGCCCAAGCTCGGCTGCAGCTGTGGTTACAGATGCATCTAAACCCTGGCATGCGGATTTCAGATCAGATTAATGTTATCACAGAGCGGATGCGGATCGGATGCAGTTCCACATTTTTGTATCCACGCAGGGGTCTACAGATCTGCTTTATCCTCACTTAAAATCATGTATTAGTTGATAAACTAGTGTTTGTTTTATCTAAAGCAGCATGGATTTTGGAGAGAGAATGAATGTGTGGGTGCCTAACTTGGAACAAGGGCTAATTACGTATCAGTTTCTTTGTTAAACTGACAGATTAAATGAGCCTGCAGCGATCAGGGAACGGTCTTGAGTCCTGCAGGGTGGAAATTCCCGGTGTGCCATCTAGAGGTGGTCCTTGGAGGTCTGCCCTGAGTAGCTATTGCATATACTTCCACTGCCTAGGACTGATTACACACAGGAGGCTAGCATGAAGTGATCAAGGTGCAGGAGTGCACCTAGCAAATTGGGGTAAGACGGGGTCCATGAGTGAGAGATCAGTGAGGCACAATCGTACCAGACTGTCAGGGAGGGTGGAGGGAGAGGAGAGAATATCAGTTTCCATGCTGCTCAGAAAGGCAGTGAAAAGTCACATGCCACACAATGCTCCAAGAAGCTACGTGCAGAACTAATTAGTAATATGCTGTAAACAAGTGCAGGTGACTATGCTTGGCACTATGGCTCTATGCCTGAGAAATAACACCATCACAGAGTAAAATGAAGCACAAAGCAGATATCTAGGCTATTGAAAACAGAAGCCCGCCTACTAATCAAGACATGTACAACTGCACAGAATTTTGCATAAAATTATTTGTAATTCTAGCAAAGTTCTGATGGTTTTTTAAACTGCCAGCGAAAAGCCTGTAATGCAATTAAAACATGGATCATTCCCAAGAAGTGGGCATTGATTAGAATGAGGCTGTCTGTGCTCTGGTGTCATTTAGCACATTCTCTCAATTGCCCAATTTCTACAATTACTGATTTTTACAAGCAAGTTTTACAAAAAAGACATTGGGAGGTAAATTATATGTAACTGAAGCCTATCATTTCAAAATGTTGTTTTTAACAAGGGTAAATGTAAACAGGTAGCAAAACTACTGTAACCAATTTTTGAAAAAGAGGAGTCTTTTCTCGAGCCACACAGTGGTATTAAATAAATAAAAAAGTTTAACTATTTATCTTGTACTGTCAGTTTCCTTCACAAAAAGTAACAAGAGACAAAACCATTTTAAATATTATTGGTGGGGTGGACAGCGCCGCCTACTGAACTTGTTCAACACTTCCAGTATAAGACGCTGTTTTCAGTTGCTTATATCTCCTGAAACTTTAATTGTCTGGTCTGAAATTTTTAATGCCAGGTGTCTGCTTCAGGCTGAATTTCTGTGGAAAAATATCAGTCATTTCCAAAGGAGAAATACATGTTGCTCTGCCCTTGTTAAAAAATGACGGTGACCTTTTCTTTCAAAAGTTCTTGCACATCTGTGCTTTGGAGCAGAGACCTGAAATTTGAGAGGAGGTGGCATTTATATCAGATGTGTCTTTTGCTATCCCTGTAAAACACACCCAAGTCTGGCCAAGTAATAAGTCTACAGAAAAATCACAGGTCATTGTTGAAACAGGTTACCAAAGCAGCCTGTGGAATCCCCATCATTTGAGAATTTTAAGAACATATTAGACAAACATTTGTCAAAGATGGTCTACCTGACCTCTGGAGGTCCCTTCCAGTCCTACATTTCTGGCTCTGTGCTCAGTAGCAACTTAGATTTTAGCAGCTGAAGTCTCCAAAGGTTCTGTCTGGACTGAACAAGCTCCAGCCTGGGGCTAGAGCAGGACTTTCCCTACAGCTGCAGTTCTGGTCTGTTGTGGTCCATGCTTGGTCCTGGCACTTGAGCTGAGAGCAGGAAGGCTGTGTCTCCTGTGCACTCAATCCCTCGGCTATGTCCAGGCAGTATGGAGGAAAAAGCCAACTGATTTGAATAGAGAGGTTTTAAGAGATGGATGTAGAGATAGATATGGAGCAGTTTAAAACAACAAGAAGATTCGGGGTGGCCGAGGAAGTGCTGCAGGCTGGGTACCAAACGCTGGCGGGAACGTGGAGAGGAGGAAATTGAGCATGGGGTATGTGAGGTTGGAAAATGGGCCTACAAGTCAGGTGGGAAGCATGTGTGCGAAAACTGGGAGCCAGCAGGTGGAAGCAGGAGAGACCCTAGATGAAGAGCAAGGTGGAGGAAATAGGGCCTGGCTAGCATCTGTGGTGATGATGGCAGACCAGAGGAGTGAGACCAGGTTTTATTAAATCAGTTTGGACAAGAAGCTTGAGGAGTGGAGAGTGGAATAAAGAGTCAAGGGTGGGAGAGAAAGAGGACTAGGACAGTGACAGATTGGAGAGAAAAGAAAAGAAGGGGTCAAGCTTGGGCAAGAGTCTATGCCCACCTGAACCGCATAACCTGGAATGCGACCTGAGATTTCTAAGCCTTTGTGTTCCTAGGCTGTCATCACACACACTTGAAACTCACTGGTTAAGCATCCCATCACCCTCTACTGCTGGTCCACAGGAACAATGACAACCTGCTGCTATTGGTTACTCTATTACAGGTGTTGCCAAACTTATGGAACTCAAGAGCCACACAAGTTGATTATTAAACCTTCAAGAGCTGCACTGAGATACACAGCCACATACTTTTACCTACTCCAAAATTACCAAGTTTAAAATTCATTGCACACTATCATAAAAAGATGGCAAATATTGATCCTATTAATGTCAAATTCTAATAATTACTTAAGATTACCATGAAAACTAGGCCTATACAAGTAAAAATTTAGCCATTGCTTGATGCAGAAGGCTGCAGACTAGTGGCGAGTTTTTTAAAATCTGAGCAGTAACTTAACATAGTACATAAAAGCTGTCTCAGGCACTGATCTGTATATATACTGGATGATGTTTCAATTTCACAAACTTCATTGTTGAATACAATGCTTCACAGAAGTAAGTTGTTCCAAAAATTGAAGGTAATCCTGACCATGCTGTCCTTCTCCCCGCCACCCTGACCCTTCCCAAATTCCCAGGCCCTGATGCTGGCTCCCCCAGGCTGACCCCCTCTCCCCAGGGCCCCCTTACCTGGCTGCTCCAGTGGCTAGGTACAGGCTGAGGCTCCCCGCACAAGCACGCTCTGAGGATGCTCAGATCATGCTCAGTGTGGGAGATTTAAAACTCCTAGGCTGAGACTGCTTTCCTAAATTGATTTGCTGACCTTGTTCTGCAAACTGCACTTTTTCATTCAAGAGCCACGTGTGGCTCCCAAACTGCAGTTTGGCCATACCTGCTCTATATCATTACCTCGTGATCAGCCAGAGTGCAAACTCCTTAGCATTCTGAAGCATTCAATTTAGTAGGAGCAGTCTTGTACAGGTCTTCAAAAGCCTGGGGAATCATGATTTGCTGATGAGGAGGTAACTGGTCTCTTAGGTACATTTAAATATACAGGTTCATTAGGAGTGTTGGCGGCGGGGCCCCCCCAAAAATAAAGTTAACAAAAATATATTCATAAAAAGTTAACTCAGCCCTCCCAAAATGAAATTCTTATATCCTACTTTTACAAGTACTACGAAAGGAAAGAATTATCAGTTTCATACCTCTCTGAAGAAAGCAGCATTTCTCTGAACACTGTTGTCAGAGTGTGCCTGTTGGATTTCTGGATAGAAAGTGCCGATCACATAATTGAGCATCTGTATTCGAATATCATTTCGGTTAACACTGGGACCTTTGCGCCCTGTGTATTCATCTGTAGGTTTAAAAATCTCAAAAGATCCAAATCTGTTTTAAAATAATTAAGACACTTCTTATTCATTTATATTACAGCACCACCAAACTACCATTCAGAAATTTCATTATAATACCACTATCTGCTGAGGACAAGCCCCATTCTTGCAAAGGCAGAGAGCATCAAAATAGAGTTCCACTGAAGCTTCACACAGGAAAGGTGTGCACCCACATGTTGCTACTGAAGGATCAGTGACCCTAATGAACATCAATGACCAATTCTTAAAAGCTCCTTTAAAACATTCAGTGGAAGACATAGATTATGTGATGAACATAAAAGTAACAGCAAACTAAAACAAAACACTGCTTATGCTACAAATGAAAGACAAAAAAGTTGTCACAATTGTACAAGAGATTATTCAAGTTTTATACATTTTCTATTCCTCATCTTTTACTAGGAATTTGCTACTTTACAAGGAACCACAGATGAGTCCTAATATGGTTTCAAGCACTAACTATATTCCATCTCTAGTATGTATAGTTGCCAAGCCAGAAAAAAAAAGAAACATCTAGGTTTTGACATTTTTATTCTCTATCCGGGAACCCTGAATTAAATAGCTTTTAAAATTGTCATCTTCCATGTAACAGCCATCCGCCAGTACAAGTAGTATCAAAAAGAAGGCTGTCCTCTCCATGAGGCCAATTATTGGCCAATAATTTCTTTTTTAATTTATGAAGCTTAAATATGCCCACTTTCCATAATCCCACATCTTGATTGTTTCATTCCCTACTAATCAATTTAGTTGGCACTGTGCAAAGAGATGAATACATCCCATCCCATCTGTTGGCTGGAAAACAGACTTCCACCAGTCTAACAAGAAAGAGATAAAATTCTTGGATGAGACTCAAACTGTTTCTTGAACAAAACTAGGTATTTCAAACAGGATGTTGGTTTTGTTTTAACAAGAAAAACATTGAAAAGAGGTATCTCTTTACCTTATAAACGTGGAAGCTATTCTCAGGACAATTGTGCATCTTTCATTTTTTGGATTTCCATCATAGAATATGTCCCGAACAACCATTGAATCAGATGTTACACACGTTCCAGCCCTTGTTGTAGGTATTCCGAGATGAAACATGGCCTCACTGCACAGGAATTCTCTTATACTAGACCGCAGAACTTTTCGACCATCAGCTTGTCTGTAATCAAAAACACTACTTAGCTCTTGTACAGAACTTCTCCTTTCTACGTCTCAAAAGACTTTACAAAAACAGAGCATCGTGACCCTTATTTTCTAGGTGGAGAAATGAAGGCCCAGAAGTCGAGTTACTTGCCCAAAGTTGCAAGAGAACGCAGGATCTTCTCAGGCCTAAGCTCCATTTACACAGAGCAATACTATCTTCTTAATGGTAAAAATTATTTTTGGTACTAATACTCATAGCAAAATAGTAGAAATAAAAATTAGCATGCAGTTTTCCTCCCAATCATCTTTTGCTGTTTTTACAAGTTCTATACATCTTAATCCTGACCTAAATTTAAATTTTGTAGAACACTGTCAACAGAACACAAGGGCCTGCAGAACTATTCACATAAAAAAAAAAAAACCTCTAATAAAAAGGTTTATAAACAAATAGATATTCTTCTGCAGTATTTAAAGCATTCTTCAAGGTTTATTTCACCTAATTATGTAATTTCCCATTCACAAAACTGCAACTGGCAGCAATTAGCACATATCCAAGACAGCAAACAGGACTGTCAAGGATCATCCGCCCCTCTTACTACTACCTCACACTACTCATCCATGCAGACACTAATGATACTTCAATGCACAGAGCCGTAACTATGACAGGGCTGATGGGGAAAAGCCCTGAGCAGCCCGCAGCGGTTCAGTGGAGCCGCTCTATTAAAGGGGCGGCTTTTGCGGCACCAGCTCCAAGCACAGCTAATGGGAATGGGTGCGTTCCGATCGGAACGTGCCCCAGGTGCCAAAAATCAGCATTATGGCTCTGGCAACATACTACCCCGAGCATATCAGAAGTGACCACAGGGCTCTAGGAGTAAGGGTGAGGGAGCTGAGGGTCCATGTGGTGGTTCTCTCAACCATTCTGGACAAGGGTAAAGACCCAGGTGCTGACAGATGCATTTTGGAGGTAAACGCTTGGCTGCAAGGATGGTGTCACAAGGATGGCTTTGGCTTCCTTGACTATGGAATGTTGTTCCAGGAAAAAGGAATGTTAAGCAGAGAGAGGGTAAGGGGATGGGCACATCTGGATACAAATTAACCTACTGAGGGCTTTTAAATCAGATTTGATGGGGCCACACAGTAAATTAGAAACTTAGATACCTGGGAGAAGGGTCAAAATCTGGGAGTATGGACTATTCATCAGGGACAAGGGAGAGATAACAGAGACTGTAAAAGGGAAAATCAAATCAATATCTTAGATTTCTACATAACAATGCAAAGAGCATGGGGGGAAAAAGGAAAAGGCAGCTTCCCAGAAGGGGGCTGGGTTTGGGCAGGGGCTTTATCAAGGCAGCAGCAGGAGGCTTTATTGTGGTGGTAGCAGAAGACACTCAGTTACAAAAGGTTGTGCCCAACACCAACCACACTGCTACACAAAAAGCCTCGAGGACTGCTGGTCTAGAGAATATTTAGAACTGCTTCCAGTGCAGAAGATGGAACAAGACGGCTTCTCGAAGTCCCTTTTAGCCCTATGACTCCATGAATTTCATTATCCAAACTGCAAAAAATACAATATATACACAAGCAAAGTAAATTAACCTAATTTCTAAAATTCAGTCACTTAATCTAAGGTAATGTCTATTACTGAAGTTGACTTTGCCCTTTTAAATAAACTATTACATCTTTAGAATTAGCTTAAAAAGTAACCTCTCTCCCCATTCCAAATGGACATTAAATTTTCACATGGTTTACTTATCTCCTGCTACTGATAACAATCTAGTTTGAAGATTAGCTAACACTAAACACAAGTTACTGCACCAGTTTTCAAACTGGCCTATTGTCAAAACGTTTAGCTTTTGAAGCTAGTAATACAGCATCTAAACTGATTTCCCCCTCACCCTTGCTAAGAGCCTACTCCAGGACTTCAATTTTCAGAGCCTGTGATTTTTTGAACCAGCTTAACTGCTAAATAATTGACCTTGTAAAATACAGCAAGAAACATAACAAGTAGACTGGCTTAACTGGCATTGGCTTATACAACTGGCCTGCCAAATGTATTTTTAATATTTTATTTATGATGGGAAGAATTGCAAACACATAGGAATTGCACTCATAACAGATCAGTTACATAAGATTCTCTACCACCTGAGAAGTAAGCAAGCAGTTGATTTTGAAAGGTAATGATGGTGGTCACTGAGCTGTGTACAAATTTCTCCATCTGTTTTTAAATGTATTCCCTAAATCTTTTCTTTTTTTAATACTACCGTGGAATTCTCACAGAAGAATCCGACCCCACTTTTTAACTGAGCTACCTATTGGCATTGCCGTAACTAGGCATTTTGGCGCCCAGGCCGTGTTCCACTCAGAACATGCCCTTTGATAGCGCAGCTAAATGGAGCCACCCCAGGGCTCCCAAGGCAAACCCCTGTTCACCATGCCCTAGTTACTGCCCTTTCTATTGGACTACATGGCCTTGTAAACTGAGTCCAGGAAGATTTTTACAAAACAGCCTCATTGCCTCTACCACAAAGCTGACTGTATATTGATTTTCCTAACTCCAACAAGTCTCTCCTTTCTTTTATTAATATCTTAGGATTGTGGTAGTAAGGATTTATTTGATGTATTTGGGTGACACAAAAAATTCATTGCCCTTGTGAGCAATGTATCTGGATCTTTGAGACTGGTAGACTTTAGACATGGTGACTAAGGGCACTGTATTAGCCTTACAGGCAAGGAACCCTGTAGCGCTTAAAGACTAACAAATTTATTTATCATGAGCTTTCGTGGGAAAATAAATGTGTTAGTCTTTAAAAATACCACAGGGCTCCTTGCTCTTTGCTGAACTAGATTAACATGGCTGCCCCTCTGGAACCTGCATTAGCTTTGGCTGTCTGCATGGGAGTCAAAGCCCGAATGGAAGCCAAAACCTGCATCAAAGAAACTGTAGTTTTGCTTCTTGATAACAAGAGCAGTTAATATCAAAAGCTAGTTTTGCTTCTTGATAACAAGAGCAGTTAATATCAAAAGCTGACTTATTTATGCCCCAGTGAATTTAAGAATACAATAAACTGCCAGTTTTGAGGACCATCTGCCCTATTTTTCGCAGTATGTGCTGAGTAAGCGTCCTGGTGCAGCCCCTCAGGCAGAAGTGCCACTGGCCTGGGGAAAACGCCTGGGGCTTGGTGCACTGGGACTTGAGCCCCATAAGCCTGCCGCCTGCCCCCCCAAGCTGAATCCAGCTTTCTCCCCAGCCCTCTGCAACACTTACTGCTATGTGTCAACACACTGGCTGAGAACTGCTGCCTCAGGGCACCACGCTCCCCCCTCTGCTAGCTCATTTGGGGGATCCCTCCCCAGGGAGGCTCCACTCATTACACTCTACTCAGCCATGACCTTGGGGTACCACTATTAAAGAGGTTCAGTTCTTGGCCCTCCCATTACCAGAACAGCTCAACTGGAACAATAAATGCCTCTATTCAGGCACACATTTCTCCCCCGCATCCCCACCCCGGCAGTGGGCTCAGAACTGGACTGTCCCATCTACACGAGCAACCCCCTATCCTCAGTGGGACACCTCCTAGAGCAGGGATTTCCCTAACACCCCCCAGTTGTCAGCTAGTAACAGTGTTACCCAAAATTACTGAACACCCTTAATATCCCCTTATACCCCCCTGAATTTCCCAACCCCCCCAGTTCTCAGCTAGTAATAATGTTATACCAATTTAGTGAGCACCCCCAATATCCCTTTACACCCCCAAATGTCCCAACACCCCCAGTTATCAGCTAGTAACAGGGTTATGCTAATTTAGTGAGCACCACTACACCCTCCTAAACCCCAAACCCCTAATTTCAAGTCCTGTGGAGAATACTGCCTAACATCCCCCTATGCTCCCCCCTGAATTTTGGAAACCCCCCCTCCTGTTGTCAGCTAGTAACAGTGTTATACTGAATTAGTGAGCACCCCAACACCCTCCTCCCACCCCCAATTTCAAGTCCTGGGGAGAACACTGCCTAACATCCCCACACACTCTGCCAATTTCCCAATCCCCCCAGTTGTCAGCTAGTAATAGTGTTATACCAAATTAGTGAGCACCCCAAAATCCCTTTATGCCCCCCCTGAGCTTCCCAACCCCCCCAGTTGTCAGCTAGTAACAGTTACACCAAATTAGTGAGCACCCCTGCACCCCCAATATCAAGTTGTGGGGAGAATATAGCCTAGCATGCCCCTACACCCCTCCAATTTCCCAATACCCCCCAGCTGCCAGCTAGTAACAGCTCCACCAAAGGAGTGAGCCCCCCTGGTTTCGAGCGCCAGGCCCCGCAGCCGTCGGCCAGTGACAGGGTGCCGGGGATACCGCGCCCCAGCCCCAGGCCCCGGTCGGGCGGCGGCCGTTGGGACGGTTACCGGGAGAAGGGGGTGGGGCCGGCGCCCTTGAGCTGGATCTCCCAGCGCTCGCCCCGCGGGCCCAGCACCTCGCCCAGGTAGATGGCGGCGCCGTCGCCCAGCTGCCCGGCGAAGCGGCCGAACTGGTGGCCGCAGTAGCAGTGGGCGGCGGGCTCGGCGCCGGGCGGCAGGCGGTTGCCGCTGAAGCGCAGCGCGGCCTCGGCCTCGGCCTCCTGCAGCGCGGCGGGGGCGGGCGGCGCCAGGCCGAGCAGCGCCAGGGCGGGCAGCGACATGGCCACCAGCCGCGGGTTGCGCACCGGGCTGGGCCGCACGCGCGAGAAGCAGGCGGCGGGCACCGCGCGCGGCACGTTCTCCTCGCACGCGTCCAGCGGCAGCGAGCGCAGCGCCCGGTTATCGAAGCGCAGCGCCCCGAGCCAGCCCGCCGAGGCCGCGCCGGGCCCCGGGCTGTCGGGCCGGGCGGCGGGGGGCTGCATGGCGCCGCCGGAGCGGGCGGGGGGGCGCGCGACGGGCAGCAGGAGGCAGCGCGCGCGCCGCAGCGCCCCGGCCATTCGCCCCGCCCCGCCGCTGCGAAATAGGGCCTCGCCCGTCGCCTCCTCATTGGGCGAGCGAGCCGCCTTCGAAGCCGCGCCCACCGCCTTGCCCTATCAGAGGGCGCGGTGACGCCAAGGTCCTGCCTGACCCGCGGGCTCTCCGCCAATCGCAGGGAGAGCTGCTCCAGCGCCTACCTCTGCTCTTCCTTGTCCCTTAAAGTCAGGCAAGGCAGGGTGAGGAATGGCTTTGCTGGCATTAAAGAAAACAAGGAGTCCTGGGGTGCTTAAAGACTAGCAGGTTTACTTTTCACGTAAAAAAAAAAAACAACAAGGAGTTGTGTGGCACTTTAAGACTAACAGATTTATTTTTTGCGTGAGCTTTCGTGGGAGAAGATCCCACTTCCTCAGATGCTTCGAAGATGGGTGAACTTACAGAAAGGAATGAAACTAAATGCAAGGGGGTGTAAAACATAGGATCAGGTCATACAGTAACAGCAAATCAGAGCACTTTACAGGCTCAAACCATGGGAAGCCTGAAGTCAAAGTACCCTTTGTAATGGGAAAAGAACCCATAGTCTCAATTGAGTCCTGCTTTCACAGAATTACTTTTCACACCAGCTTTCATGGGAGAAAATCCCATGTCCTCAGATGCTTCACCATCTTCAAAGCATAGGATGAAGTGGGATTTTCTCCCCGGAAAGCTGGTGTGAAAAATAAACCTGTTAGTCTTTAAGCACCACAGGACTCTTTCTTGGCTGGACTAGAGTAGCACAGCTGCCCCTTTGGACCTTTGCTGGCATTCCCATCCTGCAATCGTCTGGTGTCCAGCCGTGCCTCTCTGATCACCCACTCCTGGCCCCTGATTTACCTCCCTCGCTAGGTGGCCTCCCACTTCTCCCGCAGCTCACAGTAGCGCCCCGTGTGTAATTCGTTCCAGGTGCACCCACAGCCTGTCAGGGGGTGGTCCCCAGCAGGCACCCTTCATCTAGGGTTACCAGCTGAGAGGCAGAAAGAGGACATGTCCTCATTTTTACCTTCACGTGCTCTGTCCAGCAGGCATTTTAAAAATACATGATTTTGTCAGGCTTTTTACTTACAGGGGTTAAAGTATGCAGGAATGCCCCAGAACACCCTACTTTCAGGGGAAAGTGTTCCAGGGCTCCCTAAAAACAGAAGAATATTATATTAATACTACATTTTCTCCATGAGACCTCCAATGTCCTCTTTTGAACTTCTCCTTTCCATGCTTTGGTATCTGTAACCCTACCTTCATCAGATGCAGCACTGGGGGCTAGTAGCTTGTCATGATCAGGACCTTTAGAATAGAACAGAACCATAGGGTTGGAAGGGACCTTGTGAGATCATCAAGTCCAACCCCCAGCTCTTGAACGCAGGACCATCTGCAGGTTAAGCAAAGGTGCTAGCCACAACACTATTTGTAGGATACAGTTCACAACACACCCATTTACTCCAAGTTAACAAAGAAACTGATATACATTACTTTTTCTCCAACTTAGGCATTCACACTTTCATGTTATTCCCAAAGTCCACACTGCTTTAGATAAAACATAAGTTTATTGTTCAAAACCGTTGAAGACAGGGAAACAGAGACAATGGGAGGAAATAAATGCAGGGAAGTGTAAGTCATGGGATCAGGTCACACTATAACAGCAAATCAAAGCAGTTAAGATTTAAGCACAGTCTTTCATGCCACAGGACTCCTTTTTTGGTTTACTGAACTAGACACACAGCTGCCTCTTTGGAACTTGATCAAAACCTGATTCTGAGTGAGTATAGAAGACAAGTCAATGCACAATTAATCAAGAGGTTTATCACTACCCAATAGAAGGAAACATGTTTTCTAAGCTAAAGTTCAGTGTTGCACTCCATTTCAAGCTTACTCACATGCATGCCTACTAATGGTTTTGCAAGTTTGCAGCCTGGTCCTTCCAGCCAAGTGGGCAGGGCTGGCTTCAGGAGTGAGCCAGTGTGGCATTGGCTTGGGGTGCCAAAGCTTATGGGTGCCAATGCCAAAAACTGCAGCTCCCTGAAGTCCATTAGAATAGAACCATAGAGTTGGAAAGGACCTCATGAGATCATCCAGTCCAGCCCCCTGGGGCTCAAACCTAGGACCTTCCACATATTAAGCAGAGGCGCTATGTCACTCAGACAGCATGATCAGGCCAGACCAAGGCCTCTGCTGAAGCATCAGGCTACTTTGCCTGTTACCATATGACTGCTGGCCTGACCCCACCCCTTCCACCCAAGCAATGGGGATACAAAAGGAAAAGTTGGCTTGGGGTACCACAACTAGGGTTACCAGATGTCAGGCAAAAGGAGGACATGTCCTCCTTTTTACCTTCACATCTTCCATCTGGCAGGCATTTTAAAAGTACATGATTTTGTCTGGCTTTTTACTCACAGGGGCTAAAGTATGCTGGAATGCTCGAGCACACCCTATTTTTAGGGGAGGAAGCATTCCAGGGCCCCTGAAAACAGAAAAATATTACATTTATACTACATTTTCTCCATGTGTCCTCCAATGTACTCCTCTTCATACTTCCCTGTCCTCCTTTCCAGGATTTGGTGTCTGGTAACTCTAGCCACAACCCCTTGCGCCAGCCCTGCTTGTAGGATAGGTCTCAGTGCTTTTTGAATCACTGCAAGATGAAGTTCCTCTAGCAGAAAGCCCCCCTGATCAGCTTAAAGTGTGATTTTTTTTTTTCCAAACCACTGCTTAACCCCTGCCTTCCTGGGAGAAGGTGGTTCTTGTGGCGAGCTGTCCCTCCAGAGTCAGGGAATGTAATATGCATTCTCTTTGTTATGCACCTCTTTACTGGGTACATGCAACACAGCTCTGTTTGTAGGTTCCAGGGGTAGCCATGTTGGTCTAATTCAGCAGAACAAGCAAGGAGTCCTGTGGCACTTAAAAGACTAATGAATGTATTTATCACATGAGCTTTCATGTGAGACAATCTCACTTCAACAGACGCTTTGAAAAACATCTTCATACACTTGCTACATTCGGTTGGGGATGGGGAGGCAGCAGGGGGCCTGGAGCCACACGTTGCAGCTTCTTGTCCTTGCTAGCTGCCCTGGAGCATGGCCAGCAGAGGAGGCTGAGCAGCGTGTGTGCCGCTCAGCCTCAGCCCCGTGCCATTTTTGGCACAGGTGCTGGAGGTGGCCAATCCCTGTTATAGCACCTTTGCCTAAGCCAACTGTTGATTATAAGAATCTTGTCATGCCTTTGTTGTCCTCTTCTAGAAACAGGCAGAATCTGACTGAAGACCACCTGAGCCTCAATTTCCTCAAGAGTCCTCCACAGCCTGGCATAGTCTTCTTTAATATGGTCTAATGAGAATCTAGCTATATCATTTGTACCCAGATGAAGGACACTCAGATTCTTTCCCACTACCATTACAATCCTTTTCAGTGTCAGGCCCATATCCCCTCTTAGCACTGGGCAGGCAGCTTCCTCTTGCATTTTCACTATCAGCTGTTGTCATAGGGCTATCTGTTCTTTTCAGCAGGAGGTCCCCAGTCATGTAAAATTGCCTTTTCCTGGGGTTTAAAGTAAGCCAGAATGCAAAGGAACAGCATTCCAGGGCCCACTATTCTTAGGGGCTTGGCATTCTGGGACCCCTAAAAATAGAAAATGGAGTCAGAACACTACATTCTGGGGCCCACCATTTAAAAACAGCGGGCCCTGGAACGCAGCATTCTGGCTCCATTTTCTATTTTTAGGCCCCCCCCCCAATGCTGAGCCTCTAAAAATAGCAGGCCCCAGAACACCATTCTGGCACATTCCTGGAGGGCAGGGAGTGGTTTTGGCCAGGGCTGAGGCTCCAGCCTGAGGATGCTCAGTCAGAGCAGGCTCCGGGTGGGAGCCTCAATCCGGGTCGGGGCTGCTCCTCAGTGAAATGGCAGTCAGGTAAGGGGGCCTGGGAGGGGGCTTTGGGGACATGTGAGCCAGCCTGCTGGGGAAAAGGTGTGGGGAAGGGGGTCGGCTTGAGGCAGCAGGGGAAGACAGCATGGCACAGGGTTGGGGGACCAGCAGCAAGACAAGGGCCAGGGCAGTAGCCAGGGTCACGGGGTTGGTGTCTGGGGAGCAGTAGCTAGGGTGGTGGGGCAGACATGTGGGGCGCAGTACCTGGGGTGCATGAGGAGGGCCCAGACCAGCATGCAGGGAGCCTGCCAATTTAGGAGAGCTCTGCAGCCCACCAAATTATACTTTGCACTGTTACCAGGAAATTCTCCAGCCTAGCTGTAGTTGTCTGGCTGCAAGTCATCTCTTTTGCAATCCTCTGCCATCACTCCTGTATTCTCCTGGGGCTATTATTTGGTGGTATTGTCATTGGCTCAACCACTTTTTGTATAGGCCTAGCCACTCTTCTCATCTTGCTTGTTTCCCTACCTTCAGTAACCTGCCCCTTCTTCATTTTCCAGTCTTGTAAATTTGCATCTAATCTCTATGTCTCCTTCACTAGCTCATCTTTCCTTTGCCAGGTTCTCACATGCTTCCACTGGCCACTTTCCTAACGCAGCATTCAACCCTCAGAGTTTGTCACTACTGCTTTCTTCTGCAGGTCTGGGTTATTTCCTTCAGCTGTTTCATTCCTCTGCTCCATAAGATGCTTGAAGCCCCTTCTAAATGAAACTAGAGTTTTCATCTGCATCTCTAACCTTCAAATTTTCTCTTCCACTAGCTCCAAGGTGACACTTCATATGTACAAAGCTCTTTTGAGGTACCCTCCCCAAGATGACATGCATCTTGCATCTTCACTGTCTCTTCCACTTCTTGATTATCACTGCTGCCTCTGTGTCTGTTGTTACCTTTCTCCCTGCTTCCTGTCAGACAGACAGAAAAACACCCACCTAAAATACATCCCCAACATGCCAGACCACACCCCTTCCCCAAACTCCTGTTACCTGTGTTGTTGGCTGACTGCCTCCTGTGCTTCTAAGTGATTGAGTGGCTGGCTTTACAACCGCCCCCCCCCCCCCAATCAGGGAAGCCGCAGCCCCTAATTAGGGTCAACTGATCTCAGTACACTAGTACCAGCTCCTGCACACTGAAGTGGGTGGGAGGGGAGAGAAAAAAAAGTTAACATAACTCACCCACTGCCCCAAATCCTACTCAAATTCCCCTGTTATCTGCTCTGTTTGCTACCTTCTGCACAGCTGCAGCTGGGTAGCAAGCAAGAAGTAGGGGACATGCTACTGAAGGTAAGAATCTGTTATGAAAAATGAGGCACAAACTGCTACTCATGCCACCCAGTTACATTTTCCTCATAGCTAACAGTAGCAGGAAGAATAATTCCATTCCTTTGCTGCTATTGGGCTCCCCCAGTAGAAGCAGCTGTGGTGAGATCTCCTCCAGTAGGAATACAGCAGGCAGATGAATGACAATTTACACAGCAATTAGAAAAGTCACATCTGCATCAGCATAGCAGAACAGCTGTTCAGGTTGCTTCCCCTCCATTTCCATAGTTGGGGCACAGGGATTGTTAGTGGCTACACCAGGGGCTCTGCAACCTGTGGCTCTTTAGCTCTCCCTTGCAGCTCTGGGCACCAGGCCCCCTCCTCCCCCCAGGGGACCCTGTAGGCAGCCTGCAACAGGCTCAGAGCTCCCTCTGTCACAGGGGGACCCTATTCCTGCTTCTGGACTCCCTCCCTCATCCCCACAAGGGGACCCCATGGCAGGTGCCCTAGCCTAGCTTCCCCTGCCACCTCCCACCCAAACCAGGAGGCTACCCCCATGGTGGCTCTCAAAACACTTGGCTACTGAAGAAATTTTTTAAAAATGTCTCATCTTTTGGGTTGCTGACCCCTGGACTACATAGTGCCATGATAATTTACTACATAGCGGTTTGACATTGGCTGGATTAGGGGAACCATATATTATTTTAACATCAGTATTTCAAAATAATTCCTATGAGATAGAGTTTAGACCATGTCAGGTACTGTTGGATAGGTTATACTTTGCTAAGTATGATATTGTTTAGGGATATGTGTATCAGAAGTTACGAATGTGTTTGATATATCTATATTTTAACTTGTGCTGTGTTTCTGGGCCATGCCCCAGACTGAGAGGCTGCTGCCATAGCTTTGCTTAACAGCCTATTAAGAAAACTCTTAGATACAATGGGCCCAAGAAGAGACCTGATGAGTCATGAGGACTTGCTCATGGACTCTCTTATTCCTGTAAATTTTCACAAACAGCATGAAAAAGGCCAAATGGCACTACTTCCATCTCATCTTTCGTCTTCAGTCAGTCTACACCTTACTACTTCTGGATCAATTCATCTACAACTGAAGCTACGAAACAAAGACCAAGAACCATCTGCTACCTCAGAACTTTACTTTAAACTCCTCAGCAGTCTAATAATTTAATAAATGCTGAGGTAAGAGGGTGGGACCATTGCTGCCTAATGACGCCCAAGTGGAAACTACGGCTATAGCCCATCGATCAAGAACAGAGAAGGAAGCAATGAAAGACCAGGAATAATGGAATTCCTTAATACGGGCACCAAAAATTATTCAATTAATATAATAAACACAGCACAATACAAGGGATGAAATGGTATTTAAACAGCCATACAATACGAGAGAGAGAATACTGGTCAGATAAGCACTTTCAGGTAAGCACAGGTACATCAGAAGACAATATAACATACAAAGCTTTAGACAGTGATAGACTAAACACATTCCATAGGCAAGGGCCAGTCACCTATGAAATGGGGAGATCTTGATTTCTCTCACTCCTAATACATTGAGGATATATGCGCTTTTCCCTTGGATTCTGTTAGAGCAGCGAATATTATCTGTAAGGATTGGGCCCGCCAGCCGTTTTTGACAGTTAGCGGGTTATCGGTTTGTCCACAGCTTGACAGTTCTAACCTACAAATTCTCCATTCTTTGTTTTTAAAGATATTTTTCTTTTTCTTACCAGAATTGATTAAAGTTTGGCCTTACAGCTCTCTTTCTCTGACTCTATTGTCAGGGGCTTGGGTGGATTACTGCTGCTCTCCTCAGTGTCTCCTCAGCTAAACTTAGGTGTTGTGTCATTGTATTTATTATGAAACCACCTAACATGTAGTTCTTGTATATTCCTTTTATTCCATAATGGAAGATACGAAACCAGAATACTACATTTAGATTCCTTTTCAATCAGAATTGATTTTGTTCTGATCTTGACACTACATTTGGTCCTTCGATAATAGCACATTGCCAATGTCCTGGGATTAATGTTAATGTTAATTAATGTTTTTCCAGAAATTTTCCCTTTATTTAAATCATTATCCCATCCACAAGTGGATGGCTTAGGGTCTGAATAATAGTGGGGAAGAGTTAAAATTCTTCCTTGGTCTAGTGTCGAATTTAAGAGAACATTTGTATGAAAACTGTTAGCAAATATTTCTTATATTGTTCCTCTGCATACTAGCTTCTAATGTTCCCATCATAATAGTGAGAAGTCTATTTTTCCTTATTACCTCCTTTCTAAGTTTTTCTTGAATTGTGAATTCATAGCTTTGCATCTGGTTTACTATCTCTGCTGCAGAAGAGTGACTCCACTGAAGATTAATGACTTTGTCTTGTTTTTCTAGTGGCTGTGCTATTTTCCATTCGGCTGTTATTCTTCTCCTTGTGACTATTCTAATTGATGTATTGATCATTAAGATTGAATTTTAATCAAGGGTGCATTGCCATGATCCTTATCTAGTTATTTTTCCAATCAATCTTCCTTGCTTGTTAGTATTGTTCCATATACAACTGGAGGATTGTGGTAGCATTCTACTGGATCCTTTAATACTTACAAATTCTTTTCCTTGGTTATCAAATTCTAGATAACATCTAAAGGCACTGTTTGCAGAAAACACTTTATTCTTTACTCTGAAATCTATAATTCCTATTGGTCCCATAAGTACTTCAATTTTTGTGTTATTTAATGGTGGAAGCATGAGAATGCATTCTTCTGTACTTCCATATATGATGCTGTCATCTTCTGAGTGTTTGGCTCCATTCAATAGTTGCAGTCAGGACTGTCTCATTTGCACCACCATAGCAGCAATGAGAGTGCAAGAAGACCCGAAAGAGCAAGTATGAATACCACTCCATCTTCCATTAAGTTGATTCTGAAATGAAATAAAAACAAAGCATCCTTCCTTCTTTCTTTTAATAATAATAATGAGATTATTCCTTTTATTTTTGCCTCGATATCCTCTAACTATAAGAAAGGAGAAAGAAAATCTTAAAAAATTCTCTTTTTCATCAGCAAAACTAATATCTAATTTGCTGGTAGTTCTTGAATCTCTAAGGGAGCTTCATCAAATATACCATTTATGGATTTTAGGATATCTCCTCCAACAATCCCTAGCATAGAGGATGGCCAAAACATAACTCCAAAATCTATGATAGGTGCTCTTCCTCCCAATTCATATACAAAGGGGATGAGTTAAATATGTTTTGGTTCTGTAGAATCTTTATTTGACCTGCTACCGGGGGCATTCTTCCGTTCTATACAAATTCACTAAAGCTCTAGGCGCAGTAGGTACTAGACTAAAATACTCAAACTGCATGTGCTGTGAATGGTATACATTTACAGGGCTCATCAGGAACTTAGTAACTGGATTTTGGATGATTTTAACAATCAACCATGTTTCTGGTGGTTTTTCTACAAGATTGGTGATATCTTCCTGTCCTTGAGCTTCTTGAGTTGATAATACCGCTTCTTTCCCTGGTGTTTCTGCTTCTTCAGCTTCTAATACCTCCATCCTCATTAGTAGTTTTGCCATATTACTTTAAAAGCTAGTGAACCCTTTATTACAGTCTCATGATCATCTATATATGATAGAAATAAATATAAAGTCATGTCTTTCTTTTCATTAAACAAATTTATTTAATGTAACATTTATTAATTTCTTTTCTATTGAAATTCTATTATTTTTCCATAATATTTATAAACAAAACTGAAACCTATTCTTAATACTAATAACAAGCACTAAAACCTCTCATTTTTCCTCTCTCTTTTTTTAAATTTCCCTAATCTCTAACCTATCTAGATCGATTATCCTTCCATTTATCTTCAAAAGAAGGTCTTCTCCCAGTGTTCCACTCACATTCGGGTGTAAGCTTAATATTCCGAAACACTGGTTAACCCTTCTTCTCCCTATTTGGGGTGACTGAGGGGCATCAGGACAGGCTGCTGTCCAACAGGTCGTTGGTGGTACTGGACTATTCTGCATTGCGGCGAAGGGATAGGTAAGTGATTGATGTTTAGGATGGAGCGGGTGGAACTCAGGACCAGATTGAAAAAGATTAACATAGAATGCCCTTTGTAAATTAGAAGGGCAGGAATGGCAAGGGATCCTCTCATTGATCTAAACAACTGTACAATGGGATCTCTGTCGACTTCCAAATCTTCTCCTTCTATTTCATCTTCATCTACAATTTCTTCCTCGGGAAGGGCTGCCTGGTCTCCCAGTCTCCTCTCCACTTCTTCTGCTTCATTCAGGTACCTCTCTCCTATCTGTCCCTCTCTATTCTTCTTTTCTAAAATACAACAGACCTTGGGTTAATCTTTAATATTTATGAATTTTAAACATTACAGACATCACTCAAATATATTTTATGTCTATTAATACTTGACTATTTTCATCTTATCCATGTCTACTATTTGATTAAAATTTCCTTAAATACTCAACTGTAAAGTCTGTCAATAATCCACACATTTATTTTTTGAAGATGATCTTCTCCCATAATTCTACACACGTGGGGCAAAATATATGAGTTCAAATCTATGTGTCACCATTCTTTGTCCAATCTGTATTCAAAGAGGATAGCTAATGAGTATTTTCTTGAACTTTTGTTGCTCTAAACTTTGAGGAAGTCTTATTCTTCCTGCTTGTGGTAGAAGCAATTCTAAACTATTGACATTGAGAATTGATCGATTTGCACTAGGAACTAGATTAAAAAGAATGAGTACATCTTGGCCTCCATAGAATAAACATGCTGGAATTATTCTTCTTTTGGCAAGGTTTCTTATCATTTGTTGGATGAAGCTTCTCCTGGATTCTCAAATTTCTGGTTCAAGATCATGATCCTCCACTCTCTGAGCCTCCTCTATTTCAGGTCAGCCATTCTCTGAGCTTGATCTTTCAGCTTCCTGAGCTATTATAGTGGGCGTATCCTGATCTTCATTTTCTTTAGGGATCATTTTTCCCCCCTTCTTTCCTTTCCTCCACTAACATTTTAAATAATAATCCTCTTATTAACTTTATTTCAATCGCTACACCTACTTAACTGATTTCTATACACACCTAGACTTTCACATGTAAATATTAAGATTTCAATTTAGTTGATAAAGAAATTTCCCCCAAAATCCAGAAAACATTTTACACCTCTTAGGACTTCAATTCCTATTATTCCAAATGGGATTGTCTACTTCTATTACACCAAATTCCACAGTGGGAATTCTTTCCCAGGCACATTGTCATGGGAATTGTGGTTTCCAATTTCCCTAACATCCTGGTCACCTGAATTCTCTTTGTTGATCTATAAGGGAGGATCTGTGGCATTACTTTAGTATTTATTATAGACTGTGGAGTAGTTGAATCAATGTAGCAGATTTGACTTATTTCCTCATTTTGTATTTCAATATGTACTGCTATCATTGGCCTATTTACACAGTCTCTTAATAAAGGAATGATGCCACATTTAAAACCTATTGTTCCAGGACCTTTTTCTGTTTGAACAGCCTTTTCCTCCATTTTGACAAGACCATCACATGGCAGGTCTTGCATTATTTCCTCCATCCAGGATCGCATGAATGGTTGAACTTCTCCCGGGTTTGGTTCTTGTGTAATTCCTTGACTTAATGGTGTCATCCCTCTGTGATCTAATAGTCATAAAACCTCATCTTCTACAGAGGTGACTTCTTCGAATTCTTCTGCCATGGTTTCTAGGTTTTATAAAAGAAACAGCCTAATTATCTATCACCTTTGCTAACTTTTTACTACTTATTACTCTATTTTTAGCTATTATCATTATCTTCTATTAGCCTTCTCCTCCTGATATCTATTTTGCATTTTATTACAGAAATAGCATCTAATCCTAATATATTATGTTGTCCTGGACCTAAATCCATAAACCCAAAATGTCCTCTTAATGTTATTATTCCTATCTGTACAGCCATGAAGATGCTTATAGGAATTGTGACCCATCCTCCTGAGGAATGAACCTATCTTCTTTCTTCTGGGGCTATCCCTTCGATGTTTAAGCTATGACAATTTAGAATGGAGAATGCTGCTCCTGTTGTGTATGGTAAAATATAAATTCTTGAATTCTTCCCTTATTAGAATGATTGCAGGAACAAACCATCTATGTTTCATATTGTCTATCAGTCTGGCGACTTCTCCATCTAATAATCCAAATCAATTTTGCTCCTCTCTACCACTTCCACATACACTGCATTCGTCGTCACTTTCCATTTTCCTATAAGGATAGTAATTTTAACTATACTTGGACTCTGGTTCTGAGCTATTATATAGACTATTTGCACTGACTTAAAATATCATTTACCCTTCTTTTATTGTGGAATTTTCTTTCCATTTCTTTATCTGTGAAGAATGAAAACCATTTTGCTACTTTTCTTTTTCCTTGCCATACTTTTAGCATATATAACATGGGACTAGCTTTAGTAACAATCCTAACTGGTCCTTCCCACAGAGGACAAAGAACGTGTTCCTTTTCTTTAAGCTGCTTATACATAACCCTGTCTCCTATTTGCCATTCCTGTGGGTGCAGAATTTGTCCTAGCTTTTGATCCACCTGCTGAGTTTTAGCTTTCAAAGCTATTGCTATTTGCTTGTGGGTTTCAGAAATTGATTTCAAAAGTTGTTGCATCCATTGATCATTTAGCACTTTTGGTTGTAACTCATCTGGGGGGCTTCCAATTAACCACCATTGTTCTGGCACTCATGTTTCTTCCAGTCATCGCCTTGAATGGTGTTATCCCATGAGATGCTACAGTTCCTCTAATGGCCATCAATATTAAAAGGTAACTTTTGGTCCCAGTTTTTAACTTGTAAGTTGACTACTTTCCTTAAAGCTGTTTTTATAGTTCTGTTGGTTCTTTCTACTTGTCCTGAACTTTGAGGATGCCCTACTATGTGCAATCTTTGTATAATTCTGAGCACTTGGCATAGTTCTGTTATTTCTCCTACAAAATGTGGACCTTGATCTGATTCGATTTCTTTTGGAATTCCCCATCTAGAAATGACTTGATCTACTAAGATCTTAGCAGTGGTTAAAGCTGTATTATTTTTGGTAGGGATTGCTTCCTCCCATTTGGTGAGCAGATCTATTATCACTAGGCAGTATTTGTTTCCTTTACCCATTTGGGCAAGTGGACCAATGTAACCAATTTGTATTCAGGACCATGGGCCTTCAATCCTTTGACGTCCTAATCTTCCTTTTCTTATTCTGCTATCTGCATTGTTTGCTGCACAAGGTAGACAGCTGTTCACGTATTGTTCTGTGTCTGTTCTCATGTTAGGCTACCATCCTGCCATTTGTAGCCGTTCTACTGTTTTATCCACACCAAAATGTCCATGATCACGTGCTAAGGCTATAATTTGTTCTAAGATCTGATGATACTATCCACACAAGCATTTCATTCTCCTTTCTTGTTGCCAACACTAATCCTGTTGCATGTTGTCTGATCTACCATCTTTGGAATTCTCCCTTTTCTACAAACTTTATTTCAGGATCTTTACGTTGTAATGCAATTAAGTCAACTTTGTTCTAGTTGTTCTTGTCCTATGCTGGCTATTGGAGCTGTTTGGAACTGTATTTTGGGTTCCCATGGTGTCCCCTCCTTGGCTCCTGATTTAGCTTGTTCATCTGCCTTATTATTCCAATGGGCTTCTTCTGTACTCTTCCTATGTGCTTTCACTTTTCCCATTAATATTGGTTGAGATCTTCTCTGAGCTAAATTCCACAAATATATTAGTTTTTCAGAATGAGCTATGGGCTTTCCATCAGCTGATTCATTCCCCTCTTTTGCCATACAGGCATCCAATCCACTAGGGCTCGTGATACCCAATCAGAATCTCTGAAAATGGTAACTTGTTTGACTTCTGGGACATTTTCTAGTATTACAATTACAGCTACTATCTCCACTGCTTGAGCTGAGTGTGGTGAACATTGACCCTTTATAACTATTTCATCAGAGTATTTGTGGTTGCTAGTTGAAGCACAAAAGGTGGTCCTACTTTTGGGTAACCTGAGGCTGGAGCTTGTGCTAGTGCTTGTTTTAGCTGCATAAATGCTTCTTGCTGATCTGGACCCCTTTCCCATTGAGTGTTTTTCTTTAGTAACTTGTATATTGAAGAAGCTTTGTCTGCATAATTTTCCACAAAATCTCTGGAAAAATTTGTCATTCCTAAGAATGATTGGAGAGTGGAAGTGTCTGTAGAGGCTGGCAATTTTTGTAACAGTTCCAATTATCAGGAGAATATCCTTCTTGTCTAAAGTGACTCCTAAATAATTCACTTGCTGTTGGCAATCTGAGCTTTTTCAGGGCTCACCTTAAATCCTGTTTCTTTAATTTTCTGTAAAATTTGATCCAAGATTTCTAAATTCTCTCCTCTGGTTTTAGTACTGATTAGTATATAATCTACATAAGAGTTTATGCTATCTTTATGAAGCATGCCATTCCACATTCTGATTACATGCATATGGGCAAACAGTGGGTGACAGATGGAATCCTTGTGGTGTTCAGCAAAAACACAGTTGTCTTCCCTGAAACATGAATGCAAACTTGTACCAACAGTCTGGATGCAATGGTATTGAGCATTATTTTTGCTTTGTTTTTCTATCAGCACTCCTCGATCTATGAGGCCTTGAATGGTTTTCGCTAAACTTTCTTCTGATTCCTTAGGTTCTTATACTGCTTTTGAGATGGGGGATCAGGTCCTGTGATTAAAACTTGAGCATTTTTTCCACGTTCTGCCTTGTTCTTTGCCCATGCTTCTTTATAAAGCTATATCTAAGATGCCTGGTGGCCAAATTAGGCCATTTTATATCTTCAGCTGCTTTCATGGAAGATAGCCTATAGCCCACTTCTATAATTACCGATTCCTTTGGAGTTTCTTCATTTTCCATAGGAATTTATTTACCAAATCTACTATGAGCCTAAGGTTTCTTAGGATGTCCGTTCTTAATATTCCATTTCCATCTAGATTTATCAGGCCAAATTGTCCTTTTCTATATTTCCTAGTTTAAAACTTACTATAGGACTGAATGGAACTTTGCTTGTAGAATCATTAAATGCTTGCAAATCTTACCAGAACTGGTGATCCAAACAAATTTCTCTTCCTAGTACTAACTAATGAAAAAGTGGCATCTGTATCAATTAACATATTTTGTCTGAACATTCCCTTTTGAAACTCTACATGAGCTGTAGGTCTTCCCCATTTATCCTGATTTAAATGTGCCACTAAGCCAGTGTGTTCTTTGGCTGTTATAGGGGAAATAGGGGGGCACTCGGCCTCCCTTTTTTTGATTTTCTGGTAGAGGAGGAGCAGATGGGGGCAGACTTTCATGTTTCACTAGTTTCCTTAGCAATTCTTCAGTAGATAATCTATTAATCTTATCTCTAGATTCATACTTAAGCAACTTTCTCTATGCCCATAATCTTATATGATCTGACCTGTCTGCAGAGTAGGCATTATTCTGACAAATGTAAGGAGGCTTGATTCTGTTTCCATTTAGTTCTCCGTTCCTACCATTCCTTATCTGCTGGGGGTGGGGGTGGGGGTGGGGGGCATTTTCTTTCCTTAGTGGGCCATTATTGAAGATCACTGTTGCCATTTTCTCAATTTTTCACCTTGGGGCGGGAAACATGTCTCTCTGAAGTTCATACATTTCTTTTGCCATTGCTTCTATACATATTAACAGTGTGCGCGATGGATTTATAGAAACCATTAAAGTTCTTATTGTTGGAGTAAATGCAAGTAACAAAGCCTTCTTGAACTGATATACATCATAATATAGGCTTCTGTGCTTCTTTCAACACAGACATTTCTCCCTCACTTTCCACTTCTACTCCCGTCTTTTGTTTCTGTTCCTCCTCCTCATCCTCTCCCTTTACAAGCCCTGAATGTTTAACAGCAGTTTTTTCCTTGCTATACAAGGTTCGGGTCTTTCTCCTACTTTTTCCCCTATGAAACCATACAATTGGATCTTCTCCAGGGAAGAAAAATTTCAAGATTTCCAACTCTATTGCATCCCTGTCTTTTCCTCCTCCGCTCTGTATATCATAGGGAAGACCTGCACATTCTTCCATTCCCATACATTCTTTTAAGATTGCTGAGATGTCTTCTCCTGTTAATCCAGATATTCCTGCTATTCTAGTTATCCATTTAATCACTGAACTTCTATTTAAAGGACCTAATGTTTTTCCTAAGGTTTTTATTTGTTCAGGTGTATATGGTCTTTCTTCCCTATGCTCCTTGGTTCCTCCTTTATTACCAGCTACAGATGTCTTTGTCACCTTTGTAGTTATAACTGGTGCTACTAGAGATGATTTATCCAATTCTCTCAATTCCTCATGTAAAGCCCCACATAAGCCTGCTTTTCTGTATGGTTCCTCAAAGTCTTCCTGAACAATCAATCAATCCTCCCACTCATCTTCCTTTATTTTTTCATTACTCCAAGGATAACTGCTGTTCATTTTAATTACTGAAATCACTCCTTTACTGATCCTTAATTCCCTTTTTAGGGCTTCTATTTGCTTCAAAACAACCTGCATGCTCTATCTTCCCTTTTTCTCCAGCATCAGGGAAGCATTACTCTCACAGGCTGCTTGGCTATCTGTAGCCATTCTTTCCCACTTGTCACATTCTCTATACACTCTTTCTACCTCCTCTTTTCTTTGATCTCTCTCTGAAACATTCTCAGCTGAGTAGATTACCATTATTGACCTCAGATTATTAGCTTCAGCTTCTGATTTGTGTGTACTTTCTTTTTCTTCTTGTAACTTGTTTTTCTACTTCTTTATCTAAAATAGTTGCTGCCAAATATAGCCCTTGCATAGCAGCCTGCTTCCTTTCTTTTCTACTAGGTCCTCCTTTAAAAATTCCTTTCTTCTTTTCGTGGATCCATTGATCCCATTGTTTACAAAGTTGTTGGAAAGCTCCTGGTCCCATGAAGGCAGTCTCCTTCCACAGACCTTTGCCTATTTTCTGCACAAAATCTTCCAAATTATCTTCTAACATCTTGTCAGGCTTATTAAAACTAGCTTCAGCATACTCTTGCTTCTGTTTCTTTGACATCTTAAAAAGTTATTTAGAAAAAGTATAACAAATTAGATATCTGCTTTCCATAGGACTTGGTCCGCTCAACAATACTGGACACCTTCTCCAGCAGGAAAATTACCTGTTTGCCAATCCTATTAAAAGCAAACCCCTAAATTAGCCAACCATAAGATTAAGACAGATATCCCTTGGTCTTTCACCACCTTGATCACAAGAGAAAACACACTCACTTTATACTAGGGCTGAGTGACCCCTGGAATTCTTGAGCTGATTTCCCCCACCGACCAACCTCAGAAATTAAAGCTAAAAGCTTCTACCCAAGATTCCTAAATTAGTTTATCTACCAACCATATTCCTCCAAAACTAACTTAAAAAACCTGCCTCATCCTTTAGTGGCATCCCACTCACAGTTGGCCACAGGCCCTGTACTTCTCAAGCAAGGCTCTCATTCCTTACTATATTGGACATAGGCTGTCCTCCAGCTGGACAAAATCTTTATCTAGCTAGATTTTATACAGATTTTGCTGGATCACAATAATTGACACTAAATCTTCAAGTAAGACTGCAAATAAACAATACAACCTTTACTTTGTCTTACTATTAATACAATAATAAATTCTTCACTTACCTGTTAATGCTCTCGTGATGCGTGCACACAAAAATCAATACTGCAGTCGAGCTTTAGAATTCTGTTTTCAAATCACCCTTATGCATTCTACTGCTCTAACAGCCCTTATATTCCATTAGGCAAACTGAATTCCATTGCTCACACGTCTGTTAGTTTCCAGTGAGGCAAGCAGGTCCCAGTTCAGACACCAATTCTCTTACCTTAGCATTTATTAAATCATTAGACTGCTGGGCAGTTTAAAGTAAAGTTTGAGGTAACACATCAGGTACTGGATGTACCCCTGAGGGTCTACAAAAGCCTGCAAACTCCAAATTCTATTGAGAGCCTGATGTATACAGACTTTTGAATCTTTTGTACGTATGCAATTGCTTTAATCATTTAACATCTCAGATTTTTTGTTCTTTTTATAGTAAATCTTTAGTTTTAGTTACTAAAGTATTGCGCAGCAGTGTGGTACTACTTTGGGCAAGATCCAGACTTAGACTGATCCTTCAGAGTAAGGAGAATCCTTCTGATAAAAGAGCATGGAGTTTTAAATAACTTCTCTTTACTAGAGAGAGTAGCTGACTGGGAGCCAGAGACTGAAATGCAGTAAAGGGGGCTGTTTTTATTTTGTTTTGGCTTCTTAATGGCTAGTGTCACCCCCTGGTTCCAGAAGAATTTGCTCTCCTTTTGCAGCCTGCCCTGATCTTGGGATTTTCAGGTGGCTACCCCAGGCACAGACAGGTCACAGAGGTATTTTCCCACTTTAGTCTACCTAGCTGATCCTTACCTGCTCCCTCTATAGCTCAGAATTGCAGTGTCAATATCAAACAGCAGGTGAAGGAACTCAGCAACATGCCGGATATGTCATTCATTATATTAGCTGTAAAAGTAAGTTACTAGATAGGAATTATTAGTCTCAATAAAAAACTGCCTGGCAATACTAAAGTCTAAAATTAAAGGTTATTGCACTTTCAGAGAGAAACAGCAAGTGTCAAGTTTATCTTAGAATTACATGATTGGCATTTTTCCTCTCTTTTTAAATCTGTAGGTCCCACTTCTGTCTGGCACCCTGAGAAAAATGTTATATTTCTTAGAATCGACTCTTCTAAAATGGTTTTTACTTACATATGCATAGAGTTAAATAAGCAGTTTCCAGTGGAACTCTGGATGATTCTTAATTCAATCATTTACATTGATTCAATATTATGTCATTGTATATTAAAAAGACCTTTTTTCATGTATACCACCTTGGCCAAAATGTATGTAGGCATCGGGGGTAAACAAATACATTATAAAAGCAGGTGGTTTCCATTCCTACACAAAAGGAGTGGATTAAAAATTTATCAGAAGGCGGCATGACCTTCTGTTGATTAAGCTGCCTCTCCTTCAACTCTTTTGTATACTGAATTGCCCAATCATTATATATTATGGTGGTCTTTGTGGAAGTGTAGTAGTTTTTAAGATTTTCTTTTGCCTTGATGCATCAGTTTTCAGCTGCAAAATGATGGTCTGACTCTGAAAGGTAATGAGGACCCTCCTCCAATCAAGACAACAGGCGCCCGGCCCCTCATCAGATTGAGCCCTGACTTAGATGGTACTTCCTGGGCTCATTTAACAGTGGCAAGTAAAGGAGTAAGTTCCATGGTCAGCACGTTGTTTTCAAATAAATAAAATAATATCTGTTTCCATCTAAATGGTCTATTCAGTCAAAACTCACATCACCATCAGTAAGAGTTTTGCCTAAGAAAGGATAACATGACTTAATGCTTTATCTCCATAGGGCTGCAAAAGCTCTGTTTCTGCACAAGAATGCATGCAAAGAGTACAGGCAAATCACATAGTCCATTTACTGATAATAAGCAAGAAGTCCTGTGACACTTGAAGGCTAACAAATTTATTTATCATGTGAGCTTTCATGGGAGAAAACTCCACTTCAGACGCTTTGAAGATGGGGGAAACTTACAGAATGGGAGGAAAATGAATGCAAGGGAGTGTCAGTCATGGGACCAGAATAGACTTTTCTAGAGCTAGTTACATACCAGTTCATATGGAAAATAAGTATTATCCAGACTTTAGGTTAAAGCTTCACATACATTTTTGTGAGGGTCATTCCAATTAATCTGGTCCGGTTTTAAATACTTTCTGGTGATGTTTTGCCACAAATTCACGCATCTTTAGTCTCTTATGAGGCTCAGTCCTTAAAAGTGCTGAGCATTCTAAGTTCTGTGCTTTGGACCAGAACAAACCACTTGATCCACTTCCATGGGACTGCTGCTCACTAGAGCCAAGAGAATGGGCTTAAGCCTTTTCTTTAAAAACGTACCCAAAAATACAACAAAATTAATCAGACAGGGTGGTTAAATAGTTCAATAAACTTACAAAAAAAAGATGACTCAGAATTCAGGCTGTAACTCTAGTTACTTAATGCTCAAGTTTAGGCATGGGTTTAAGTGCTTTGCTGGACTGGGTCCAAGCTGTTCAGCATCACAGTCACGATACAGAAAAATACATTCGCTGGTGTGCGCATTTTGCATTTACTTTAGTTAATCAGTATTTGTTTCTAAAAATGAGGATAAAAAACAAACAATAAATGGCTTCAAGAGAAATAGTGGTTAAACTATTTTATTTGGATAACATAGAACATACTGCAGCTGACTTTAAACTGTTGCAGATTAAAAGGCACATGATTGTTAAAAGTACTTCAAATTTACATAAAATGTACAAATGCATAAAGCAAATGTACAGTTTACCAAAAAGAATAATATGGCTTCACAGGGTTGACTCAGGACTGGGACAATTCAACATATGTTTAAATTTCATTGGATGCTGTTAACACTTAAAGGATTGACTTTAGAACACAGACAGAAATTAATGAAGGGTAAAACACTGAGCATGTTACACAGATAATACAGCACATCAAATATACAACATACACCATTGATATGTGAGATCATAGGACTGCTAGGTCTGCAGATTGCCCTAGCCTAGAGTAAACACTTGTGGATTTTGATGATCTGCCAATTTGGAAACAAATTCTTAATCAACAAATAGCTTGTTTCAAGAATCTGTTTATATATGTTAGACACAGAGAGGGGAAAACACACTTTTAAAAACATTAAATGTTGGTAATAATCTAATTGTTATAATAATCAAAGAGTAATGGACAATGTTTGTAACCATTATCTGGGGATGGAGGGAAATATGCACATGGAAAAAACAACCACCACTAAGCATGCAAGAATGCTCCAAGACAATCATTTAGTGCCAGTCCCACCCAAGTTTAAGGCTCATTTTGTCTGCAATTTGCTGTAGTTTTTTTTCTTTTGCGTAAAATTACCTGAGCACAGATATGTTTGCAGCTATTTTAAAGCAAAACAGTCATATGTTGAACTACACCATCTAGGTCAGTGGTGTTCATACTATGGGTCAGGACCCAGTATTGGATCACAGGCCCTCAGGTACTGGGTCACAGGGCCCCCTGCTGCCGCTGCTGAAAGACTGGAATGCATTGTTGAAAGATGTAATTGCTGGGTTGCAGGCATAAATGGATTTCTTTTTCAACTGGGTCCCAAGGGGGGGGGGGGGGGTTTGAAAACCACTGACCTAGATAAATCTCCAATGACGGGAAGACAGGGTGGGGTGCAACAAAAAAAAACCTAAAAAACTTTGGTAGGTCACTAAAGCCAGGGGAATGGATTCAAGCTTTTTCTTTAAAATATAAACAAAATATAATAAAATTATTCAAACAGGACTGTTGAATAGTTTAATAAACTGATCCAAAGAAACCAAGACTCAGAATTCAGGCAGTCACTCTGGTTACTTGATCATTTGCTAATGCTGCTTTCTAGCTCACTATACTCAGATCACTACTTGCTTCTCAAAAGATTAATAAATGGAAAACTGAGGACCAAGGACCCAAATCTGTTGTGCCTTGCATTGTCACATCTGTGAAAAGTGAGTACCAAATGCTGCTTTTCTGATTAGGCAACATTTTACACTCCTTTGCGTAGATATAAGCTCCAATTCAGAAAACAAGCACACAAGTGTTCTAATCAGGATAGACTTAAAAACACACGCTTCAAATTAAGCAACCACATAAGTTGTTTGCTGGACTGGGATCTAAATAACTACCTAAAATGCAAGGCAATGGATTAATCAGGCAAAATGGACATACCAGCTCCCAGAGATGTCAATGGCATAAATGCAAAACAAGATTAGGCCATTCATGTGTTGGGGGTGGGGGTGGGGGAGAAGAGCTTTTAAAAAGACAATGCATGGAACAAGGTTGCCAACCTTGCATTTTAATTTTTACTGACATGAAGATCTGAAAGTTGATTTTAACTGCCATGGTAAACTTTTTACTGATATCAATAAAACCACCACAAACAATACAAATAGTGTCAAAAGAGTGTTTACTGACTTGTGATATTCTGTATAGGAATTTATTTTAGGTGCAGTCAGATTGGTCAGTCTTTATGTGTGTGCAATAATAGAAATCATAAAGTCATGATCAGTGTAGTTTTATGATGCAAGAAGTAATCCTGAATTATTACAATCAATGTCAAAATACAATAATTTTATTTCAATCCAATTTTACAGACATTTTCATTTATTTATAGATTTACTGATGGTGCTGAAATTGTACATTTTATTTCTGATTGACTATAAATTTACAGATGGTTGGCAACCCTGCATGGAAGATGCATAGATAAACAAATAAGGAGGCTAGTGGCACTTGTAAAAGGACTAACATTTATCTATCGCATGAATTTTCATGGAGAAAATCCCACTTCCTCAGATGCTAGAAGATGGAGCAGCACAGATGAATGGGAGGAAAAATAAATGGAGGGAGGCGTAAGTTGTAGGATCAGGTCGGAGTGTAACAGTAAATCAATGCAGTGTTTAGATTTAAATAGTGGAGAATAGAATACAGGAGAAAAGCCAAATTACCTGTTATAATGAGGGGGAAAAAACAGTCTCTATGTAACCCAAGTTGACAGTGTCAAATCTGCATATGAATTCCAATTCTGCAGTTTTTCTTTGAAGCTTTGATTTGTTACCTATTTGCCTAAGTATGGCTATTAACGGCTGATTAATGGAGAAATCAGAAATAACATTCAAAAACCAGTGTTCCCGATTTCTCCATTAATCAGCCGTTAATAGCCATACTTAGGCAAATAGGTAACAAATCAAAGCTTCAAAGAAAAACTGCAGAATTGGAATTCATATGCAGATTTGACACTGTCAACTTGGGTTACATAGAGACTGTTTTTTTCCCCCTCATTATAACAGGTAATTTGGCTTTCCTCCCCCACCCCCCCACACTTTTCTCCTGTATTCTGTTCTCCACTGTTTAAATCTAAACACTGCATTGATTTCCCGTTAACAGTCAGACCTGATCCTACGACTTATACTTCCCGGCATTTATTTTCCTCCCATTCATCTTTACTACTACTTTAAGCGTCTGACAAAGTGGGATTTTTCTCCTACAAAAGTTCATGTGATAAATAAATGTTAGTCTTACTCACTAGACTCAATATTTGTTTTGCTGAACTAGACTAACACAGCTACCCTTTTAGAAATAGGCAAACATGTTAGGCAAATTTGAGTTGTTTACAAACATTCCCCTGACTCGAAACATAACCATACTAAAAGCAAAGCACAGTTTGTTAACCTTACTGACTGTGAAAACCAAAATCAGCTTTTCCTTGCCACTATTCTTCAAATTCAGCTCTTCCTTCCTGCATTAGGATACCAGAATACATGTGGACTTCACAATAACCAGTTTTCAACTGCACAGGTTCTCTAGTGACAGGTGAACCTCTTTCATATCAAGTAAGAGATTAAAAAGGATTGATATGACAATTATGATTACTATACCATTGGGGAAGAAATAGTTTTGTTTCAAAGGGCACTTATGTCAAGGATAATCCTGTCTTATGGGTACAGAACATTATAAAACATGAACACAGATTTAGAGGAAGATGTACTGAAAAAAAGATTAAGTTAGAGTAGTTGAAGTCAACTCAAAATTCTATGAACAAACAGTGAAGATAAAAATCCCAAACCCCACAGCTAGTTAAAAACATTGATTTTTGATTTTCTATTAAATAGGTAAAATACTTATTCACTTAATTATACTGATAAAACACTTGCATGTGTGAAAAAAATCACAGGGGCAAATACTGTATACCAATCTCAGACATATTGTCCAAATAGAGAAAGCTTTGAGAACGGAAAAGTAACTTGGATAGTAGCTCTAGCCTCAGAAGTTTACAATACTGAATTTAAAGCCAACAGGATTTGGCTAACTAATATGGTTGAAGTAATCTAATCCAAAAGGAACAGAGTGCCCTGTAAACACTGGAAGTTAAACCAACAGTTGCTGAAAAAGGTATGTACCTTTCCTACAGAGAAGAAAAACTTTTACTGATATCTGTAAGAAGAGGTGTAACTTTAAAGGCAACATTTCAGTTCTTCAATAAGGCTTGTAAAGGAACTTGGCGGTGTACATGTGACATCCTGTACCATTCTGATTCTTTTTGAAAGCTCTGAAGTTTTAAAAAACCTAAATGTTTTAAGTATAAAATTTTTTTCCATAAGAAGATGTCCTTCTAAATCATTTTATAGGTGCTTAGCACCAGGAACAATCATATGATATTACTGTACCAAAAGACCACTCACAGAGGTGTCCTTGCGGTTTTGAGCAGAAACACACAATTAAGTTACCTTATGTTGTTCTGTTCCTCTGAAGAAAGTCAAGAATATACACTCTTAATCCCGTCTGCACTACATCATAAATATATATTATATATACACATAATATATAATATGATATACAGTATGTATGTGTAACATATTTCATTTAGCTCGCATTGGAATCATACTTTCATATCACATACTTTGGGAAGCAGACATTCACTAAGCCACAGCTGGTGTAGCTTTTAATAGCAACCCTTTTACCCCACAGAAATTCAGTACTGATCAGCATCAAATGGAATCTATAAGAAGAATCCTCAGTCGTCCTTCTTCATCCCTGTTACCATGTGTTGTCTTTAGCACTCTTCTCTGCAACTATCGCCAGACAGTATCTCCCCAGGGCATTTAATGTCGAGGTCTAATTTCTGTCAGTTTCTGAAGACAGTTCTGTGCTGTTGGCATCGAGAGAATAAACTGAACTGTCCTTTGTCCTATCCGGAAGCAGCCATAGCCCATCAGTCCAAAAACTGTTGCCTTTATGACAAATCTGAGAACCTTACTCGAAGTTGACGGAGGAGGCACACTGCAGTAAAGGTGATAAAGACAAAAGTTATTATCCACATAGCTGGGGGGCAGGGGGAGGGGGAAAAAACCACCACCTTTCCTCAACTCCATTAAACAATGAATATTTCTGCCAAAACATGTCATTACAACATACTTCCATACTAGTGCAGGAGCCTTGCAAGGAACAAATATGTTAAGAAAGAGTCCATGATTCTTTCACGGTCATAGATTACATCCAGCCGCTTATTCCAAATCTAGGTAATAATTGGCCAAGAATCTCTGAAGCATTTAGGATTCAAATTTCCATTTAAACCAGTAGATATTAGAGCCTAAAATACCTTTGAGGATCTGGGCCAAAGACCTTTCCAGTCACATAGGGCATAACTTTTAATTCCCTAAGGAGCTTTCTCTCTTGTGCCATCAGAATCCTTAAGACAACCCAAAGAACACTTTCAGGACTGTTGTGGAAAAATCTAAATCTATGCAGAACTGTTTTTAATGAGACTAGTCATCTAACTACCAAGAACCAAAATCTAAAGTGAAACATGAGATAGTATAAGTTAAAAATCAGTATGTGGAATTTAAGGAGTGTCAGGACGTGTCTGAATTAGGAAAACCAAAACAAAGAAGGAGTTCTGGGGCACATGCCAGAGCTCCTTCTTTGTTTTGGTTTGCCTGGAAGAGACTAACACAGCTACCCCCTGGAACCCGTATTAGGAAAGTTTCACTGGTGTAAATAAGTGTGCAATCCTGTAAGACAGATGCATTCTAAATTGGTTTAAATTGAATCTATACTACCATGATTTAAATTGGGTTAAGTGTTTCTATATACAAGAGATTTGCACCAGGTCATCAGGTTGATTTTAAAAATTCATTTAATTACAATGACAAAACAAGTTTCTTAAAATAGACAAAATCTTGTGTTTTTGGGGGTTAAAAACAGAGAATAATTTAGAAAGTGGGGGCATGGGAGGAGGCTGGTGGATAGATACAACAACTATTTTAGCTTACATCTTCTTATACCCCCTTATTAATTGCTTTCCCCTCCTTTTAGGCCTTTCATCCAACTTCAAACACCTCTGAACATAACCCAAAGCAGGTTGTACCCAGCAGTAAATTCAGTATGGACTGATCCAAAAATCTGTAATTGGAAGTAAACGAATGGATTCTGAATCCTAAGAAAGATTATTTCCAGATCACTTTGTCCTTCATGAGGCATAGTAAGGTATCCACAGTACAGCAGGAGAACTTTAAATTTACAAAGAATCTACGTTCCCTCTAAGCTATGGGCATATGCACGTGCACACACAGCTTGTGAAACCTGCGCACACACAACAAAAATTCAACAATTCTAATATTATGTTACTTTAAGAAGGCAATTTCAAGTAGCATGTTTCAAATAATGTTTTGTAATTTATAAAATAATTTCCATCACCATATCAAAATAAAATTTAGATATTATTTGCACCATACACACTTGCTTCGTTGCACTCAAGTTTGACCACACTCACTGTAGTGCGCACAAATTTGGACACCGCTTCCAAAAATTTGCACAAAAGAAATTTTTGCACACACAACCTACAAAAAATTAGAGGGAACATTGCAAAGAATACAAAGAGACTATAGGTATAATCATACACACTGGGCATTTCCTGTATGCTGAGGAAGGTCAAAGTTCAACCTGCCAAGAAGTCAGTGTTTTAGAACTGCTATAGTCGGAGTGTTATTACTTGCTTTATACTTAGATTTGGGAGAATTAGATTTTTATTCAGCAAATGGCCGCAAACATCAATTTCACATACATACAAACTGATAAATACTTCATTGGGAATAATCAAAATTTACAGATAGGAAAAGAAAGAAAAATGCTACTTAAATATGCATTCAATTTGAAGATATTCACTTCATATATTCTGACATGTGAAGCTGATAATTTGTTTCAACCGTTATAAAACTTTTACTTTTTGAATCTATGTCCAGTGTCATTAAACCATTTTTGTCGGGTCTTCCTCAATTTCCCAAAGCTGTGCAAATTTAATTTGATAAAAATAAAAATGCTTAAAAATATCAATATTAATCAAAATTATAAAAAAATCAAATAGTGCCAAGTCTATTTATAACTATTAAAATCCCAACAGAATTTAAGCAAACTTCATGTCTTATGACAACTCCCCAGTCACAACCTTGAGTATTGGCAGTCCAATCAAACTGCCTCAGCTTGAGTTGGAAGGATTCACTGTGTAGGCATGAAGTTACATAGGTCACTTTCCATGCCATTTAGCCTTCAACCTCACTAATGAAAATGCAAACAAAGAATGCCAGTTACTGTGACTCTGATGTAGGTCTCTGTCCACTAGCAACTGCACTGAGACCAGCCATCAAGATGGAGGGTTCGGTTGTTAGCGCACAAGCTTAGGACTTGAAAGGCCTGACTTCAGTTCTCAGATATCTTATGTGATGCTGAGCAAGCCTTTCTGTGCCTCAGTCTCCCATCTGTAAATTCAGGATAAAAAGGATTATCCACCAGATTCACTTATGGAGGTAAAAAACACAGAAATCGAGATGCTCAACTACTACAATAATAGAGTATAAGAGTCAAAGGGGGCTAAAATCAAACAATTAATTCTGGAACCTGCTGAGCTGAATTAAAAAAAGAACAATAGGTATGTCTGCACTGCAAATTGGCAAGTGTGATTGCAGCACATGCAGATCTGGCTAAATCACAAACAGCTGAAGCAACAATATCTGTGAAGCTTTGGCAGTCTGGCCACTGAGCACATAGTGGGGGTCATGGGCAGGCAGAGTTAGACATAGTCACCTGTGCTGCTGCATCTTCACTGATATGGTTAGTAAATGGATTATGAGAAACTGATGTGGCACTTCAAGAAAGTGTGCTGCCTGAACACAACCAAACCACCCGTTGTCAACAATCTTTGGTTAAGCTATATTTAAGTTTGCTATTTCACATACTGCAGATCTCACCTCTGAATGACATACACTGCACTCATTTAAAAAGCACTGAACACAGATCAATACATTTTCTTCTAGGGCAAGACCATTTTCTCAGCAAGACATGAGCTTAGAACTCCAGCTACATGAATTGTTTTCCTTTACAGCCTCTCATCTTTGTCATAAGATGACTCTGCAAGTACTATATGCCACTTCATTGCTATAGCTTTGATCTCAATGCCAACTAGCAGAGGGCACAGTATTCTGTACCTCACATCAGGCCAGACACACTCATTGACCCACCTCACTGTCATCAGAATCTGTATCTAAAAGGTGTCATGTGAGAACTGAAAACATACTGGTCGTTAATAATATTACATGCAATATGTATGTGCAGCATATACAGAATTATAAACGTATGCTCCAAACACATTCTGAAAGGGTGTTTGGCAAGCAGTGCTTAAGACCCACCAGTCCTAGACAAAGAAATGTTATTTTGTCTGCCTGACTGGTGTCCCTAATTTAAACTGAGCCAGCCAAGGCCAGAAATAATGGAAATACATTTACACATACAGAAAACACAGCTATCAAACCAGCAAGTGGGGAAAATGACCACTTAATAATTAAGATGGGGTATAATAATTAGGATGGAAGTTATACTCCCAAGAAACCTTTCTGGCTCTTGAAATAGACTCAATGGACTTTGGCAAATAGAAGCAAAAGCAAAGAAGCTATTTTGGCCTCCAACACCTGAAGGAAGCAGGAGATGGGAGTTCTATAAATCTAAGAAAGATGGATCGATCAGTCAAAAGGGGTGAAATCTCTGGGAACTGTCTGCAGCTGAGAGACCTGCTTAGACAAAAATTGCAATGTGCCACAAATAAGTTTTCATCATGAGAAAGCATATTTTCTATGTAAGGTTCCAGTTTCTCTCTTTTACCTGAAGAAAAAAGGTGGGTGAGAAGTATCTTTTATTGGACCAACCTCTGTTGGTGAGAGAGACAAGCTTCTGAGCTACACGAAGCTCTTCTTCAGGCCTGACTGATAAAAAAAATATTACTTCACCCTCCTTTTCTAATACTCTAGGACTGACATGGATACAACACTGCAGGGCTCTCACTTGAAATCACTTAAATCTATGGCAAGGTTTGGACTGACACTGCTCTGAAGAGCTTGCTGACCACGCAGAGCAGCTGGTGAAGTAGTAGCTAACAGCTCAGGAGCAGCAAAGCTCACTTTTGTTGCAGCAGAGCAGTAACACTGTGGCTCACTGTTCTGAGTGACCCAAACACAGTGTCAAGCATTAAAATCAAAGGCTACTGAAGATAATAAGGATGAGAAGTTAGTAAATCAGTAAACAGAAAAGGAGAGGGTTACCTCATGATTTCCTGGATGTTTAGGTCGGTGTTCCAGTTCTTTTCGATTCCAGGCACATGACCCATCCCAACCACTCCAACTACAACAGAGGGGATACATTTTCTGGGTTCAGCTATGAAAGAAGGGGAAAAGAGACATCAGTCTGTTCTCCAGTAAGGAGAAAACTGTCAACTGCAGGCATCAAAAATCTAATTTCAAGACAAGATTTTTAAAGAGGCAGGGCCTGCTCATGTATTAAAGGTGCACACTCGTGTTTTGAATTACTGTCTTACAAGTTCACAATCATCTTACTGCATGCAGTGGGTCTCCTGGACTCTCAAACAGTAGTAGAAAACTATAGTATACTGCAGCAGCAGAAGCCAATAGATAGCAGTAACTTCTCTGTAAAATGGACCTTGCAGTCACCATCTACAAATTGATACTTCCAACATCTATGACAACTAACATAGACTGCTTGATTCTACCCAGAGCTGGTCCAAATGGCCTCATTTAACTTCTAACAAAAATGTTAATTTTAAATTAATTTTAATTTCAGAAATATTTAAAACAGAAAATGAATGTATGTCAAAAATGTTGTTTAATGAAAATTTCTAAACAATAAACAATTTTATTATGTTTAGTTAAGAAAAATTCTTCACTTGCCTTGCCCCAAACATACTTACCACTCCCTTTTTCCAGAAGGAAAAAAACGAGGGGGAAGGTTTTAAAAGAGAAAGTTATCCAGGTAAACAGAATTTTTTAAAATTAAATTAAAAATATATGAAGACTTCTGAATGAAAAAAATTCTTTTGAATTCCTGTGCATCTCCTCACCTCAATATAACTTTTTTTGACCAGCTCTAGTGCTATGCTTTAAATTCTCCAGAAGTGCCAGCTGGGGCACAAAGCAGCTCTTCATTCATACAGCCTGCCGTAAGCGCACAAAATTGACTGAAGACTCTGTGATGCAACCTTTTAGTTGCTTCCAAGCAGAACTCAAGCTGTTTTGAGCCAGTGTGGAGGAGGGAAAGCAAGAGCTGAGAGGGGTAACAGAAGGGAAATTGCCTTTTGTAATGACTTAGCCACTACCAAGAGTTCTGTTTGAACCCAGTGTGAAGGTATCTAGTTTCCACATGAATCCCAACTCCGAAATTGCACGTTCTAATCTGTTTAACATTTTTTTGCTGAAGTACTGTAACAAGCATGTTTTTGTACATACAGCACATCAGCAAAAAAACCTTTAAAAACAGATTAGAACATGAAACTGCAGAATTGGAATTCATATGCAGACTAGATACTGTCACACTAGGTTTGAACAGAATTTCCTGAATGGGTAAGTCATTACAAAAAGGTGATGTCCCCTCTATGATCCTTGTCAGCTCTTGCTTACTGCTTTCGCTTCCCCTCTTCAACATTGTTTGAATTGGCCTTGACCCACCCTTCTCCGTATACATGTATTTACGGCTAACATGCTACATTTTCCATTTCATACATCTGATGAAGTGGGATTGTGCCCACAAAAACTTATGTGATATACAAACAAACATGTTAGTCCTTAAAAGTGCCACAGGACTCCTTGTTTGTTTTTCAGCAGAGAAATAAAACTGATGTGATTCTGAGCAGTTCTATACTGATCCTTTAGGATCACAAGGGAAGTGCCACACAGAGACACTGCACAAACTCTATCCTTCACTGCTGCTGATGGGTTTGGGAAGGGAACAGCATAAGTTTTATCCCCTTTTTCCCCCCCCCTCAGAGAATACTCAGCCCCAGAGTGTCCATGTGCAGTTTTGACACCCTCTGCTTCCCTCGTGGCCCACATAGGGCTCACTGCTGCAGCTGCTCCAGCTGGCTGCACAGAGGAAACACCATGTGAGGGAGCCACACAGGCCAAAGTGCACCATTTGTGAAATTTTCAAAGCAGGAGACAGTTTTGTTACATGTAATATCTTCTTATGATAGTGGGCATAAGATAACTTATTATGCTTTTGCCTCCCAAGGGACAGTGGATTGCAAAAGTGACAGCCAGCTATCTTTGGAGACCTGAGAAAGTAGTATTCAGTATGCCAACATCCTCTGGAATATATTATTGCTTTTATGAAAAAAGACCCGAGTCCCATCCTGTGCTGTAATATCGATGCCTCCATTTTTCAAACTTTAGCAGCTTAATTAGTATTTTCCTGCTTTGAAGTAGTCAGGATGGGAAGGAGGAATCCATTATTCAAAGAGCTCTCATTAAGCTAAGAATTTTTCTCTCTCTCTCTACCGGTAGAAGAGGCTGTCATACTAAACTAATGGCATTATCCCTCACTATTCAGCACTGTAATTTATGAAGCTATCTCACTTACTACACATGGTACCAGTCTGCAAAGAAAGGCTGCAAAACACTTCAGATTTCCTGAAAGGAAGTAAAACTATGGGAATGCTCTATTAAGAATGAATTGCTTGCTAACACAAACTAAAAATTTGCTTTAAGGTAATTACTTTCTGAAGCACGAGGTAGTTCTATTCGCTTAGCTGCTTGCTTCAACATGTAGGTCAAATAAATATCTCGTTCCGAGACAATTGTTCGATGGAGATCAGGAAATTCTCCAATCATTTCAGCCATCATCTGCTCCAGTAAGTCCTTCTGTTTACACTTCTCCACGTCATCTTTACTGAAAGAAAGAGAAACAGTCCCAATGCCTGTATTATTCTCTTGAAATCCAATCTAGACATGCTGACTTGTAAAATCATACGAGACCTGTGCCTTCTAAGAAGCAAAATTACTCTCCATAAAAGCTCGTATTCTAAGTAGCGCGTCTGAACTTTGGGAAAGGAAAAGAAGGCGGCGGTCAGCCATCCAAGAGACACTCAGTATAAGTAATTCATTACACCTTACTGTTGGGAAGCTAAACAAATAAATACTTAATCTGGCATCACACCTAAAACAACATGCCAAGACTTTAAGGCTATGTCTACACTAGCAAATTAGTCTAGATTAAGGAGGCTTAATCCAAACTGATTTGGTTCCAGTCCACACTAGGCTTTGCCCAGTTCTAACAAAAAAATTTAGTTTGTTTCGACTGTTAGTTCAAACTTGGTGCTTAGGTCGAACTAAATAAGTTTGAACTAAGTGGTCAGTTTGAACTAGCTGCTTTTTCTAGTAGCTTGAATTACCTGTCCTTTTTTAATTTGAACTAATGTGCAGTTAGTTTCAACTAACCTGGAACTGCTTAGTTTGGACTAAGCAAGTTTGAACTAAGCTTTCTACTGCAGACATAGCCTGAGAGAACACTGCTCCTCTTTAAGTAGCAGGATCAGTCTTCATGACACAGAACATCTGAGAGAGTGTTGACAAGAGATACTAGAAGGGCACATCCAAAGCAATGAATCTGAGGAAGTAGGTCGAATTCTGTATGTTCCATTAAAGTTGGAATCTGACTGAAGATCTGAGGAAGGAAGTTCCGAGCTGTCAATCTCTTGAGTGAGAGTATGAAGCATGAATAGGAAACGAGGATGAGTGAGAAGCTGCAGGGCAAATTCAGCACATATACCATGTAGCACTGTGCTACTTCTGGGAGATCTGAGCCGCTTGTTTCTTTCTGCACTGTGGTGCAAGTGACAGTTACAGAACGTCAATAAACATTTTGAGAAGACACTGAAATGTGTTTTATTTGCTTACTTTCATATAGCTGAGTCATGAAATGCTTTGAGACTAGAGAGACTGCAACTGGAGTCAAGGACAACCAAAGCCAAAGTGTATCACATAGTTTATATACAGTGTCTCGTATTGATTCCAGCTTGTTTAAACTAGGTGGTGATATACATTTTAAAACCCTCCACTAACCATCAGGATATGAATATACCAGAACTGAGTCGTCATGACCTTACAACAATCACTGTTTTTCCTTACCCCCTCCAATTTGTTACCACTGACTGTTGTCATATCCACATTTAGATTGTAAGCTCACCTGTACAGGGGCATTGCCTGTACACATAACAACAACAAAACTGCCTGTTCTAATTTAGTGATCAATGTCTGCCTGATAGGAAGAAAGGAAAATGGCAGGAAGAGTTGTACACAAATCCAGTTTTTAGTCAATGAAAGTTTTTTTTAAAATGAAGAGCAAAATCCGTACCACAGGCTAATGAAAAAAATATTAGTTTATACATAATTGGAAACAATAAATGAAATCAAAGAAGAAAGTCGTACAAAAAGTGGGAACTTGGACAAATCACAAAGGATGGCTATAAACAAACATCACAGTTATGTAGGGGAAAAAATCAGGCACAAACTAAGGTCAAACTAGCTGAAGGCATAAAGGGTAACAAAAAACATGTTTTAAATATATAAGAAATAAGAGAAAGACCAGGGGCAGCATAGGTCCATTACTCAACAAAGAGGGAAGAACAATAATGGAAAATGTGGAAATGGCAGAGGAACTAAATGAGTTTTTCATTTCGGTCTTCAGTGAGAAGGTTGGTGGTGACTGAATGCCTGACACAGAGGAGGGCAGTAAAAAATGGGATAGGATCAGAAGGTAAAATATAGAAATAGTGAATTACAAATTTTTGAGACAAGTTAGATGTCTTCAGGACACTGGAGCCTGATAATACAGTACTCACCCTACAGTACTCAAGGAGCTGACTTGGGAGATATCCAAACCATTGGCTATTATCTTTGTAAAATCATGGAAGACTGGAAAGGAGGACTGCAAAAGAGCAATACGGTGTCTATCTATACAACCCGGGGGAATTATAGACGAGTCAGCTTAACCTCTGCACCAGGAAAAATAATGCAACAAATAATCAAGGAACCATTAGCAAACGTCTAGGAGAGAATAAGGTGCTAACTGATAGTCAGCATGGATTTGTCAAGAACAAGTTGTGTCAAACCAACCTGAAAGCTTTCTGTGATGGGGTAACAAGCCTTGTGGATAGAGGGGAAACAGTAGATGTGGTATATTTAGATTTTTGTAAGGCTTTTGACAGTCTCGCACCACCTCATTAACAAACTTGGGAAGTATAGCCTGGATGGAGCTACTATAAGATGGTTAAAAAATTAGTTGGATAATTGCTTCTATAGAGTAGTTATCAATGGTTCACAGTCATACCGGAAGGGCATAATGAGTGGGGGACTGCAGGGATCTGGTCTGGGTCTGGTTCTGTTCAATATTTTCATCAATGATTTAGATGATGGCAGAGAGAGTACATTTCTAAAATTTGCTGATGAAACAAACCTGGGATGGGTTGCAAGTGCTTTGGAGAATAGGATCACAACTCAAAATGATTTGGCCAAACTGGTAAAATGGTCTGAGGTAAACAGAGTGAAAGTAAATAAAGACAAGTATAAAGTACTTCACTTAGGAAAGAATAATCCATCGCACATATACAAAATGGGCAATGGCTGCCTAGGCAGGAGTACTGCAGAAAGGGATCTGGGCATCATAGTGGACAACAAGCTGAATATGAGTCAGTGTAACACTGATGCAAAAAAAAGCAAACACTGTTCAGGGATGTATTAACAACAGCATTGTAAGTGTAATTCTCCCACTCTACTCCACCCTGATTAGGCCTCAACTGGAGTTGTGTGTTCAGTTCCAGGTGCCTCATTTCAGGAAAGATGTGGACAAATTGGAGAAAGTCCAGAGAAGAGCAATACGAATGATTAGATGTCTGGAACACTTGATTTATGAGGGAATACTGAAAGAGATGGGTTTGTTTAGTCTAGAAGAGAGGAGACAGAGGAGACATAACAGTTTTCAAGTATCTAAGAGATTGTCACTAGGAGGAGGGAGAAAAACTGTTCTCCTTAACTGCCAAGATGCAGTGGACTTAAATTACAGCAAGGGAGGCTTAGGTTGGACATTACAAAAAAATTCTTAACTGTCAGGATGATTAATCATTGGAATAAGTTGCCTAGGCAGGTTGTGGAATCTCCATCGCTGGCAGTGTTTAGGAGCAAGTTAGACAAGTGCCTGTCAGGGATAGTTTAAGAGAGTATTTGGTCCTGAGTGCAGGGGACTAGACTTGATGACCTCTCAGGATCCCTTCCAGTTTCTATGATTCTAAAGTTAAAGCAAAGATGGGGAACAGAAGGTGCCTCTCTCATAGCTCAGCTCTAGGTCCCTGAAAACCCATGTAGTTCCGTATTAACTATTCTAGCAATAAGAGAAATTGACAAGTGCTATGGACCAGACAGCAAGGTCTAATAGATTTTTGCATATAACCTCTTCACCCAGTCCCCTGCAAACCTACTCCTTCTCTTTATACATCCACTGGGAGCACAGGCAAATTGCAATGAAAGCTGGTAATGCACTTCTGACCCACGCAAATTAATACTGCTTTTGTGGAGTTAAATAGCCCCTATTCAGATGGACCCAAATTTGGCCCTACCATATTTTTTGGAGGGTGGAAATATAATCAACGGAACAATGGAAATTGAAACCATTACATCATTGTAACACTTGCTAGAAAGTTAAAAAGACCTTTTAAAAAAGGTAATATTAATGAACAGAACAGTCTGACATTTAAAGGTTAAAGGCCATATTGTCTCCTACACAAAGGCCCACTGTGCTCAGAGAGAATCATGTACCAGTTCTCCTGCTGAACTGTGACAGCAGATGTAGTGTCACTTCAACCCTGCCACAATCCCTCCTTCCACCAAAGGGTATGGTGGTAGATTGGCACAGAAATTGGCTTCATTGATTTTTTACACCAGCTGAGATGCTCCTTCCCCATGGAAATTCTCAGTCTGCCAGCCATAGCCAGATTCCAGACACTATACCACTTGGTTGATGCAGAGAGGTTGGAACAGGATCATAAAAAGCTAGGTCTATATTTTTTTAAAATCATCTCCAATGTTCCCTCTAAGCTGATGGTGCAGCTAAGCAAGTTATGGTATTTACTGAGCAGCAATTTATGAGGCCTGGGCAACAGTTTTTTGGTGCTGAAAGTATCAGCATGCCTAAGTGCCTTAATTCAAAAGTAATTCATAGATGTCTTTTCATTCAAACTTCAATAAAAATGTTAAATTGAAGTACTGTAGTTTTATTAATTTACTAAACAAATGTGAGACAATGACACTTGCTGCCTATCTAGCCCCTACCATCATCTACACCGCTCAGTTTTGTTGCCTGTCTTTGTCAGATTTCTACAATACATATATAGACAAAGTGGGATTTTCTCCCACAAAAGCTCATGCAAAAAATAAATCTGTTAGTCTTTAAGTGCCACCGGACTCCTTGTTTTTACATATATAGATTCAAGGTTAATCTTAAATCCAGCAATTAGGTATGATTTGATAGGCATTATTATGGCTCGATGAGAAACTTCCAACCTGTTACAAGACTGTGTCTTTATATTACTCATTAGACGGAAGCCTCACTCAACATCTGTACTAGATGCTTGAAATGTACCACATACATCAACTCACTGGGCCAGGAATGTGAAGAACCTTTGTAGTGTATCAGCCTTTAGCTTAAAATTTAGCCTCACATTTCTGGAATCAATGATCAAGCCCCTTTAAATGAATGGAATATAATAAAGTAAGAGAAAACACAAACGGAAGACTAGAGTCTTAATTCCACTGAAGCTTCTTTTAACACTCTGGCAGTGCAAAAGGGTCTTAAAATGGGTTTCACTTAAGTCTTGTCTGATTTGCTGTTGCAGTATGACCTGATCCCATGTCTTACACTCCCCTGCATTTATTTTCATCCTGTTCTGTAAATTCTCCCTCTTCAAAGCATCTGACGAAGCGGGATATTCTCCCACAAAAGCTCATGTGACAAATAAATGTTAGTCTTTAACTGCCACAAGACTCCTTGCTTTTTTTGCTTTACTAGACTAACACGGCTGCCCCTTTGGAATTTAAGTCCCTGTTATGCTGCCCAACTGGGGTAAAAGGGGTTCAAAGTGGATCAGGCCCTAAATGTCCAAAATGTAGACTGAAGTTAAGTAGGTAGCTTCAGATTAGATCATGAGACTGACATGTTGAGGGGATTGTATTTAATATCTAGCTATCAACCTTAAAATACACCTATTCTGCCCTCAGTAAACATATTAAATTACCATGCATTGCAAATCACAATCACTAGGTAGCAACTGGTTCCCAGATTCCCTCGGGGCAATGCCTTAAGTAAAGTTATCTGAGAAATTCAAAACTTTTAAAGGTGGCAAGGGCAGAAAATATGTTTCAAAACAGTTTCTCACAGCATCACATCTCTGTAACCAGGGCCATCTTTTGTGCTTAAAGAATTTGCATCAAACAAAGCTAGGTTAGAGTCTGTTACATTATCATGCCCAATCATACCTCTCAAAAGCTAAATATGGGACAACAATCCCCTAAGTGAATGGCAAAAGATTGATTAGGCATACAGGAAACTTTAAACATTGTGAGTATCTTCCTTTAATATAAAGTTTCTCTAACATCTCAGTTTTAGAGTTTATGGGGGGGGGGCACGGGGGTATCCAAATCATTTTCAACAATAAAAGGGAGGCTATAATTAGTATGCCTGGAGTGTAAATACTCTCAGAACTAAAGTAAGCAAAATGAGGTACAATTGAGATGTGTGTCTGGTAGTGGAATATAATAAAGGTAGTTTAATAATTTTTGACAGTTAAAGCAAGTCTAATCAAAGCTGCAAGAAGCAAGAGCATATATGGATTTGTGAAAGAAAATGATGATTTTTCTAACAAATTTTGGGGGAAATAGAAATAGAAAGTCTTTTTTTTTTTTTTTAATTATTGCACCACTGGCAATATTTTTTCCTTCTGCCTTAAATTACTTTTTATCCTTTCAGTTTTTCATTTAATTTTCCTAATCATTAGGATTTGTCTCCTTCCACCACCGAAGTCTATACAAAGTTACATTGTAAAGCCCCACCTTGACAAACTGATTGCATTGGAATCTCTCACAGAAAAGAAAATTAATCTGAAATTAACCCAACTTGTTTTTGCTTATTTTAAAGGATCACTTTTCTTTTAGGAGCTTTTGTATATTCAAGCCTTTTAGCAAGTGAAAAGCAAAAGCATTCACCCTTGATAGAGATGCTAAATGGCTCAGTACAATTCTGCCTGGGTCTTTCAAGCTAAGTACCCTCCAGCTCCAGCCTGGCTCCTTTGCCTGCAGCCCAGCTCCCATAGGGGATCTGTGTCCCTGTGGCCACTACATGGCTGCTTCTGGGAGCCCCACGACTTAGCCCTGCCATCTTTCAGGGTCCCCCCTCTTACCCAGGCTCAGGGCTGCTCACCTCCTGGGGCCCACAAAGGCCCCAAAGATGCCACCACCACTGCACTAGCAGCCGGCTACAGAGGAGAGGGAGAGATTTAAATTTCCCTCCCCCTCTGCTCCTTCCCTGGCTAGGTGCAGCAGGGCAGGGGGGAGGGGCCATCACTTTCACTGCTCTGGGCAGGCAGTCTCTGAATGAGCCTGGGCTGCTGCCCGAGCTGAGACTCTGACTGACACACAGGGCTCCTCCCGGCTGGGGAGAGGCATGGCTGCCTGCCCTGCGCCGGCGGACGTGCTGCCTGTGCTGGTGATGGGGGGCCACTGCGCCCCTGCCCACCAGCGCAGCTTACAGGGAACGTTGAATACACTAATATACTGTGCATTTTGTGGTGCAAGTGCTCTTGATCTGACTGTCCTCGCTGACAGACTAGCATGCTTGAGTGAGGGAAATAAGATTTAGTTTTATTAAAACAGAAAATGAGAAATTGCTGATAATGCTTCCTCTTGGCTGATGTAGGGCCCCGATCACCTCTGGAAGATTGTAAGGACTTTCAGCTTCCACAAAAGTCAGACAGAGGACACTCAGCAACTTGCAGGATTGGGTAATTACAATCTGTCTTAGTTTTATTTGTGAAAGGTACTCACTCATACCTGATTGGGTCAGATAAGAAGCAGAGGCCCCATGCAAGCTTGACTTTTTGCCAGAAAGAAAGTGCAGCAATGGCTCTCTTGAACGTGACAGGGATGGGTCTGTCTCCAAGGTGGAACTTACAGAAAGGTACTTTACCCGCCTGCAAGAGAAGGTACACATTAACTGTTGGTATGTTGTTAGGACACAGTTACTCAATACACTAACCTAAAGGTCCTGTGAAATCTCAAGGAAACAAGGGCAACTACTATCACACTGAAATATCAGGTAAAGGAAGGTTACTTCCCTGTGACTGAATTTTCTTTGAAATGTGTGGTTCTTAGCAGCATTCCATGTCTGGGTACACGTGTGTGCCATGCATCAGAGTCCTGAAATTCTAACAAGCAGTGTTTGTTGGCCCACACATGCATAGCAGGTTTCCTCATGCTCCCAACCAAAAGCACAAGAGGGAGTGCAGGCTGACATGTCTCCCATTCCTCTTTTTGCTGTGAATTCAGCAGGGCTCAAAGCAGAGAGGACCGTGGGAATATAGATCAGGAACACAAATCTCAAAGAATATCCCGTTAGAAGTATGTAACCTCCATTACTTCTACATGTGAGTAACTGACAAGCATCTCACAAACTGTAGTGGGATGCAAGAGAGATGGTTGCAGAGTGCATCTGCACCACAGACATGAGCACAATTTGTATAGCTAACACATGAATGGCGTTCCAGTAAGTTACTCTGCAAATAACTAACTATTGCAAATATATTGGAATGTCCCCATGGATGGCTTGTATTCTCATGACATGTGCCCTGACTGTCAGGAGGTATGTGCGCTACGCTGTACCGCTCAGTGATGTGCCCAGAAACTCATGTAGATTCTCAGAAAGGATACTGCTTGACCACACTCTCTTTCTGGTATGGTGAGAAAAAGTTCTGGTGATTTTCTGATTGGTTTGGTCCTTTGCAGGAAGAATATCGGAACCCATCTGACATCAAAGGGAACGAAGTCTTATCTCCATGGTAGAACCATGGGGTCTTGCAAAAAACAAACAAACAAAAACAAAAAACAAAACAAAAAAACAAAAAAACAAAAAACCCCACACCACACACACCAACAGGTAAAAAATGCGACACTTATTTCCATGAAGTTTGGAAATAATCTTGGAAAGATGTTTAAGATCAAGGAATAGCTGTTCCCTGTGAAAAACTGCATATGAAGCATCTGCCACAATGGCTCCCAACTCAATCACTCTCCTGTCTGAATTGATTGCAATTAAAACACAACTTTCATCAATGGCATATGAAGCATGTCTCCAGGGGTTCAAATGATGGTCTGGTGGGTACTGACAAAATGAAATTTAAGTCACATTGGGGTACAGGCTTGACCAACTGGCGGAAAGGTCCTATTAGGCCCCTCATGAATCCTGTTGTAGTTGGGGGAGTGAAAATGGAAGGAAGGAAGGCAGGCACTGAACACTGAGAGATGGATCCCAAGCAAGATAAAGCAAAGGCCAGAAATGTTTGCTTTGTTTCATTTTAAAAAAAGATGAGATGAGATCATCTATAATGACTGAAATATCTGCAGTGCCTGGAGAAGGCTGATTATACTGCATCTGGGCAGAGAACTGTCTCTGTTTAGCTAGAAGGCGGGTTCTCGTTTAATCCTTCCTACTTTGGGTAAGTAGATCCTGAAGAGTCGTTGAACAGAAGCATTCTATTTCTGATGCCCATCCAACATATGCGAGATACCCCAGTCTGGACTTGCTGTATCTCATTCTGTCCCCTCCCATCTGCCCCCATCCCCAAATTAGGAATTCCAGAAAAAGGCAGATCTTGACAAGGGGGAAGGCTGACATTTTCTGGAGCTCTGGGAACCAAAACTACCTGGGTCAATTGAGTGATTGGAGGAGAAAAACTGACACTCTAGTGATTAATTCTTCTCAGCACCTGCAGTAGCTGGGAAATTGGAGGAAAGGTATACATGAAATTCTACATCCTTGACAACAAGAAAGCATCACTTTGGGAGCCACTGTTCTTAGGTTCTCTGGAGTAGCACAGCGGAAGTTTTCTGTTTGTATGAGGAGCAAAGAGATCTCATTCAGTGAATATTTTGTTCAGGACAGAGTTGTGATTCTCCCACTCTCAGTCTGCAGGAGTGCCTGCTCAAGCTAGTTGTTAAAGAGTCCTGAGCACTTGTGGATGTCATGTAGTGCACAACGGGCTATGATGTGTAGTTCTTCTGTTCACTTTAGCAATGCAGTTGTATGGGTTGATGCACAATATGCTATGCAAGGGGTTCCTTTATGAATCCTAGTAACATATTTTACATAATTACTATGGTACCACGTTTCCTGCAGCACCTGGTACAGGTGAAGCAAGTTACATGGCACAAGAGAGAGGGGGACGAACAGAATTCTCTTCCAGCAGCAGGTAAACAGCATGGAGGCTGGAGAGGTGCATCATAAAGGCAATACAAATTCAATGACCTAGCTCACATGGGACAAAGGAAATCACAAAGCAGCACGGAGAGGGAGGGACTGAGAGAAGATTGAAAGAAACCAGACACTTCAAACAAGTGATAAACTGCTGGCTTGGGCCAAAGAAACACAAGCTTAGAAGCAACTGCAAGATATTGAGCCTATCCACATGGCCAGGAGGGCCTAGACTGGCTGAACTCCACCAAACAGCCAGTCCTGTGGGTAAGACAATTTAAGTCAACTTAAATAAAGCCCTGTCTATATTTAGAAATCATTAAGTCGACTTAATTCCTGCCCTGTAAGTTGGCTTAAGCTTTTAAGCCAACTTTACAGGGCAGGCTCCTCCCTCTTCCCCGCTCCTGGGTCCTGGCATTGCCCCTGGCTGCCTGCAGGCAGCCGGGGCACGGGATCCGACATCGCTCCTGGCTGCAGTGATGTCAGATCCTGCGCTCCTGGCTGCTCGCAGGCAGCCAGGGACGATGTCTGGACTGCACCCCGGCAGGCAGCTCTGCAACTGGTCAATTTCACAAAAGTGAAATTGACCAGGCTGGGCAGCCTCCTGCCCTGATGAGTGACAGGGGGCAAATTTGGCCCCCCTCACTTGTCAGGAGCTGGAACCCCCCACTGCCAGTAAAAAGGGGGTAGGAGCCAGGTCAGGCTCCTACTCCCTCTTTGCTGGCCCCAGCAGAGAAGGGCTGGGAGCAAGACTCGGGTCCCAGCTCTTCCTTAGAGGGCAGTAGCTGGGTCAGCCCCTGTCAGGATTGGGCCCTGGAGCCCATTGGGCTCAGAGTACCCAATCCAGACCAGGGGGGTTGGGTAGGAGGAGGGGCACCCTGGGTATGTCTGTTCTCTGTCTACACAGACATACCCTGGAGCCAACTTAACAAGGTCCCCCTGCAGTGTAGACATAGCCAATGAGAATAAGCTGAAGTCTGATCCTAGTGTCATTAGATCAGCATGTTTTATATTTTTTATTTGATTGTGGCAGCTCCTGACTGCTTTATTACCCATGATCATGCATTGATTTGCTACATACTCACTTAAAATCATAGGCTAAACAATAAACAAGTGTTTGTTTTATCTAAAGCTGTGTGGACTTTAGAAGGTGTGAAACAAGAGTGGCTGCACCAAACCATTTCAGTAATAAATGGATGGACATGAGTCTATGGTGACTGCGAGAGGGTCCCAGTCACTGTAGGATGGGAGGTCCTAGGGTAGGGTCTGGGAACTGAGGGTGCTCGCTTAGGGACTGTCCCACAGGCAACCAGAGGGCACACAACCACTGCCTGGGACCAGTTACATGGAGAAGGATGGTGTTAACTGACTCATGAGTGAGTGGGCACCTGGCAAAGTGGGGCAAGGAAGGGTCCAGGGGGTCACAGCAACATACACGACCAGGTCCAAAGAGCAACCTATCACAGGGGACGTTGGGGGGGGGGGGGCGGGGGCAGCTACACAGCTTGGATAGTGATGAGCTGCAATTCCAAAACCTAAACTGCTTCTACAGAAAGAGGATGAGCTCTTACTCCACCCTGTTTGTTTATGTGAAGGACCATGGTGATGTCGTCATCTGACATCACTTGGATATGAGGCAAATGTATAAGAAAGAGAAAGGCTCTGCAAGCTAGGTGGCTGTACTGTGATGTACATTCTGGCCTCTCATGGGGCACAGGTACTATATGCCTGCTCAGGTGAGCACCCCAGCTGAGAAGGGAAGCATCTGTTATGATGGCACCTTTGGAGGTGGAAGCACTAAAGGAAATGCCCATGCTCACACTCTCCAGGTTCAACCCCCAAGTGAGGAAGGCGATTACTCTGGCGGGAACAGTCACTCTGGAGCGCCTCAAAGTGAAGGTCCTGTTTGGTATTCGGGACTGCCATGGGGAAACCCAAAAACTGTAGCCAAGAATCTAACTCATGACTGTACCAGGCCTCTGGATTCCACATCTACCGTGGACTGGTAGAATATTCTTGCCACTAATTTGCCCTGCTCCACAAAGGACTAAAATTGGGCTCTGTCCTCAGGGAAAAGTTTATCCTTCAAGTCAACAAGCCTGGAACTGTTGTAAGCCACATACAATTTTAACGAGATCTGCTAGTTAGCTATGTGGAATTGCAGGCCTGTACAGGAAAAGGACTTTCCCCAGGAGATCCACCCTCTTTGAACCCTTGTTAGTTGGAGTGCTCCTTTGCTGTTGCAACCTAGCACTCTCCATGGTTGCCTGTACCAGAGAGTTGGGGTGAGGTGGAAGAAAAGCAATTCAGGTCCCTTGGTTTGGGCCAAAGAATACTGCTCATATACGGGGCACAGGATGTTGGAGAATGTCAGAACAGTTTCATGATGGCCTCATTAAGTACATGTGCCACCTTACTGAGGCTTGCAGATTGCAAAACATCCAGCAGCAGCTCCCAGTACTACCTATGATCATCTGGTGACAAGAGAGAGGAAGGACTGACTACTTCATCCAGAGATGAGGACAAGACTCATGGTAGCACCTGTGGAACCGGCTCAACATCCTCCTCCTCAGGCTTTAACAGATTTGGTGAATGTTGAGAAGGAAAAATGGGGTAAGATTCCTGCATAGGTCCAGTGCATCGGCAACAGCGATCTCATGGGCTCCCATAACATTAGAAAGAGGGGAGAGCCATTAGTGGGGACTCCCACGACATTGACTATCAGCTGTGCCTCCAGAAGTCATGTCAAGATGGGTAGCATCCAGATCTCCTTGACTGTCGGGGATAAGCTGTCTCCAAGGAGACGGAGGAGTGGCCATAAAGTTCGACTTGGACAAGGTCAAAAGCTGCTCCATTTCCAGTGCTAGGGTCATCTGTACCTCACTAGATGATGGCTGGAAATGACATGCCTCCTGAGACATTTAAGTTATATCATACTCTGGTGTAGTATTGTTCCTCAGGAAAGCCAGGCTGGAGAGGACGGGAGACTGAGGATAAGGGAGGAAGATATCTTTTGGTGTTGTACATGTCTCCATAAGTCCCCGTGTTGGCGCATTTCCAGAGTCAGGCCTACTGGACTGGGCACATCTCTGGAAGTAGTGCGGTCCTTGGATAAGCAAGCCAACCACCAAATCCAGACCTGCACTCTTAGAGCTGGTGATCTATGGTCCTTATGCTTCAAAGCCAGCCACAAGAGAGGATTGTGGGGTGGGGCCGCAAAGCTAGTGTTGGGTGCGGGGTGGGGGAGGGAACTATCACCTTCCTTACTTCTGTGCTGCAGCTCATGAAGGCACTGCCCCCTGGCTGCCTTGGTCTGAGAACAGCAGACAGTGCGGACATAGAGGCTGCATGGAGATCACAACTTTTCAGTGTGAAGGAGGAAGAGAGCTGGACTTATGAGTGTCTGTGGTTTGAAGAGGGTGAAGGGGGGCAATGCTATCCCCTTCCACAGCCAGCCCAGTGCTCCTTTAAACACAAAGCTGGGAGCCGGTGAAAGGCAGGGCTGGGGGCAAGGGTATCAAAACCTTTGTAGTTGTGGGGTGGACCTCACTGGCAGTGGAACCAGGAGCCATGCCCCCCACTTTCTAACATGGGTGAAGTTTGGATGGCCAAAGGTGGCATGGCCTCTACAAACTGCAAGCCTCAGACAAGCGTTGAGCTGTGTTTCACAAGCATATCCCCCCCCCATCCCCATACTGCAAGGCTTGGCCACGAACAGGTTGGCACTGCCAGTGGCTATGCTTCAGGCTGGGAAAGTTGATCCCGCTGCAAAGCACAGCTCCTGTCAGTACTACACTGTTCCTGCCCAAAGCATGCAGTTTGGGGGCCAGAGAGGGGAGAACATTACCTCTGCCTCCACTCCCTGAAACTATACCCAAATTAAAAAACTGGGGGTCATGGACCTTCACCCACTAATTCTGGTGCTGTTGGCAGGATGCGTCGGGTTCCAGTTTTCAGTCCCAGCCAAATGGCGAAAGAGCAGGACTTCGCATTCCTCCACAAAAGCTGTTCTCAGTGCTGCATCAGACCCACCTTCAGGAACCTGCCCCAGCTGCAGAAAGCTCCATGACTCCCCCCTAGATGGTGGCCTCTCCCCAAGTAGCTGGAGAGCAATGGTGGCAGGAAGCGGGGTGAGAGTGTGACACTTTTTGAAAGAAGGGGAAGTGCATAGAGGTGGGTCTGACCCAGTCCCTTCAGAAGAAGTCCCATCCCTCCTCAGCCCTGCCACAACTAGCTGATGGAGCTTGACATATGGTAGGAGCCCCAGCTGGAGCATCCCCATCCCTTTGGCTCCCTGCCAGATTTCACAGCAGAGACCAAATTTCTCGGTCCGTGATGTATTTTTCATGGCCACCAATTTGGTAAGTCCCAAGCTGTGATGTACAAGAACTATTTACAAATCTATGTACAGGTATTATAGAGAGAAAAGCTAAAGAAATCCATGGACACAGAGATTCTGATTCCAGGCCATGTGGCAGAAGAAAGGAACCGCAGAGGCATAAGCCCTCATTTCCTCTTATGACAGTGGTGGGGAGCACAAGATGATCTACTGTGCACATAGACACTGCCATTTAAAATTCCCAGACTTGGGCACATGCTCACAGGTGTGTCCACATGCAGAGAAACAAAGGGACTAGCACAGGTTTGATTGGAGAGAGTCACAATGGTCCCTTCTGACCTTAACGAGGCATTTTATATTTTATAGGTACATTACATTTTCATTTTCAAAGTAGTATTTCATACTGAGTACTTCAGTTCACCCATCTTCGAAGCCTCTGACGAAGTGGGATTTTCTCCAATGAAAGCTCGTGTGAAAAATAAATCTGTTAGTCTAAGTCCCACAGGACTCCTTGGTTTTTTGTTTTTTTTTTGCGCTGGACTAGATTAACACGGCTAGCCCTTTGGAAATTGACAAGAAAAGCAACCCTGCCTGTCTTCTGCACCTTACCAAATAAGTTACCAAGTATTTGGCTAGGCAGAAGAAAGCTTTTTGAACATGACTTCCATTGATTGGCTTGAAATCAAGGCGCGAACTGAGATTTGGATAAGATCAAAGGCAAAAATTTTAATAGTTTTTAATTATGCTTTTAGCTAGGACCTGGGGATATCTTGCTCCATCACATATTATGAAATGAGAGGTAGAAAGCCTACAACTGGTGGAAATGTGATACTAGACACTACACAGCTTGGCCCGGTGAGAAAAGATTTTGCTATAACAGATCTGTGTGTCAGAACTAGAATGAAGCCAAAGGCCTTTTTAGAGCCCTGCCTAGAACACACAAATTCTATGTTAAGTTGGTCTTTTTACATTACAGACAGGACATCCTGACTCCATCTAGCTCCCAGTTTCGACTGGAGGATCCTCCAAACTGGGGATTCCCAACTTATCCCCTATTTGACTTTCCAAATGTTTGTGGCTCCCCATGAGTTCTGTTTATAAGAAGTTTCAAAACATGCCAGGCTCATGGAGAGACATCTCAGCTAGCTGGGAGGTGGGGATGAATGGATTTACCCCTCTACAGAACAGGCTACATTCTTATTTTGTAGGGGGTGCTCATATGGGCAGCTGGCTCTTGCTATTGAAAATAAAGGGAAATAAGTGTGGCAAGGGAGCTGAGCAGCATTTTCACAAACCCAAATATAACACAGCCCATCCCTTATTCTTAGATTCACATTTCAAGACTCAGGCTTTCCTTCTGTGTGTTCACACTTCCATACTCTCCACCTGTTTCAATTGCCAAGTAAGAAAGCAGTTTTTCTTTTTACACCATCTATGCTTGTGTTCAGCTTCTGGATCACTTGAGACAGTGCTCGCCAGACTGCCTAAACTCCTCCTCCCCTCTCAAATGAGAGATATGAAAAACAGCGTACTACACAGTGGTATCTGAGACATTTTACTCAACACTTTTGCCTACATATAGGGCAAACCTTTGGGAAGCATTAGCACACATTGATTTTAATTAACTAGGTTTTTGTTCATCACAGAAGTGGTACGTTTTATTAATTACAAGTCTGTGGCCCCCTGCTCCTGTCCCTCAACAGAAGAGCCTAATGGAATCAGGAAAATGCTCATCTCAGGAACCAGAAGCACAGCATCATCAGGACAGATTGACATCTGAGCTGCAGTCCTCTCCTCCTTGGCTGGAAGGGGAGGAAGTGTTTAGATGGACTGTATAAAACTCAGGGCATGGTGGTGTTTCTCTGTGATACCAATGCAAATTCTTTTGACTCCAGATAAAGGCACCAATTTACTTGGAAACAGGGGTCCACCTGTGTGGCATTCACAAAGGGATCAGGACCAAAACTTGAACAAAAGTTCTATGTGAAGGGTTCGGCTTCCTCTCACTCTCAGCTGGACAGCTACTGTAATTTCAGTATCTCCCAGCAAACACAGAGGAGCAAGAACTGAGTATCAAAGCTGTTCAAATAGCACCCCTCCCCAACACTTTACAGTCTTCATGGAACCATCTCTACATACTCCAGAAAGAGCCAGTAAAAGGCAAAAGACACCATTTTTTTTTCTTACTTTTTGTAGCTCCCCTTTAAGATTAAGATGGGTCTGAGCTCTCTGGCCTCACAACGTATAACGCTGGGATCAAAAAAGAGCACTCAAGTCAGTTGTTTGGCCATCTTCAGCTGGACTGGGGTACAAAAGACAGGCATTTTAAGAAACACTTCAGCCCTTACCTCTTTAAAAGCCTCCCTGAATTCCCCTCCTGGGGCCATTCCCAGCTGTTCTGTGATGTGAGCTGAGACCTTCAGCAGAAGCATTTGCATCAGTCCTGACATGACTCCATTCTAGAAGAAAAAGGAGAAAACCATTAAAGGGAGCCATCAAACATATGAACTTCTACAACATACACAAGAACACTGTGCCATTGACAGTCACTGGGAGCCATCAATTATTCTGATGAAGAAACACTGAGAGCAACCCTCTGGAGATGATTTAGTGCTGAACACAGCTACTATTTCAGTTTTCATCACACAGATGTAGGATCATTACTAAAAATGCTCTTTGGTTACACACCAGACTGCTTGCTTAAAGAAAACTGTGCTTAAAAATAATTAAAACGAACCAGACTTGTCTGAGCCTAGGTTGACTCCCCCTGCCCCGTCCAAGGCAAGAAGTATCTGTAGTATACTGACTAGCAAAATGAGTCCATATCATACACTTGCACTTGAAAGGATTAGAACAACCACTGCATTCTCCTACAAACATGAACAACAGAACATAAGCAAATTTGCTTTGCATGTGCCCTGTTACAGGGATGTTGGAGTGGGGTACATCTAGAAGTCAAACAGCTAGATTCCATCAAACACAGCCAAATCACACCTTCCTTTTTCTAATCAAGAAAAGATAAGCACCAAATTTCCTGTTCATGGACTTTCACGGATATTAAAGCAGAACTCTTGGGCATGAGAAATGATTAAAATGGGAGTGGCAATTGCCAGTTTCCATCACGTTCATTCACAGAACACAGAAGACAAATACTTCCACAAAGTCACAAGAAAGCCTCAGCAAAAGATTTTTTTTTTTTTCTTTATTTTAAAAGGCAGCTGAGACTGGATTCTTGCTAAGAACACTTGCTGCCACCTTCTCCTTTAGGAGAAACATACTTGTGGACAACACAACACACACACAAAAAAACCCAAACAACCACCACCAAAAACCCACACCAAACCCATCCTTAGGCTATATTCCAGTAATCTACAAGCAGCCATTTTACTCACATAATTGCTCATACATTTTCATTTATTTAAGACCTTAAATCTCTTTGTCTGGATTTGTGCTGCTACTTACTATTTTCTTGAGTCTAAGCAAACAGGGCAGTCACTGAGTTTTGGGCGGATTAAGAACAATTCATGAATACACTACAGTCATGTCCTTTTGCTACACAGCAGGACACATTTCCATTACCGTGTAAAAACAAAACCCGGACCACAAGCACAAAGTAATCACATCTGTCCTAAAGCTGCAAACACAGCAAGGGATCTCAGGAGGAATCCAGCTTCAACTGCTTTAATTAAAAAAAAAAAAAAACACACCCCAAAAACAAAAAAACCCTCATTTTTCTGAGGATTTATCCTGAATTTGTGTAAGTATTTGTCCTGTGTAGTTTGTGAATGAACACGTTTTCAAAAGCCTCCCTCCCACTCTCCTTGTTGGCCTGGTGACTTCTCACTCTTGGTGTACTAGCCCTAATGAGTAGAAGCTTGGTAGAAACTAGTGCTAGCCATGCTTCTATTTGATGAACTACCTTTCAGCAAAAATAGATTTAAGTTTCACTGAGGGAATCATACCTGCTTTATAGCCTGCTGAAGTTTCTCAAGATTGATTTCTTTGGCTTCCTTTAGTAATGTCTTTTCATCCATCTTTAACATAGAAACTCTGTACTGGCAGAGCTCAACCACAACCACATCAGGCTGCACCTCCTGTATTGTCTGAAAAAGATGGATTTATTTACATAAAACACAGACAAGATTAAGTGGTACTTTAGCAAATATTGATCTTCTTATAGAAGTTATTTTTAAGGTTTAAAAGGAATCCTTTTCACAAAACATTTTCAATTAATACAACAATGAAAAACTTTCAGGCAACTGATATTGTACTGAGTTGTCACATGCTTTTGTTTTTCTTCAGACAAGTCATGCCCTACTTATCAGAAGAAAAATAAGGAAGACACCAGTGAAATGTATTACCTGTCAATCATTTGGGGCTAGGAACATGGAGTAACAATTGTGCCAGAAAAAAAAAAAAAATCTGATCTTGTTTCCTGTACATTAGCAAAGTTCATTCTAAATGGCACTTCATGATCTTCAACATCACAAACCTAGTTAGGATGGGCCTTGCCAATGGCAAGGCTTACATCAGGAGCCCAAATTGCTGGAGCGGCTGATACAAGCACAAGTTTCCTCCTGCTCAGCTTCCAGTGCTGACCAAGGTGGTGGGACCAACCCATGTTGCAGAGTTTGCAAGGGACATGGAGCTCCAAACAGCTGTTGCTCTGATCATACTTCAGCCCTGTCCTAATTCAGTTACTTCCACCCCAAAGTCTGAGAAATAATCCCAGATTTTACAGGTCTGTTCTGCCTCCCACAGTCCTAGCATGCACAGCAAGTCAATGTTCCAGCTTCCATTCTCAGCATGATCCCAAATCACTATGCAACAGCACATGATCCTGTATTATCACAATGGAAAAAGATGTTAAAACACCACATTAGAGTTACCTGGCATGACTATAATGAAAGTTTCAATAGGTGAAAATGCTAGCTCTAAAGCCAGATACCTTGCACTATACCTGCACCTCCACTAAAAATATACCATTGCAAGCCTTTAAGCCAATTACTGAGAACGTTTTAGCGCTTGCTAGCAGTTTCATTTTTATCAGATTATTGTTTAAATAATATGGCCTCCAACTTTACTTTGTACCATAATCCTGTCAACCCTACAAGCTAAATTTAGTGATGAAGTCTTGTAAAGCGCAGGGCTGAGTCAAGAGACACAGATTCTATTCTCAACTTGGCCACATACTCGTGCTACAGTGATTAATTACCCCTCCACAGCAGTACTGAATCACTGATCCAGCTTGTTATCAAGGACACTATAGAGGATGCCACATGAAGATCTAAAAATGAGGTCTTGACTATGGGTGAATACAAAAGAAATCGCGCAAAGTGCCATGCCATAAGACTAGATGGATGGAGACTTTGCTCTCTGCATAGCTTTAAGAATGAGGAAACTACACAGACAGTTGGGTTCCAAATAACTGATTTTATGAATTTTATACAGACATACAAGGCATGTCTACTAGAAGCTACTTAAAGAGATACTATCCAATTCTCATTCACCACCACAATTGTTGGTTGCAAAATCATGGCTGAATCATGAAATTAAATTCTACTACCCAAATCCCAAGATGTCCTAAGACTAGAGCAAAGTTATTATTAGCAAAATAAATTAATGCCTTGTTGCTAACTTTTCAAGCATATAATAAAATATCACTGAATGAGTCAATCTGCCCATGTTTACCTTCACTACATCTCTTTTGCTGCTGTCACTGAAGTGGGCAGTACCAACCACAAACACCTTAGAGCCTTCCTCAGTGACAAGTTCTGTCACAGTGCTTGGTAAATTGGGCTTTTTCTGTCTCTTCTTCATCTTCATCTCCAGGAGAATTTTGAATGCATCTGCATCAGCTACAGATTTTAATAAAATACACACATTTTTAAGCTGCATGCAAATGAAACAAAAAAATACACAGATGATTCAACAGAACAGCAGAATTCACACACCATTACTTAGCACCTAATGCCTGGGTTCAAACTGGTGGCCCAGTTGTTACTGAGACCCATGTCTTGAGCAGGCTTCTCTGTGCATGATCTCAGTTCATGGAAGAAGGGCTTAGGTGCCTCCAAAAACTAGACATCAAAGAAGAATCCATTGTTTAATTCTTTTTTCAATCTAACTATTTTTAAATCAATCTCAATATTTTTGAATGCTTGGGGTTGGTAATAGTGGGCAAATATTTTAAGTACCTGGCTGATTCTGGGCCTGTCAAGTGCCTTCTATCATAAAACACTATTCTCAGTCCTACATCAGATGGGTGCTCCTCCTGCATTACTGAAGTGTACTTTAATTTTACCAATCAGACAGGCCTGTCAGGCTCAGCCTCACAGCCTGCAAGCCTAGATTTCAAGATAAACATTTTGGCCCTTCCAACAGGATATCATCATATCCATGACATAAGGACAAGACAACCTCATGATCTAGAGCAGCAGTTCCAGACCTGTTTGCCTCGAGGGCCACAAATATAATTTTTACAGCCCTGAAGGGCCACGAGTCTATTTAATTACAATTAAATTAATTTTAATTGAATGTTAATATAAATTAAATTTTAAGGAATTAGTTTGTTTAAATTTGTTTTAATTAAAAATTTCTTTAGTGAAAAGCAAATTTAAAAATTTAAAAGCTATAAAACTGTATCCAAAAGCTATATTTAAAAACAGAGTCCCAAAGCTCACTCAAGGTGGGCACAGGTACAGGTGCTAAATGCAGTTAAAAAAACATGGAAACTGGTTACAGCTGCAGGCTATTAAACATACTAAAGGTTCTAATTTACAGGACCCCTAAACACAAGCAGTATATGACTAATTTACTTTAGTTTTAAAACATGGGAGGAGTAGATTACTGACAAATGCTCCATCCCAACCAACAGACTAGTATGCCCTTTTCTCATCATTGCTATTTTCAGATTTGGCCTTTAAAGCAGAGCTTTGGCACAAATTATGATCAAATTCCCCCACTTCTATATCTACCTTTAACATATAGGGACATTAGCTCATTTTTGGACTAGTAACCACATTATTGCTACATAATGAAACAGCGGAAACATTTAGCTTTACAGTCTACGGTTAACATTTCATTTTTCTGACCAAATACACACATACAAATATTCTGTGACGCATCTGAAGCTTCCGTCGGACCATCTTCTGATGCACCAGAGGGTGATGCTGGTTCCGCAGCAGCCTGAGTGAAATAAGAATTCAAAGCACAATGGGAATTATAATGAAATGTTTTACACTCCTCTCTCCTCATTATTCTGGTTACATTGAATCCAGGTATAATATTCGAGCAACTGAATTATTTAAACAGAGACAAAGCCCCAAATCTAGTTTTTCAATTGCTCTTTTATAAGCTGACAATTTATGATAAACATTCACTTGAAAGCATTTAAAGTGTATTTTGAAAGATTAGTATTTATAAGCCTAACACAGAGCTCTCATAAACTGTTTATAGATTCTTTTCAAGCAGGCTGCTCTCTTTAAACATGACAGAGAAGAGTCGTGTGTGTGAGAATCCTAATGCACAGTGATTTCTAAATGCATTGCTACTTATGGGGAACACTTTCTTTTAAGCTGCCAACCAGTCAGTTTTTTAACTTGCCTGCTATTAGGAGTCTGAGGCTATTCCTACATTACAGCTTATGTGAGCATAATTTATGTCACTCAACAGTGTGAATAACTCACTTCCCTGAACGACATACCTTACACCAACATAAGCACTGCTCTGTATTTCTCCCACCACCATAACTTTAGTGACTCCTAGGGGCTGGAGCAGAGAAGTAGGTGTGTAGCTACTCCACTTTAAACTCTCTTGTGTAGCTGGCCCCTGAGAAGAGTACAAATTAGATATCACAAAAATAGATTCAAAAGGGCCTGTTATGTATTATACCATTTTATGCTGTATGAGTGAAAGAGGGACTACAAAACAAGGCCTGATCCTGCTAACTCTTGTATACTTACTATTTCCCATGCATAACAAGTTCACACAAATGGGAGATGAAGTTAAACACACAACTTTTTAAAGGATTTAAGGTTTATCTGACGATGTCTAAAAATGTCTCTGAAAATCTTACAATTTGAGATACTTGAGGCAACTCTGACTAGCAAAATCCCTTTGATTTATAGTTAGCATGCAAGCTTTGAGAACAGAGCTACAGATAATGCAGACTTCAGCTCTGTCCCAAAACACTGTAGGCTGAAATCAGGAGGAGTGCCTGATCTCCAAGCAAGTCAGAAAAATACAATTAATGTAGAAAGACACTACAAACAAAGTGAAGCCCAACTGTGAGCTATGTTTAGGCAAGGGCATAATTGCAAGTTGTTTCAAGTAATTGCTGGAGGACCTGGAATTCTTCATCAATGCATTCCCAAGTGAGTGACTGGAAGCAGATGAATAATTATTCAGAGATCCTTCCAGATGAAAGACACTGTTAATGCAGGAACACCTACCAGTATTTACTTGATAACCAATTTTTCCAAAAGGGCATACATTTATTATTTCATATTTTTAAACCTGCAAATGTAGTAGTTTCTTCCTACAAAAAAACAGAACAATCCCTCATAGGTGAAGAATTTTTACCACATCTACTCTATTCTTTCATTTCACAATATTTCAGTCTTCAACAATTCTAGAAAAGTTTTATATTTATATTTATGCTGGCAAAGGTAAAAACAATGACAAACTTGGGTGCCTAAAGTTCAAGATCCAAACCCATATTTAAAACCCTGAACACAGACAACTTAGTTCCCTCAACACAAATATAGCTGTCTACTTTTATGCATCTAAGTTTGAACCAAGACAAACTCAACAAACATACCATAGTTAATTACGTATTTGGTGATGGCAAGTTCATCTTCTATGGCAGTTTCGACAGCATCTGCCCCATCACAGATTTCATCTAATTCATACTGCTATCTAGAGTTGCCCTTTTTATCAACTGAAGTGCTAAAAACTTAAAGTAAAGTAAGGACGGACAGGGCATATTTGATAGTTGAATGTTTTATACAACTTTCAGCAAGGAAGTTTTACTTCTCAAATTCTATTCTAAGACATGTCATTATTCAAGACCATAATTCTTAATTGTTAAATGCCACGGATGAAATTCTTCCCCCACTGAAGTCAATGGGATTTTTACCCACTGCCTGATGCAACAAGGATTTCAACCCCAGCCAGTAGCAGACTCCCAACCTGTTCTGTGACTTAAAAAAAAAAAAAAAAAAAAAAAAAAAAATCACAGCTTGAGAAAGATGAGAAGCAGAGCTGCTCTGAGGTACCCAATTTAAATAATTCAAGGCAGTTCATAATGTATTCGTTCTGTAGCAAAACTATATTTATAGACAGGGCACAATTACCAATATATTCAAGTACCCAGTCAGCCTCTGAGTACCAACGCTCTAAGCCTTCCAGAGTAAGCAACTCTATTCAAACATTAAGATTTCATACTATATTTTTTTAAAACGTGGCATAAAAATGTAAGTTCTGCCATTTGTAACGGCCTCCTCATTATAGTGAGCTTGAATGGGTGTATGTGTGTGGAAGAGTGCTATTTGCCAGAATAAGAGAAACAGAAGAAATTCAAGAATTAAAACAGGCATCGAGGCCCTGATTCGGCAAGGTACTTAAGATGCCTACGGACAGACTGCTCAGAGGTTTAAAGTTACTAATGAAATTTTATCACAAGTCCCTGGAGTCTGATAATTAGAATCTCAGCTTTCACTTAAACATAAAAGAATACATTTTACATCTCATAGTTGTAGAGGAAAACGCAAAAGCAAACCCTGCAGATCCAAAAACTAGACATCAAAGAAGAATCCACTGTTTAATTCTTTTTTTACTCTATTTTTAAACTAATCTCAATATTTTTGAATGCTTGGAGTTGGTAATAGTGGGCAAATGTTTAAGTACCTCACTGACTCTGGGCCTGTCAAATGTCTATCATAAAACACTATTCCCAGTCCTACCTCAGATGGTTGGTCCTTCTGCATTACTGAAGTGTACTTTACTTCCACCAATCAGACCAGGCCTGTACAATAAAGAAAAAAAGATAGGTTGGGGGGAAAGAAAGATTAACAGCTGTAATTAGCAAAGTTTGGAGCATTTATGAAAAAGTATTGAAAAAAATACAGGCATTTTTATCATCCACCTGCCCTAGACAAATAGTTAGCACAAACTTGTTTATGGAAAACATTTCAGATACAGCAGAAACATTTGGATCAATGGGAGCTGGAAATGATGGGGGTTTGGAGTTTGTCAGCCCAGCCACCCAGGGTTCTTCAATGTACAGGGCTATGACAATGTCTGCAGGTCAACTGCAGACAAAAGGAAATACAAGGGGGGAAAAGAAGAGAATTCTTAGTAATAGGAAAAAGTGTTATTCTATTCTATGTGGGTCTCCACCTTTTTAATGACATGAACCAATGCTACAACAAGAGATTCAGGAACCCTCTTATTTTGAGGACTTTCCTCCCACTTAGCTAAAGAATAGGAAGGTGATCACCAACCCCTCACCCTGGACCTATTTGATGGACAACTCTCAAACCCCACGGCAAGAACCCAGGTATTAGGTTTTGCCTCCCATAATGAACGTTTACATTGGTGTCATGTCTCAAAGAACAACAACAAGAACCAAAAGGCCTGCCTCTCAGTTGCAGTAAGGTCCCTTCACAGAGAACTTGTTCTGGATAAAGGTGCCTTAGTGCAACTTACAATCAGGGTGTTTTGAGGCTAGGATGATCCGAGTCCCAGTTTTATGGGGACAGTCCTGATATTCAGGATTTTTTCTAGAGATAGATGTCTGTTCCACCTCATATCCCTGAGAGCATCCAAGATATTTGAGAGGTATGCAGGAGAAACTGTGTAATTTTATTTATTGCATTTTTATACCAAGCTGCTGAGACAAAGCTGTAAAACACTGTGGGAATGTGTTACTTAAAATACGGTAATTTACTTCAAGATGTACCAATGTGAACACAGATACACAGCTGTACAGAGCCCTCATCTCCTATCACCATACAGCATGGGTTCAGTTGTCCAGCATCTGTCCAGTCTAACTGATCTCAGAAGTTAGTTAGGGTTGGTTTGTTTGGGATTTTTTTGTTATATGCATTGCACTATAACTATGTATGTAACCATGAAATATGAACTGACAGCTAGAGACAGGTAGTATTAACACCACCAAACACATTATCAGTGTTGCGAAGAAAGCAGTACATGCACGGCTGGTAGATCTGAAAGTGGGTAAGCAGGCAGCCAGTAGATGTGGCAGGGAGCCCAGAACAAGAAACATTTGGGAACCTCCAGGCTAGGCCATGTGGTATATCATAAGAACTAGTGAATCAAGTAAGTATTCCTTCTTTATGCAAACTTCTTCTACAGACCCCATCACTTTTAATCCACCAAAATAAGTCTTAATAAAATAATCATCATGAATAACTTTGGCATCAGACTCTTCTGTGACCTGGTTCATTGCTTGTCTGAACAATATTATCTCAATCAGAATGTGAGTTCTTTGCACCGGGTTTTACTTCATGCTCTGTACAGCATGAAATGCGTTGACATCTAATAAAATCATGCATGATTTCACCCTCCATCCAGTTAACCTACCTCAATAGGTTATGGAAGACACACAAGATTATTTTATTTTTCCACACAGACATGTATGAGACAGAGCCTGTACATATTCATGCATCTCTTGCAATAAGTCAAAAGGACAGCTTTTCAGTCTTATTGCAGGCTGAATTTCTAGTTTTCATTAAATAATGTTTATTGATTTTTAGCTGCTATTTAAAGTTAGATATTTGTAAGAAAAATATCTAACAGGGCAGCAAGGAGTATCAGCATGTAGCTCAGTCAGCTGCCCACATGTATAAACGGGTGATAATGACTTACACCAGTGGTTCCCAACCTGGGGTCCAGAGACCCCTGGGGGTCCGCAGAGTTATTGTAAGTTATCTGTGAATACATCCGGCCCCAGTTGCTGCTGGCCAGTGGTAGGCAGCCCGGGCCCAATCTGGCCCCAGCCACCGCCAGCCAGCGATTCATGCTGGAGAGGGCTCAAATTCTAAATGAACTGTATTTGCCTACTGTGAGCAGCCTCACCCTGGGTATGTCCCCACCACCTGGGAGCAGGCTGGGGCCAGGTCCTCCACCGTCCTTCTGCAGCACCACTGCCTGCAGTTAGCTCCCAATAACAACTATCATTATTTGGGGGGTCCACAAAATTTTTTGATTTTAAAAAAGGGGTCCTCATACTCGAAAAGGTTGGGAACCACTGCTTTACACCATAGGGTTGTCTACTGCCATTAGGCACCTAGCAAACTGGAGTCTGGAGGGAGGGTGAGAGAGAAAACAGCAGCAGTTTAGGCAACAACGCAGTTCCAAGGAAAAATGCTCCAGGAAGTCAGAGGACATCTGTGCAGAGAGCAACTACAGATCAGGCTCCTAGGCTGTGCAACAAGCTACATTAACAAAATGAAAATTACTTACAAAAAAATTCAAATAGATTAAGTTCCAAATGACCCATCTATACCAGAGCTCCCCAAAGTATGGGTGCACCCTCTTAAGGTGGTATGGCGGAGATCTTGGGAGGAAGGGAGCAAGGCAGAGCCTGGGCCAGTCCCCACGTGGGGGTAGGGAGAAGCTGGGTGGGAGCAACACTACCCCCCCCTTTGCCCCAATCTCTGCTCCATATGGTTTCCTCATCCCCACACCCATCTCCTGCCTAGCCATAGCCACAGCTGAACACCCACTCTTGGCCCTTAGTACTACCTGTATCCCAGTGGGAAAGTGGAGGTCTGCAGACAAAGGGTGGGGACCGTGATATAATTAGTTTGGGAAAACAGGTCCATACACAGAAAAAAAGTAAGTATTCAACATAACTGCTAACGTGCTTTCAAGATGAATTATTTTTATTATAATACGCATCATTAACAAACCCCCTAAAACTCCACCCGCTTTTACTCTTTCAAAAAACACATGCCAAACTTGGACACGAAACAGGAAGAGAAAAATGTGAAGAAATGGGTGAAGCTGTGGTGCTATTTTAACTTACAACACTCTTTTATGCCTCAGTAACATTGTACATAAACATGAAAGGGAGTTCCTGCTCTGAAGAGTTTACATGCTGAATAGACAATATAGACAAGCGTAACTCCTTATTACTTGTCCCCTCAGATAAATTCACTTACTGACCTTTGTGCTAGGTCTCTGAACTTAGCACTTGATTTGCTCACTTACGTACATATACAGTCTTCCAGCATCCTCACATGTCTGAGCTCTAGATGCAAACTGAAAGGTCTGATCAGATGGAACATGTGTCTTATCTAAAGTTGAGTGGTTAAAAAGAGTAAAATTACAAGTTCCAGGTAAAAAGCAAACTCTTATATGTAGGCCTGAAAAGATTTTTATCAGTAAGTATCACTGTACACACAAAAACCACTGAAAAACTATTTCCATCAATAATAACTGAAATTTACAGATAGGCAGAGTAAGAATACTGCTGCTTGACAGCTAAAAAGTTTGATTGAAGTACATTTACACTGTATATTTTGACATGTGATGTTGACAATTTGTGTTCTAAACAGTTATAAGAGTTTTAGCTTTTTGGAGCTCAGTGTTTATCATTAATAACTGTCAGCTTCCTTTCCATTGTCTGATACATGCCTAATTTTGAATAATGGTGAAAATATAAATTGATAAAATTGAAAAAAGGCTTAAAAAACACACCATGATTATCTGTTCAAAATTATTAAAAAAATAAGAATTGAGCTCTGCATTACACAGAAGCACCAAGTGATTCTAAATCATCATATAGACAAAATTTAAGAGGACTGCCTCAAATTCCCACCAAACTGTAAATACCGTTATATGTATTAATGGAAAATTTTTTTTCTGAATGTTACCTAGTTAATTCTAGCCTCAGCATCATCCTTTTGTCCAACCTCTCTATTTGGGGAAACTCCTTGGGACAAGAACCGTCTTTCACTATGTCAGGGGTCAGCAACCCAGAAGATAAGGAGAGCCATTTTAAAAGATTTCTTCAATAGCTAAGTGTTTTGAGAGCTGCAATGGGTGTAGCCACCTGGTGGGGGGAGCTGGGTGAGGGCGCCCACCACAGGGCCCCTGGAAAGGAGAGAAGGAGCCCAGAACCAGAGCAGGCCCCTCACAGGGTCCCCTGGTTGCAAAGGGAGCACAGAGCCTGCAGCCACACGTGGGCAACCAAAGAACCATTTGCTGCTCTGGAGCCACAGGTTGCAGATCCCTGCTCTGTGTGTACTGTGCCCATCACAACAGAGATCCAGCCTCAGCTGGAGTCCTCTAGGCAGGTGGTTTTCAAACTTTTGTCCTCAGGACCCAGTTGAAAAAAAATAATTTATGCCCATAACCCACTAATTACATCTTTCAGAAATGCATTCCAGTCTTTTGGCAGCAGCAGCAGCAGCAGGGGTCACTGTGACTCAGTTACCTGAGGGTCTGCGACCCAGCCAATGTTCCCTGTAAGCTGTGCTGGTGGGCAAGGGGCGCAGTGGCCCCCACTCACCAGCGCAGGCAGCACGTCTGACAACGCAGGGCAGGCAGCCATACCACTCCCCAGCCCCGGGGAAGCCCTGTGTGGCAGTCAGAGCCATCTCAGCTCCAGCAGCAGCACTGCCGGGAGCAGTGAGACCTGATGGCCCCACTCCCTGCTGCACCTAGCCAGGGAAGGAGCAGAGGGGGAGGGAAATGTAAATCTCTCCCTCTTCTCTGCACCAGGCTGCTTGTGCAGAGATGGTGGCATCTTTGGGACTTGTGTGGGCCCCAGGAGGTAAGTAGCCCTTAGCCTGGGCAAGAGGGGGGGCCCTGAGAGATGGGCAGCGCTAAGTCGTGGGGCTCCCAGAGGCAGCCATGTAGTGGCCGCAGGGATGCAGGGCTCTCTGTAGGGGCAGGGGATGGGAGCTGGCCTGCAGGCAAAGGAGCCAGGCTGAAGTTGGAGGAGGGTACTTAGCTCAAAAGACCTAAGCAAAATTGTATTGAACCATTTAGCATCTCTATCAAGGGTGAATGCTTTGCTTTTCACTTGCTAAAAGGCTTGAATATACAAAAGCTCTTGAAAGAAAAGCGATCCTTTAAAATAAGCAAAAACAAGTGGGTTAATTTCAGATTCATTTTCTTTTCTGTGAGAGATTCTAATGCAATCAGTTTGTCAAGGTGGGGCTTTACAACGTAACTTTGTATAGACTCCTGTGGTGGAAGGAAACAAATCCTAATGATTAGGAAAATGAAATGAAAAACTGAAAGGATAAAAAGTCATTTAAGGCAGAAGAAAAAAAGATATTGCCAGTGGTGCAATAATTTAAAAAAAAAAGTCTTTGTATTTCTATTTCCCCAAGAATGTTAGAAAAATAATCATTTTCTTTCACAAATCCATATATACTCTTGCTTCTTGCAGCTTTGATTAGGTTTGCTTTAACTGTCAAAAATTAAAAATTAAACTACCTTTATTATATTCTACCACCAGACACAAATCTCAACTGTACCTCATTTTGCTTATTTTAGTTCTGAGTGTATTTACATTCCAGGTGATTTGGATAAAAAACCCCATAAACTCCAAAACTGAGATGTTAGAGACACTTTACATTAAAGGAAGATACTCACAATGTTTAAAGTTTCCTGTATGCCTAATTAATTTTTTGCTGTTCACTTAGGGGATTGTTGTCCCTTATTTAGCTTTTGAGAGGTATGATTGGGCATGATAATGTAACAGACTCTAACCTAGCTCTGTTTGATGCAAATTATTTAGGCACAAAAAATGGCCCTGGTTACAGAGATGTGATGCTGTGAGAAACTGTCTTGAAACATGTTTTCTGCCATTTCCACCTTTAAAAGTTTTGAAATTCTCAGATAACTTAAGGTGTTGCTCCAAAGGAATCTGGGAAGCAGTTGCTACCTAGTGATTGTGATTTGCAATGCATGGTAATTTAACATGTTTACTGAGGGCAGAATAGGTGTATTTTTAAGGTTGATAGCTAGATATTAATACAATCCCCTCAACATGTCAGTCTCATGATCGAATCTGAAGCTACCTACTTAACTTCAATCTACATTTTGGACATTTAGGGCCTGATCCACTTTGAACCCCTTTTACCCCAGTTGGGCAGCATAACAGGGACAAATTCCAAAGGGGCAGCCGTGTTAGCTCAGTAAAGCAAAAAAAAGGCAAGGTCATACTACAACAGCAAATCAGACAAGACTTAAATGAAACCTATTTTAAGGCCCTTTTGCACTGCCAGAGTGTTAAAAGAAGCTTCAGTGGAATTAAGACTCTAGCCCTCCATTTGTGTTTTCTCTTAGTTTATTATACTCCATTCATTTAAAGGGGCTTGATCATTGATTCCAGAAATGTGAGGCTAAATTTTAAGCTAAAGGCTGACACACTACAAATATTCTTAGACACTGTCACTTATACACTGACAGATAAGTTCACATTTCTGGCCCAGTTGGTTGATGTATGTTGTACATTTCAAGCATCTAGTACAGACGCTGAGTGAGGCTTCAGTCTAATGAGTAATATAAAGACACAGTCTTTAACAGGTTGGAAGTTTCTCATCGAGACATAATAATGCACATCAAATCACACCTAATTGCTGGATCAAGGTTAACCTTGACTCTATATATGTAAAAACACGGAGTCAGGTGTCACTTAAAGACTAACAGATTTATTTTTTGCATGAGCTTTTGTGGGAGAAAAATCCCACTTTGTCTATATATGTATTCTGGAAATGTGACAAAGACAGGCAACAAAAACTGAGTGGTGTAGATGATGGTAGAGGCTATATAGGCAGCAAGTGTCATTGTTTCACATTTGTTTAGTAAATTAATAAAACTTCAGTACTTCAGTTTAACATTTTTATTGACATTTGAATGAAAAAAGACACCTATGAATTTATTTTGAATTAAGGCACTTAAGCATGCTGATACTTTCAGCACCAAGAAACTGCTGCCCAGACCTAATAAATTGCTGCTCAGTAAATACCATAACTTGCTCAGCTGCATCAGCAGCTTAGAGGGAACATTGGTCCTAACCCCATAGTTTGAAAACCACTGCCCTAGGCTGCATCGCAATACAAACTGCTGTATGTGGCACAGTATAGGAAAGCACTGGTCAACCTCAACAATTTGAAATCCTATTTTTAGTTGCTTGTAACTTTTTCAGCCCAAACAATTAAATCTGGCATTTACCCTGCCAGCGATTTGGGAGAAAGGAGGAGGGAGAAGAGATTTCAGACAAAATAGTTCAACCATTTCTAAAGAACAAGGTAAGGGAAAAATTTTCCCTTGTTAACATTTTCTTTTACCATTGTGTTGTTAAAAAAACTACAGCATTCCCGTGCTTTGGAGCATGGATTTGAAATCTAGCTAGGGTTTTGCCCAGTACCAGGATGTGCTTTTTGCAATCCTGGCAAAAAATATAGCTCAAATCTGTTCATATTCTCTGAACCTTGGAGGGAGACAGGGGATAAGAGAATCTCAGTTTGCAGATGCTCATTAGAGACCCTGCTGAAATTCTCCACATTCCATCTCTACTGATCATGCCCCGTCTCCCTCCAACTCTGATGCTGACCACCCTGCACACGCACCATCCCTGTACCATGATTCTCTATACTCCACTCCAGGTCTGGAGAAATCAAGCATGGCTCTCCCTGCCTCTGCTTCCTTCACCAGCCAGGGGCTTCTGCAGCACCAGGCAGAAGATCTGAGAACAGGGAGACAAACTCTCCTGTACTCATAGTACTGTAAAAAAGAAAAAGGGGTGGGGGTGGGGGGAGAGGAGTCGTGTGGCACTTAAAGACTAACAGATTTATTTTTCGCATGAGCTTTTGTGGGATTAAATCTCACTTCATCAGATGCTTCGAAGATGGGTGAATTTACAGAATGGAATGAAAATAAATGCAAGGGGATGTAAAACATAGGATCAGGTCATACAGTAACAGCAAATCAGAGCAGTTCTTAGGTTCAAACCCTGGGAAGGTTGAAGTCAAATTACCTTTCGTAATGAGAAAAGAATCCATAGTCTCGAGTCAATCCTGCTTTCACAGAATTTAATTTGCATATTAATTCAAGTTCAGCTGTTTCTCTTTGAAGTCTTGATGTCCCTGTCCCATCTCTGACAACAGTTATTAACAAATCATTTATCGAGTGATTAGAAAGATAGAAGTACTCAGCAACTGTTTGGGTTTTTTTTGTTTTGTTTTGTGATTTTTGATATCAGCTTTGTGTTCATTTATTCTTTTGCGCAGGGATCATCCTGTTTGCTCCATGTACAAGGTGTTGGGGCATTTCTGGCACATGATGGCATAGATCACATACACCAGCATCCCACACAAGGATGGATTACAAGCTATTTAGAAGAACCATCCCAGATGATGTCACAGCACAGCTTGTGACTGAACTTTGTGCTCACCCACAACCACTCAGATTTGAGGACAGTTTATACCTCCAAGTCAGTGGCACTGCTATGGGCACCCACATGGCCCCACAATATGCCAACATCTTTATGGGTGACTTAGAACAACGTTTCCTCAAGTCTCATTCCAAAACATGTCTCCTCTACTTATGCTACATTGATGACATCATCATCATCTGGACCCATGGCAGGGATGCTCTTGATGATTTTCACAGAGATGTCAACAATTTCCACTCCACAACCAAATTGAGCCTGGAACACTCCACACAGGAGATCCACTTTCTCAACACTACAGTACAAATCGGGGATAGATACCTCAACACCACCCCATACAGAAAACCTACTAATCGATGTAGTTACCTACATCCCTAGAGCTTCCATCTGAAACACACCACACGATCCACTGTCCACAGCTAAGCCCTAAGATATAACCACATTTGCTCTGATCCCTTAGACAGAGGGACAGACATCTTGAGGACCTCTATCAAGCATTCTTGAAACTACAGTACCCAGCTGGGGAAGTAAGAAAACAAATTGACAGAGCGTGACGGGTACCCCAAAGTCATCTACTACAGGAGAGGCCCAAGAAAGAAAAACAAACAGAACACTGTGGAGCACAGACAGATAACTGTAACCCTGTGTAATGGACATTGTGACCAATGTCCAGCAAGACTCCATATTGTCAGTTTGGAACTCCCGCTTAAACAATGTACTTCATTTTGGATACTTGATGAAATCTGGTTTAGGTATATGCTGTATATGTTCTTTTAAATGTGTGAACAAGGTGTGTGAATGAAGGGCGTGTGTGTGAAAAGGCCAGTCTCAACTGCCAGCCTGTCCTGATGAACCATAAGTACCATCTAACTGGCTGAACAATGCAGACATCACATTAAAGGAAACAGAAGGAGCCACCCCAGAAAGAAAAGAATAAAATACAATCAAGTCTGCAAGTGACTGGTGACCAATGATCTCCCAGGAACCCTGAGGCTACATGACACAGCAAATCCCATAGACTTACATGAAGGCCAGCAAGTATAAAAGATGGGTGAGAGCATGAAAACTTTGGGGTCTCATTCTGCAACTGACGTCTTGGAGCATCGGATCATGACCAACAGAGGCCTGGCTCCCTCCTTGTGCCCAGCCTAGTTGGCCACTAGGCTGGCTCAAGCAACACATGAAAGGACTGGTAATTACATTACACCAGGTTGCAGAACTGTGTGCGCGCGCTCTTTCGGCTATTCTTACTTATTTACAATAAATGTGGCATATTGCCTTGTCCCCCTGAATAAGATCCTGCTAGTCTTTTCTTTTTATTAGGGGGTGCTCTCCTGGGTGCCCTTTTTGGTATAACACCACCACTAGTCACCACATACAACCCTCAAGTCAGACCTCTGCAACAGATCAGAAGGACCTACAGCCTATTCTAAGAAGATGATCCCTCACTCTCTCAAGCCCTGGAAGACAGACCTTTCCTTGCCTACAGACAGCCACCCAATCTTAAACAGCTACTCACCAGCAACTACAGACCTAACAACAGGAATATTAAGGCAGGCACACACCCCTGCAAACCACTCTGCCAAGTCTGCCCAGATATCTGCACAACAGATACCATCATAGGTCCTACCTAATCAAGCCTGCTACTCCATCAAAGGCCCATTTACTTGCTCATCTACTAATGTGATCTATGCCATCATGTGCCAGAAATGCCCCAGCACCTTATACATTGGACAAACAGGACGATCCCTGTGCAAAAGAATAAATGAACAGAAAACTGATATCAGAAATCACAAAAACAAAAAACCAGTTGCTGAGCACTTCCATCTTTCTAATCACTCGATAAATGATTTGTTAATGACTGTTGTCAGAGATGTGACTGGGACATCAAGACTTCAAAGAGAAACAGCTGAACTCAAATTAATATGCAAATTAAATTCTGTGACAGCAGGATTAAAAAAAAAAAAATCGAGATTACGGGTTCTTTTCCCATTACAAAAGGTAATTTGACTTCTGGCTTCCCAGGGTTTGAAGCCAACAACTGCTTTGATTTGCTGTTATTATATGGCCTGATCCTATGTTTTACACCCCTTGCACTTATTTTCATTCCGTTCTGTAAATTCACCCATCTTCAAAGCAACTTATGAAGTGGGACTGTTTCCCATGAAAGCTCATGCGAAAAATAAATCTATTAGTCTTTAAGTGCCAAATGAATCCTTTTTTTTTTTTTTGCTGGACTAGACTAACACGGCTATCCCTTTGGAAATTCACAGTATTGTAATCCTATTACTGAAGCCTTGGTAGTGGGGCAAAGAGCTGAACTTGTGGGAGGGCAAGTAGGGGGACTGGGACATGGAGACAGAAGGAGTGGGGGTGGGGAAGAGGAAGGGGTTTGAGAGCAAAAAGTTGTTGGGAGGGGGGACTAAGTTAAGGACCCAAAAAGTGCACATGAGGGAGATGAGACTGACACAGACTGGAGGGGTTAAGGGCAGAAGGGTCTGTAACCAACCAGAGAGTGCGCTCTTCCACACAGCCTAGGCAGGAATCCAGCATTCCCCTAGTCTCAACACTCCTATCCTGTCAGCAAATAGCTGTGAACCTCACTGGCAAAGAGTATGCCTCATAGCTCGCTCTCTGCTCGCTGGCCCACACAGAAGATAACTAACTAGTGCCATCAGCTACTTATGTGGCCCAAGTGGGAGAGGTCTGCAAAGGTTCTTGTAAATGTTCCAGCCCTGCTGGTGGAGTCAGTATAGCTCCACATAACAGTATTTAGAGTTTTTTTCAGGTTTCAGGGGGTTAGCCATGTTAGTCTGTTTTCAGCAAACGATGGAGAGTCCTGTGGCAATTTCAAAACTAACAAAAAAATTATTCAAGCATAAGCTTTCACAGGCTGGAACCCGCTTCATCAGGTTAACTTGCTTTAAAAAAAAACAAAAACAAACCACACCTACAAACCCCCCCCCCATTAAGGCTGAAAAGGCCAACCCTCAAACTAGGAAATGCCCACCTTAAAGTTGTCTGCAGAACCTGAATTCAACACCTCATTCATGTAATTAGTGACTGTATGCTACTGCACAAGATCAACTATTTTTGCCACAGCACCCCCTTATGCAGCACTTGGCCAATTCACCAACTAATGCATCAGAAAACACACTCAGCAGTCAGGCTTGAGTCTTTTTTCCTTGGGGTTCACATTTTATTTCTTCAAAACAAAACCATTTAAATTCTAGATATAAACCTCTAGCCTTCCCTGGTGTCTTCTGCAGGAATTCAACTACTCCATGCAGTTCTCACTCCTCAGGCCTTCTGCATCAGCTTTCCTCCAACCTTCCCAGGCTGACAGACAGTTTGGAAGTGCAGTCCTCCAGCTATCTGGCAGTTAAGGAGAGCTTCTCTACTTCCTTCTTAAATCCAATCTGTTCCCTGACGTCAGGCAACCCTTTATATCCCAGTAACCTGGCTCTGAGTCACAGCCTTGTACTGTGTGACCGCAGGACTTGCTCCTTTCAGCTCAGAAGATGGGCCTGGTACATGTTGCATTTGAGTTCCCACTCCCTTCCCATGTCATCACACTCTGTGACAACTGCCTCATGCAGACGGAGTTCACACAATGGAGCATGCTTCTGGCAGAAGTTGGGGTTGTGTACTGAAAAAGGCTGTTGTGTGTAGGACCCCTGACTCTTATGTTAAGGAAGTTGGAAGATGTGCAGTGAATGAACACAGTAAGACAGTGTTTCTCAATGACCGGGCCACGGGCTGGCACTGGTCCCTCAGAACCCGCTGACACAGTATAGGAAGCCAGTCCCTGGAATCAAAAAGTTTGAGAAACACTAAGGTAGAAGAGGGCAGGAAGAGAAAGGATGATCTCATGGTAAAGGGAATTAGAATCCAGTTCTTCATGGCAGAATCTCTCTCTGCCTCAACCACAGAGTTCCTCTGTGATGCAAGGCAAGTCATTTAACCAGATTTTTCCCAGGAAGTCACTAATAGTGTCCCCCTCATTTTCTGGATTCCCCACTTGAGGTCTTATTTACAGAAATGCTCAGCTCATCTGCAATTGAGGTCAATGGGAACTGTACACATAATCCAGTGCTATGAAATGTTACATTTGCTGAAAACTCAGGCCTATCATATCTCAGATTAGGTATCCAAAATTAGTGGACACTTTTGACATTAATTGCTTTGTCCCTTAGTTTCCCTGTCTGTAAAATGGGAATAATGCCACCTTAACTCCTGAGAGGTAGTGAAGAGAAATCTATTAATGTTTGTGAAGCGCTTAGATACTATAAAGATAAATGACATACTGAGATATTACCCAGGGTACAGTCTGGATTGATGAAAAGCTGTCTCTCATCAGTTCTCCATGTTCAGGTGCCTTTTACACTGCTTCGTTGTGAGAGTCATCACCTCTGGTCTGCTCACACAAAGCCTCACGCCCATGAATTACCCCCCGTTATATCATGAGTGCTCCAGCCAGCCACTCATGAATTACACAGCAGAGCAAAATTAGCAAATTCCCAGTCCTAGACCTTCCCCAAAAATATACTTATTACTGAAGACTATCCAAACACTGCTCTGACAAGAGAACTATCCGTTGCCACATAGGCTTTTGTATGTGAGACAGTCCCCTGTGCTCACTCCTTTTACAGAACTGTTATAAACTTTATTCCAAGTATGCCTTATGAAGTATTGTTTGAAAACTCAATTTACTGAATGTTATTGTTCTGGTAAAATATGCATGGCAGCATTGCATGTCAAATTATAAACTTATGTCTATACAATATTACTTAGACATGTTCCAAGGCTGGGGGAGCATAAACCAGTTCCCCAGAGACAAAAGGCTAGCCAATCCATCACCAAGCTATCAAAAAAAAAAAAAAAAAAAAAAAAAAAAAAGAATCATCAAGTGGTCATTCTTTAGCAGGAAACAGGATGTGGGGAAAAATCTACACAAAGAAAGAGCTGAGGGTTCCCATCCATGCAGACTGTCTCCTGAATTTCAGCTGGAGATGACTCCCAAAGAAAAGCAAAAGCTATGAGAAAGGAGATCCGCATCACCTGAAGAATAAAGGAAACAGCTCCTGATGGAAAGAGATTCAGCTGGTAAAACTGTTGAAACATGTGGTAAGAGAAACCTTTGCTTTGAATTCATTTAGCTTGTAAACTTGGACATTAGTTGCATTTACATTTTCTTGTAATCAATTTGACTTCTCCGCCTCATCACTTGGAGTCACTTAAAATCTATATTTTGTAGTTAATTTTATTATTTTATCTAAACTGTGGTTTTGGATTGAAGTGTTTGGAAAACTATTTAGGATAAACAGAATGTGTGCACATCATTTTTTTCATTAATAAACTGACAGCCTTTATATGAGCATGAAAAGTCCAGGAAGGGATGGACTGCACAAGACTTGTATTCTGTGTGAATGCCTGGGAATTTACTGAAATTGTTCTGCAGTGTAATTCAAGATCAGCAGGCTGTCACACACTTCTATAACTGGGAGTAACTTACATGCTCAAAGCTATGTGAGAGGAGACCAGAAGTAGTGACTTTCACAGCAAAGCAATGTATTCTCCCACACTGGAGAACCGAAGGGATACAACTGATCACTTGTTCAGATTGTACCCTGGTTAACGTCACAACGCCATCTACTTTGGCCCACGTGGATATAGTGATGGTGAGGAAAAGGAAGAGCTTGGCTTGCTTAGCCTAACCAAAGGAAGGCTGAGGGGAGACACTATTTCTCTCTATAAATATATCAGACGGATAACTATGAAGTATGGAGAGGAATTATTGAACTTCAGTACCACTGAGGACACAAGAACAAATGGATATGAATCCATCATCAGGAAGTTTACACTTGAAGTTAGATGAAGATTTCTAACTATTAGAGGCATGAAGTTCCAGCACATTCTTCCAAGAGGAGCAGTGAAGGCAAAATACTTAGCTAGCTTCAAGACTGAGCTTGATAAGTTTACGGAGGGAATGATATGATGGGACAGCCATTTGGCAATTGCTTGATCTTTGACTACAAGCACTAAGAATGCCCAATGGCTTATAACACAATGTTAGAAGGGGTGGGTTTCTGAGTTACTGCAGAGAACTCTCTCCTGGTGTATGGCCACTGTATCTTGCCCATTTGCTCAGGCTTTAGGTTATTGTCAAATATGGGGTCAGGAAGGAATTTCTCTCCAGGGTATATTGGCATAGACCAGGGGTCAGCAACCCCCGGCACCCGTGCCAAAAATGGAACAGATGCTGAGCCTAAGCAGCACACAGTGCCACTCAGGCTCCCCCACTGACTCCGCTCCTCCCAATGTGCGCTGGGGTTCCAGGCACCCGCTGCCATGCTTCCCCGCTGGTGCCAGCAGGGACAAAGAAGCTACAGCTCTCCTAACTCCTGCTGATCCCACCCCTTGCTGGGCAGGGCTGGAGGGCAGCAGGGCAGGTCAGCCTGCCAGCTTCTGGCTCTGACCCTGGAGCCGGAAACTGCTTGCTGGCAAGGGTGAGAGCCGGTCTTGGTCGGGGCCCTGAGGCCACCCGCTGGCAGGGATGAAACCTGGCCATGGCCAGGACCCTGGAGGACACATGCCGGTGGGGATGGCCCCAAACCAGAGGCCTGTCCCTGGCCCTGTCCCCAGCACCTGGTGAGGGTACAATGTGCAGGGCTGGCATGGGGGCCAGCAAAGTTTGCTGACCCCTGGCACAGACCCTGGGATTTTTCCCATTCCTCTGCAGCATGCAGCACAGGTCATTTGCTGGAAGATTTTCTGTACCTTTAGCCTTTAAACCATGATTAGAGGACTTCAGTAATTCAGCTTGTATTAGGAGCAGGCCCATCCTTAGGGTAGGGTGACCAGGGTGGCTGCCCAGGGCCCCATGGGGCCACACCGCTGCCCCACCCCATGCCAGGGACCTGGTGAACAGCCAAAAGAGCAGCCTGGTTTAGTGCTGCCAGCCCAGCCACCCCCACCCCCACACGTGCACTACAACAGGCTCTGTGCTGGAGCAGTGGGGAGGGGGCCGGAGGCAGCATGGAGCCAGTATCGCAGCCCAGCCCACCTCCCTCTGCCCCGGCCCCACTACCTCTCTCCTCCTCCCTCCTGCTCTGGCACAGAACCCAGAGCAGCGCACATGGTGGTAAGGGGGGGGGGGGGGGGGATGCACCAGCAGCACTGAACCAGGCCACCCTTTTGGCTGCTTGTCCAGTCCCTGCCATGGAAGGGGGCAGCACTGGGGTCTGACCCCTCCCCTGTGCCGGTTGGCCCTGCCCCACAGTGCTGGGGGTGTGCGTGGGGTGCCCCGCAAATGGCAATTTGCCTGGGGCTCCACCCCCCCCAGGATGGCCCTGGTTAGGAGTCTATTACAGGAGTCTGTGGGTGAAGTTCTATGGCATGCACTGTGCAGGGCATCAAACTAGATGACCATAATGGTCCCTTCTGACCTTACAGTCTACGAATCAATGAGTGGGAGTAGGAATATCAAGAATGCTCACCTTCTGCCTAAGTGGAATCTATTAGCATACTGTTGATTGCAGATTAGTTTATTTTTTCCTAGCATGTGGTGTCTTAGTTGACCATACGGTTTCAGTTTTTGTTGTATAATTAGGTATCTGAAACTGTACCTGGTCTGTTATCACTGTCACCTCAAACACTTTGACTGACATCAGACTCATGAATGCAAGGTTCAGACAGGATTTTAACTGAAAGACACTAAAAAACAAGTTACCATTAAAGAGTCATTCCCCTACCTCTTCTGTTACTACAGCATTACTTTCTGCGAACACAAATGCAAACATAGCAAAAGAAGAAACACTGTCAGGCACTTCAGTAGAAATTGCACCCTCTGCCTGCTTACATTAAAACTGAATTTGATCTGATCACTTTGTCTGAATGCACGTGAAGGTTGCAGAACCTGTTCCATTCAGACAATGAATTAGAGTCAATCTACAAAATGCTTTTTTAAAAATTTTCCCCCTTTCTATTGATAAAGTGAAGTGGTCAACTATTTTTATAAAACAGTGGTGGGGGTCTTCAGCCACTATTTATCCTTCATTATTATCTCTGCAGAAACTTGGAAAATAGCATTTGTTTTCCCTATCATTTTATCATCTACATTAAGAAAATACGTATTCGCTGCTTCTAGACCAATTTGTTTGTGCTACAGACTGTGCAAAATCATCACTGGTACAATTGGTCAGAAACAGTGGGAAGAATTTGCTACAACTTGTTTTAATCTATCATTAAAACAAACTTTCAGTACATTGCCTAAGTGTTTGTCTGTCTATGATACACCTATGGCCCTTACCATAATATCTGAACAGTTCAGTCTCTAATGTTTTTATATTTGTACACCATGAGGTAGGGAAGGATGACTAATCTCATTTTACAGATGGAGAACTGAGGCACAGAGAGCCCAAAGGGCCAAATTCTTAAATGCATTCAGGCACCTAATAGGATTTTCACAGATGCCAAAATGCCTAACTCCTATTGAAATTCCCACTCCCTCTTATTTTTGCAGAGGAAGTTTTGTGCCAACAGCCGTTCAGACTAAAGTCCTCTTTATCACAAACAGAAATAGCACATGTCTTTGTCAGCTACACAGACTTCCTCATGCTGACCTGCCAATATATCTCAGCCCTGCTCTTTCGGGATTACTGTAGGGAGGAGAAAAGATAATCAGTCTGGGTGCATGTTCCATCCCTCGCCTATCTGCCAAGACTGTTGATGATGCCAATTATTGTCATGTGGCTATTCATTCTATGGACACTCAGGTGAGTCCACTAGTATTTTGCTTATGTCATAAAGCAGCCCTGAACTGTAACACTGGTCATCGCTGACCTGGGCCAGATTCAAATCAGCAACTACATGCAAAAAGTTCTAGTCCTTTAATAACCTCTTAGCCACCTAGCCTCATAACATGTCAATATTACTGGACAGAACGCAACTTACCTGTTTTCAACGAAAATCTCACTTTAGTCTACATATACTGAAATCTACTGTATTTTTTTTTTTTTGCACACTGAAACTTTATGTTAAAGATGGCTTACTGAGTTTGTCTGATGCCACCGGTTCGTTTGGCTCTATGTCCCATCCCCTCTAAGGCCTGCTCTACACTGCCAGCACAATTCAGCAGCAGTCAACCAGAGTTACACAAGCTTTGCAGAGTAGTTTGCATAACTCTCCTTTAGCACGCCTTCTTCACTGAGCTGCACCAACAGAAAATGTGCTCCCGTCAACACAGCGCTATGCCACTTGAGGGGGTGGTTTTATTAACTTGATTTCTGGATTGACTGAGCAAGTTTTCACTGCACACTCAGTCAATTCAGAAAATTCCATTTGACAGTGGCGAATTTGCGCCGTCAGTGTAGACATACCTTAACAAAGAGGCGGGCAAACCACAGCCCACGGGCCGGGTCCAGCCCGGAGGAACCTTTATATCTGGACCACCAGCTGCACTCTGGCCGCACCCCCTTCCTACAGCACTAGAGAGCCCTGGGTGGAGTGCAGCAACAGCTAATCGGCTTTTGTTGCCTCTGTCCAGGGCCCTCTAGGGCTACAGAGCTCTGTTGCTCCCCCCCCCGATCAACTCTTTCTCCCCAAAACTCACCCTCCTAGCCCCAACCCCTCCTACCACATGGGTAGTATGGTCACACACACCCCCAAGCCCCACACCTCCAATCCCCACCTCCCACTATGAATAGTCATATACCATGTGGTCCTCTGGCCAAAAATGTTGCCCAACTCCAAGGGCATCACTGGCACTGGGCTTCTGGGGCTCAAGCCCCGAGCCCCAGGTCTGCTGCCAGGCTGCCTGCAGCAGTGGCTCACGTACACAGCTCCAGCCCCAAGTCCCAGTGCAGTGAGCCCTGGGTCTTTTCCTGGGCCAGCAGCGCTTCTGCCCAACCCTGTCCTTACAAGTGATTCATGGAGAATAAGAGCCTACTAAATAATGCCTTTTGCATAAGTGGTAAGGGCAAATGCATGCTTAGTAGCTGAAGACAGAATTCAAGCCCACTGATGACCTATTGCTCCCTTCTGTATGCCTGTGATTCCATCCCATCTCTCCCCTCCCTCACAATATTTTACCTACTATAAAAGTTTAGCTAAACTACTGGTATGCTTAGGTGTCTTTCAAGCCCTGTGCCCCCCAACACAAAACAAGCAATGGTATTAATCATTTAAGGTTGCTACAATTCAAATGCTTATAAATAAAATCTTACAATATTTACAGACAACTCATCTTCAGTTCTAAGTAGCCACTCTTTCCCATGTACATAATACAAATATCCAGCATGATGTACCAGCTGAAGTCTGGTGCCCAGTGACGCAACAGACATAAATTTAGGCTTTGGAACTTGTTTCAAAACCATCACCAAGGTGACCTACTCTATGTTTTACACATTTCCTCTGCACCAACCACGCCTCTGAAACTTAACAGGAGTAACTAGTTCTGGCCACAGCTGGTTCCAGAATGTGGTTTTGCCTTGTGTGTCAGCGATCACTATGTATTAATATATTTCAGCAATTGATATTAGACTGACTAATTCTTAGCCTACACTACAAACTTATGCATGGAAGGATGTGGAAAATCCACAGTGCTGAGCAACAAAGTTATGATATAGCCTCCAGGGTAGACAGCACAATGTTGATGCAAGGGCTTCTCCCACCAACATAGCTATCGCCTTCTGGAGAGGAGTAGTATCTAGGCTGACAGCAGAAACTCGACCATCAGTGTAGGCAGCATCTTCGCTAAACACTGCAGTCATGCTGCTGCAGGGCTGAACGTGTAGACAAGACCTAAGCTCCTGCACAGCAGACTTTGTTGCTATTCACAGCACACATTCAGACACCTGAGAAGGAGATCTAACATTCACTTGAAACTTTGGAAACAAGAAAATACAAACCAGTGTTATTTAACAGAGGGCAGGACAAAGAAAAAATGTCAAGAAAAAAATCCTGTGCTGCCTCATAAACATAGGCAACAAGAAAACTCATTAGACTTTCCCATCTCCAAGTTCTGTAAAACTGCAGCTCACCATTTATTGCCATCAGTGACATATCATAAGGGAGCAGGTTACCTTGGGCCTTTCCAGTGTTTTAAATTATTGCCATTTACCTTCATTAGGGTCAGCCCATACACTTGTATTATGATGAGCACAGCTAGGATACTGGAACAAATAGAGACAGAGTAATCCTAAAACCAATCCTGCAGGGTTAGAGGAGACTAAAGGAAGAGACTGGGTGCTAGATTTGGAAGGAGGTGACCAACAGGCAGAAGTAGTACAGACAAAGTCTGGTCATCTGTTGTGGAATCCACATTATCTCAGGGACTAGGTGTATGCCTTGGTCAAGACTTGACAAATCCTGGGCACCAGGTCACCAGGATTTAGCCCTGGTGTCTAGTAGTGCTGTGGCAGCCATGGAGGTGAATGCATCCAGTACCTAAAAAGAGAGTCAGTGACATTGAAAATGTCAACACAACCATCTCTCCCCCTGCTCCACCATCACTGAAAGTACTGCCATTAGTGGCTTTTTTTAGCCAGCGGGTGGCCCTGTGTGCTTGGGCGCCACCATCGGAACAAGTGGTGTCAACAGCCTTTCAGCAGTGGGTACCCTGTTCAGCGCCGCACACCTGGGGTGCCTAAACTTTTGGGCTGGCCCTTAGGTCTGTGGCAGATTTGTCAACACCTGGCCTAAATCTACAGCAAAGAAATGACTTTACTGAAATCATCTAACTGAAGCTAGACTTGTCACAACCTAGCTTCAAGCCACCACATGGGTTAAGCTGCTTTAGTGACACTGACTGGGTACCACCCTCTATCAGCATAGGGAACATCTTCACTAAGCACTGCTGCTTCTGCACAGAGGACATTTATTTTCATCCTCCCAGGCCACTTTACAGCATGCAACACTGCTGAGCATGAGATTCTGCTGCCTCACCTGAGACAGGTAAGGTAGCAGGGACCCAGGATAATGCAGTAAAATGGTCCGAGTCCTTCCTGGAGAAATGCATTCAATGAGTAGTGATGGCTAACCTCACCTTCACCACCAGACTCTGCAGTTACAAATACCACATTGAAGGCACATTTCTCCCTCCTGGACAGCAGATAACAGAACAAGCCACATGTGATAGATTCTAGCCACATAGCTTAATGCACTACTGGAAATTGCTCAGTTATTAAGGTGATAAGCATGTTATAAGAATCGATAGCTTTCTGAGAGCTCTCTATATGCTAAGAGCTGTAACTTCTGGGCCTTTGGGGATTTTGTGAGACTAGAAATTTGTCTGTTTGTTATAAAATGTGAAGTATGCAGCTGATGAGTGGAACTAGAGAAAGAGGGTCAGGTTTCAGGAGGAACTTAATTTGGGTTGGTACGATGAACGAAAGAATGGCTGCCGATTCCACTGTCCAGGCTGCTAGTTTTCCAATTCTATAGCCACAGCAGAGCTACGACTTCTATGTGTCCTGTACTTTCATTGGAAATCATTTTTCCATGAAGCACATGTAGTATTTCATATTCCTGTTTACCTTATTGTTAGAGATCGTTCTGATCTGGATATGGACAGTCCCTGGAATTTTGGAAAGTTTGAATCTCTCCATTCAACACAGTCAAATAATTCCTTCCTGCAAGTCCACCTATCTGTTTCATACGTTATTGGTCTGGAAAGAACACTGACATTTTCTGCAAAAGGAAGTCTGTCTCAGTATTCATAAACTGAAATTATAACCAAAACCCCACCCTCTAAAAGACATTTTATTCCTATCCCAGTTTGTTCCCCTCTGCTCTCACTTCACCCTTCCCTGATCAAGAAAGGCCTTAGGTATGTGTTGACTCACTTATAATTTTTTCATTATGTAGCAGTAAGAACACACTAAAAGAAAAAAAATATACGTTTAACCCCGTCATCACTGCATTAAACAAAACATGCATATACAGTTACAATACCAGGATACAAGCGTCAGATGCTGATATTACAGGTCTGGCCAATTACAAAATTCACAACCTAAAACCTAAAAAAGTCAAATTGCTGGAATGTGATAGTCTGCTTAATCCACAATAAAAACAGGGACAAGAATACCGCAACCATACCTTTTCATATTTTGATCAAGAATCCTATACAGCTTACTGAACTCATGCATGTTTAAATATAATGTTATGTACAAACATTTTTCCTGTGTACAAGTTTAATGTTTGTAGACAGTGCAGGATTGAAGTCCTAGAAACTAATTACTTCCATTTGTTGCTATTGGTATTTGTTCACGTGTGTGTGTTTGCTTTGTTATTTTACTTTCATTAAAAATGAACAGAATCCATCTGATGTATTCAAAAGACCAGTGCAAAATGAACACTCTTCAGGCACGTAGTTAAATTTGATTTTTCTTGGGAAAACTATTAACAATGCCATGCATATACAGGTACAGTGTCATTCTGCAAAATTTAATCTCTTGGGCATTCTTCCTCCAAAAGCAATAGTTAGTAGCCGCCAAGTTGTTTTCTACTTCAATAAATATAAAATGTAACTGTCTCAGACAGATAAACTTTATTAAAAAGAAAAAACTCCCAACACCCCTAAAGTCAAACATTTTTCTTGAAAACGGGCTAAAAACAAATACCCCAGTCCTGCAAATGCCAACACATAGGACTAGTCCCAAGTACAAAGTTCACTGGAACTACTTCTGGGAGTAAAATTAAGCATGTGCTGAAATTCAAGCAGGTTTTGAGCCAAAAATTCGCCACCAAGGTCTCTGTGAACCTCAACAACTACTTTTAGCACTTAATTCAAGAACTTTATTTTTACAGGCATGTACTTACTGTCAAGTGGACATTAACAGTCTGATAAAGACACAGGCATAAGGAGAGAAAAATGTCAGGCTTTTAGTTGTTGGGTTCTCTTAAGACTAAAGTAAAACAAAAATCACAGAAGTATTCAAAGCTCTCAGCACTTCATTTTCAAAGCACTGCACAACCATCAAGACCTTGATACGAACTCATGCATGAGGATGCAGACCTATTGAAACCAATGGCAATTTGCACTACTGCAACCATTCACAGGACCAGTGTCTTAAAAAAGGATTTTTTAAAATATTAAGTTGGATTTATGCCCTTGCTTGCACTCGAATTATACTGGGTAAGTTCTATGGCCACTGGTCTGTGTTGTACAGGTAGTGAGACCAGTTCACAACAATGGTCCATTTTGGAAGGGGAAACTATGAATCTCTGCTGCACAAAGAAAAACCTTTTTAAAGGTTTCATGCTGCTTGGCCCTGAATGCAGCTCAGGGGCAGGTAGTGGGAGAATGTGGATTTTTCCCTTCTCTCCTTTATCATCCTTAATGCTCAAATCCCTCTCTGAACTGATCATTATCTCCATTTTACACCTGAGAAAACACACACAGATAGTTTAAAGCAGGGGTCTCAAACTCAAATCACCACAAGGGCCACATGAGGACTAGTACAGGGCTGCATGTGGACTAGTACTTTAGCCCAAGGGCCGCACCACTGAAACCTTTTCATACAAGAATATTGCAAATACTGGTAACAATAGCGTCACAGGCCACAAGAAATAGCTTTAGAGGCTGCATGCGGCCCATGGGCCATGTGTTTGAGACCCCTGGTTTAAAGTGACTTGTACAAGGCCACCCTAGCCAGGGCCGGCATTATGCAGTAAGCAGCCCCTGCGTAAAAGGAGGACGCTGGCATTTTGAGGGGTGTCAAAAGGGGACAGTGCTATGACGCTCCCCTGATGATGTCATTCATCTGCACCACCATCACTCTGCTGGGGGGGGAGGGGCACGATCCCCAGCTCCGGCCCTGATCCTAGCAATGCAGTGGTATATGGTGGACTAATAAAGTTTCCAACTCCAAACTATGTGCTCACTGTGCTATATAGCTGGTAGCTTTACTTACGTTGATTTCTTGAGAGCAAACCTGCCATGTAAGTTACTCAACATCAACAATAGCAACTTTGTTGCATTCTACATCCTCATGTTGCATTTTAGGCTATAGTAAACTTAAATCCAATACCGATTTTCAACTATTCACTTTGGTACATACTGGGGGAGGAAGCCCCTGAAAGTTGTTTATAGCTATTCAACAATGAACAACAACTGGCCACGTCTGGTTTAACATTCAGCACTCTACCCCCTTCATGCCAGCTGCTGATTTTCTTTTTTTCTTGCATTTTGTCAACAAACAAACAAACAAACAAACAAAAACTCCTCGCCAAGCTCCAAAACTTAAACTTTGCTGACTGAGCAAATGATGGCAAACTACTCTGCTCATGCAGAGATTTCTCCCACGGGAGGCACTGTTCAGGCATATGCCTTGCCTCAAACTCTCTAGCACAGTGGTTCCCAATGTTTTCTCCACCCTGGCACACCTTGTTACCTTTAATTAATTTGAGGTGCACCACCATAGAGTTTCCCAATGACTTCACGAATATTCATGAGCCAATCCAGAGCTGTCTGAGCATTTTTTTCAAAAGTTTTGTGGCACACCGATTGGGAAACACTGCTCCAGTATGTCTAAACCAGGCATGTGCCTGGCCTAAGACTACCGGGTCGGTTTTATGGGAGTCGTGTGGCACTTTTAAGAACCTTATGCGAAAAATAAATGAGTTAAAGTGTCACACCACTGCTTGTTTTGTTTTTGCAGGACTAGACTAACACGGCTACCCCTCTGGAAGCGGAGAAGGAGCCAGCCCGGGCGCTGGCGGAGGACAGGAGCAGCTGAGGGAGGCACAGCCTGAAGTTTTGCTCTGGCCACGTGCAGCGCCGGACACACCTGGAAGAAGACGGTCCGCTCCCGCCGCGGGGCCCAAGGACGATGGGACAAGTTCAAGGGGGCGGCTGGGGAGCATGTGCCCCCAACCTGCCGCTCAAACCCCTCGGCAGCTGCTTTCCTGCCCAGCCGGGGCAGGCGGATATCCTGCAGGCGGGAATGAAACTTCCCCGCGCGCCGGGCTGCACCGGAGCCTCCGCTGCCCCCGACCCCGGCCGCAGTCCCGGCTCCGCGCCCCGCCGGGGGCGGCTCCGGGTGAGCGGAGCTCGCCGCGCCGCGGACTTACTTGGCAGGCGCTGCTCCGGGCGGCGGCGGGGGGCGGAGGAGAAGCGAACGCGCCCAGCCCTCGCGCTCCCAGGGGCACGGCGCGGCGCGCTGGCCGGACCCACAACATGCTGCATTAGTCACTCCTGGGGGCGGGGAGGAAAGGAGACGGGCGGGGCGCGCTGCACGCTGGGAGTTGTAGTTCCCCGCCGCCACCCGCTCGTCGCGCTGCGCCGGAACGGGAAGCGGCGTGAGCCAGGCCGGCGACACTACAGCTCCCAGGAGGCACCGCGCGCGCGTGCGCCTTGCTGCGCTGAGGTGCCTTCCCGGCTGGGCGGCGCGCGCAGAGGGCTGCGGGGGAGGGCGCGAGGCGGGGCTGGCGCCGCTGCCCACCCGGGAGTGGCGGGAGAGCGGGGCCTGCCCGCCTGGGCCCATGGGGCGTCGCCACCCAGGCCTGCCGCCCTGGGGCACCCGGCTGAGCCCTGTGTGGATACAAATAATCCAACCTGCAGCCACAAGAAATGCTGCGCAGATATCCGTGTTGTATCCGCCTATAATGTGGTTATCCCCCCGGCTAGCTGCATATTTGCAGGGCTCTAGCTCAGTGCAGATTGAAATATGTGGATCCGTAGCCCATCTGCAGCCGCAAGAAATGGGCTGCAGATATGCATGTTGTATCGGTGGATGCAGATATCTGCAGATTTGCAGGGCTCCAGCACCAGGGTCCACCGCGGTGTTAGATAGGCTTACCAGATGTCAGGCAGGAGGACGACACAGCCTTCTTTTTACCTTCAGCTGCTCTGAAGCAGCAGCAGGTATTTTAAAAATACCCGATTTTGTCTGGCTTTTCACTTACAGGGGTCAAAGCAATGCTGGAACACCCCATGTTTAAGGGGAAGCATTCCAGGGCCCCCGAAAAACAGAAGACTATGACATTAATACTACATTTTCTCAGTGTGTCCTCCAATGTCCTCCTTTTTGTACTTCCCTGTCCTGCTTTCTATGCTTTGGTATTTGGTAACCCGGGTGTTACACAGTCATAGCAGCCGCTCCTCTGGGCCAGCCCCAATCTCCACCCAGAACAAACCCAGAACATCACGCCCTGTATCACCTTGTCTTTTCTGACAAGAGCAGCTGGTTCTTCTCCTCAAATCACCTGCTTAGATTAGGGCTACCAGATACCAAAACCTAAAAATAAGGTATTCTGTGGCATTCCAGCATACTTTAACCCCTACAAGTAAAAAGCCAGACAAAATCATGTACTTTAAAATGCCTGCCAGATGGAGGACATGAAAGTAAAAAGGACATCCTCCTTTTGGCTGACAGCTGGTAACCCTAGCTTAGATGGAACCTAGCCCTATGAATCCTTCTGGATTTCTCCATACATCACCAAGGGAAATTTAAAGCTTGAAATGATCTAGGGTAAATTTTTCAAAAGCACCTAGGTGATTTGGGCACCTAGGAACTTATGTATGACAAAGGCAAAGGGGGGGTTAGATTCCTAAGGGGCTCAGTCACTTCAATTCTTCTGGAAAAATTTACCCCTAATCCAGACCCACACATCCAAATCCTATGGGGTCACTCACCTCAACCTTTATTCCATCCAAACTAGAATAATCACTTTCTGTAAAATGTACTGCCTATGTGTAAAGGGAATAGGGATCTTCAAACCCAAGATCCATCAGGTTAGTATAGATTTCAAAGCACATGATGACACTTTCCCTGTGAGTGGCATTTTACTTTGGTGTATCTTTAATCAAAGTGTTGGTCTTTGGCTGGCTAGAGGGTTACCTCACTTCACTCAAGAGCCCACTGCATTTCAGTGATGCTGTCTGTAGAAAAGTTGGGAAGCATAAAAGGCACAGTGTGATTTATCAGTCTTACAGCCTCTCCCGTTCACAAGCATAAGCACAGCAAATACATCTGCTGTTTGCAGGGGCGGATTAAAACATGCTGAGGCCTTAAGCTATTTCAAGATTCAGAGACTCCATATCAAAAAAATAAAGAGAAAAAATGTGTATTACATTATAACAGAGGATAGTGAAAAATGATAAACCACTATATTTGCATATATACATAAGCACGGATGCAACAAAAAACCACCAAGTGAAACATACATCTTGCAAAAAGTTTTACTTGCATTATCTGTTTCAGTTATGATAAATCTTCTTAGTTATCTCTGACATATTTAGAGACTTCCCATAATGTGAGGCCCTAAGCCATGGCATAACTTGGCTTGTGCGTAAATACAGCATTGGCTTCTTGCTTCTTTTCTGCCTCAGCCTTGCTTCCTAACTCTTTTTGTTGCCTTCATTCCATTTCCAACCACCACCTATGATCCTTGCCTTCTTGATTGCATAGTTAGTGGTTTACTTGTAAAACCTGGACAAAAATCAATACCTGTTTAATCACCACCTGCATAATGTTATACTTCAGAAACAAAAGACAGGTCTGGACATGTACAAATGTTAACTAGAATACATTCTGGGCCAGGAAAACCTCTTCTTATGTGGCCAGGTGCGCAAGAGCTCAGAAACCATGTCGTACAGGTCACCATCCAAAACAGGGTAGGTGGGACCACTGATTTGCTTTGATCAGGCAATTCCTATATTTCTTTGACAGAGCATAAGACACTGCTTACCTCTAATTCTTTTGCTTTATGACAGTGGCACATGCTTTCACTTTTGATTATTGTTTCTACTTTCCTCCAGAGCAAAACAGTGCCCCAGAACAGAATGTGCCTTCTCAAGACCAAGATAAGATGGAGGTGCCTCCTGAAGAGGAACAATGTTTTTAACTATAACTGCGATTTAGTTTCAGTCTGTTCTGTGTTGCACAATGTTTTTGAAAGCACAGAGGAAGTGTTCCAAGTGGAGGGGACTGAGCAGCAAAGGAAGCCACAGCATGGCTATAGTCTGGGTCCCATGAGTTGCAGGACTCTGCAACTACTGCCAAAAACAGGCTTGCTAAAATCATTAGAGCTGCCCTCTGCCAGAACTGGCAAACGAAACACATGACAGTGCCAACAGGGGTGCTACCATTGTAGATAGCTTGTGAATGTAAATAGTGCTCTAATTTTTTTTTTTTTTGGTAGTTGTGTAAGAGAGAGGATGGTTGTAAATTGCTCCATTGATTAGCCATTACTAGACAGGTTATTGCTATCTGCTAAATAGCACAGCATAACAACTCTATCTGGCTTTTTTAAGTTGGCTTTAGTACTGTGTGTCTCTTTTTGAGATCTTGATTGCTGACCTGGAACAATTTTGGTGCCAATGAGAAACAGGGAGGCAGCAATCTGGTGGCTGATATATGCTTTCTTTCAGGATGTCACTGTTCAGATTATTTTAAAACTCCTTAAATGCATACTTGTTCCTTTAAGTTGGGTGAAATGTTGGGAACCGTCAGCAAAATGAGAAAATAAAATCAAAGTAAATTAATGTTACTCTCATCTCAATTCTATATAGGCCACATATGGCTGTTGATTATATGACAGAGCTGTTCCAGATCCAAGATCAAGTGACAGAGTATTCCAGAAGGAACCTCCAAAACAGCCACAGCACCAGAGTGTCAGTAACTAGCCATCAACCCTTATAGAGCATTGAAGAACACTTATAAAGTGACTTTAGTAATGTGTATGTACACATTCCTCTAGGGGGTTCCAATGCAGGACCTCATTGATTAGCTGTTGTGTCAATGTTGCATTACACTGAGGTGGCATTAAAAGGAACCCCCCCACACACACACAGAAGAAAGAACTGATGCCCTTTTATGTCTCTAGATGATTCATATAGAAAATCTGATTAATGGTGGTGGCTTGGAGAGATGAGGAGAGTGAAGTGTGGGTGTCCTTTAAAAACCGACTACAGGAATGAGGCATTTCATTGTGTTTCACATTAGAAATTCAGGTCTTGCCTATCCTGAGGGATTCCCTGAAGACTGGAGAAGGGATTGTATCACTAAGTGAAGTGACAAAGTTGAAAGGGAATGTGGTTTTCATAGAATCATAGCGTTTAAGGGCAGAGGGGACTATCAGATCACCTAATCTGACCTTGTGTCTACCCCAGGCACCAACACTTGCACACTACTTCCAACAACTGAAATTAGATCAGATACTACAGCTCTCAGAAAACCCAACTGTTATGTGCAATAGGCAGAGAACAGGAGGGACCTGCAGCTCCTGGAGTGGCAGGAAACTGAGTAGCTCAGACAATCCTGACAAGTGACCCATGTTCAATGCTGCAGAGGGAGGTAAAAACTCGCCAAGGACACTGCCAACCTGACCTGAGGAAAATTGCTTCCTTACCCCACATAGGACAACCAGTGACGCTCTGAGCATGTGAGCAAGAATGAGCCAAGCAGGTGCCCAAGAGAGAGAACACTTGGTGTCACCTCAAACCACCAGCCCACCTCATTCAGTTTTAATGACACAGGGTGAAATCCTGGCTCTACTAAAGTTGCTGGCAGAACGCCCACTGACCTGAGTGGAGCCAGGATTTCACCCACTGTTGATTATTCAATCAAATCATAGGGCTGGAAGAGACCTCATGAGATCTTTGAGTCCAACCCCCTGGGAATGGAACCCAGGACCTTCTGCATGCTAAGCAGAGGTGCTAGCCATAAATCTTGTTCTGCTTGTTCTTGTGAATACCTATTTAATGTCAGTAAGGGACTAACAGTGGGGGCAGAGAATCAGCACACCGCTTCCATCAGCTAAGGCATAAGAATGCCTGACAAACTGTATAATTCTAAGGTTAATAATCATGCAGGAAGCCCCCTTCAAAGCATTTTAGATCATACAGAAGTCAATTTAAAAAAAGTTCTAAGCATGCCTCCTCTAAATCTTACTTCTGTAGCTACTGAAGCTGGTGACAGTTCTTGAGCCCCCTGAGAGCTGACTTCAGGGAGCTCAAGCAAAGACCTTAAATGAGCATGCACAGAGCTTGGCCTTAACCACAGGCCTGCCAATGGTTACTGGTACTCTGGGGGAGAGGAGAGAATTTAACAGAAAAGTATTTTTATTAATGATTTTAATGAACCGTTAAATCTAAACAAACAAGGAGTCTTGTTAAAGACTAACAAATTTATCACATGAGCTTTTGTAGGAGAAAATTGCACTTCGTCAGACAAAGTGGGATTTTTCTCCCCTGAAAACTCAGGAGATAAATAAATTTGTTAGTCTTTAAAAATGCCACCAGACTCCTTGTTTGTTTTGCTGACCTAGACTAACATGGCTACCCTTTTGGAATGATAAATCTAAGACTTTGAGCAGCCCCCCCCCCCGCGGCGGTGGTGGGGTGGGGCCCCAGGTCTGCCAGGGGCGTCGGGGGGAGTTTTAGGAGCTCAAAGGCTTTTATCTTTAGCTATTTCTGATAAGAGTGACATGAGAACTTCTCACTGTTGTCATGCCATGTGTCAGAAAAACATGGGTTGAGCATTTTGGCATTAGCTCTGCCTCTCCTTTTCTGTTGGTTTAATTCAGTCTCAGTATCTGAAGAGCACACTGTGTAATTTAATTGTTTCTGTGCAGCATCAAGACTTTCAATAAAAGCAACACGGTTTCATCTTATCTTCCACAGTTTTGACATTCCATTCCATTGTAGAACTCCTTTGTCTCTTTGGTGAACAGAAAGATTAAATTTTGCCTGTCACACTGGTATTCTTTGATTTCTAACCTAAAAAGCTGGAGCAGAATCTATGAATATGCCCCCTCACATTCAGCCGGTTGTAACAGCTCTTCTCCACCTTTGGCAGTCCCAACTCACAGTTGCCCTGACACAGCGGGCATCTGTCTCTTCCTAACACTATCTACACCAGGGATGAGATTGGTTAAACTGTGTCACTTACGTGCATGAATTTTTCACACACAAGTGATGTAGCTACACCAACCTAATTTCCTAGTATAGACCAGGCCTAGGTGACCACTGAGCTGTGCTTTTTCTTTTATCTCCTCCCTGCAGGCTTGACATCTTGCACAGGTGTAACTATTTGGGCCCACACAGTCTCATTAAAACCTTCCTGGTCAGTGTGGGATCTTTATACCTCAGCACATATCACATAGGCTCATCCTCAAGCCAGTACTCAGGGAACTGGTTTAAGAGGACAGACCCTCTTTTGCTCCTTGGGGTGGGGATCTGCATTTTGATGTGCTTTCCTTGCCTAATGTTGGGCCACAAAAAAGAAGAGCTGGGGGCACAGGTACCACTTAATTAACTGAGGATTTGTGTTCATGGGGTTGAGTCATCTGAAAGGGGCATAATCTATAAGCAGAGCAGGAGTAATTTTTTCCCAATGAGGTATTAACAGAGCACATCTATGGCACATTTCACCACCAACTCCTCTTTTTCAACAACAGAGTAGGCCTTTCTGGCTCATATACACCCGGATAGTCTTCATCTGTTTCTTGGTACCATATAGCTCCCAATCCTACTTCAGAAGCACCTATCTGTAAGATTAATTTCTTGAAGAAATGTACAGAACTGGGGGTTCTACTCGGTCTTTCCAGTCACTGAAAGATGGTCTTTCTCACATTCTGTCTGACCAGTGGTCCTTTCCAGGGTCACTACCTTTAACTAGGTCTGCAAGAGGGACTGCTGTTCTGGGAGAATCTACAGATGTGGGTATGTCTACACTTGCAAGTTAGTTCAAATTAAGGAGGCTTAATTCAAACTAACTTAGTACCTGTCTACGGTAGGCTTTCATTAGTTCAAACTAAGGAATTCCTTAATTTGAACGAATGAAAGCTTAGTTCAAATTAGTAAAATCATCTGGTTAGTTTGAATTAAGCCCTTAATTCGATCCTTAATTCAAACTAAGGATGGTGTAGACTAGGATTAATCCTTAGTTCAGATTTAATAAATTCAAATTAAGGGCAGTTAGTTAGAATTAACAAAGACTATTTCAACTTAACATTGAGTTTGAACTAAACTCAAACAAATTAGTTTGAATGAAATTCAAACTAATTTTTCCTAGAGTAGACATAATCCATGAGCCTGAGAAATCTCAGAACCTGTCTACTCATTGTCAGAACAGGGTAGGTTTTAAAGTTTGGACATCGTCATCCAGGACTTGGCCTTTTCCCAGAGTATATCCAAGTTATCCTAGCTTTAATTTTACATTTTGCTGAGTTTGCCATTAGCCCAATCTCTTTTAGAAGCTAGTGGTCTGTAACTTCTTGTTTTAGATGAGTTTCCCAATTTTGTCTATAGATAACCATGTCATCCAATTAGGTGTTGTACAAACCATGTTGATGGACTCACTGGAAGATGGCAGGAGCTCCATAGAGGCTAAAGGCCTTGGTTCATCAGGACATAACCCACAGACTGGAGAGAAGGCAGTTTTCCTGTAAGACTCTGGCCTAAGCAGAATCTGCCAGTACTTCTATGAGAAATTCTGATAGGATATACAAAACATGCACAAAAAAGGAAGATGTTAAAGAGCTGTTTTGGGTCCACATAAAGCACACATGGACTCGAGAAGGAGCAGATGAGCTCTTTAGCAGGCAGCCGATTGACGTTAACAGACCTACACTCCTAGTTCCTCAGAGGAAGCAGTGAGGGAGGTCCAGCTGCCTGGGGTCACTGGCTATTGAAAGTCTGCCTGACCTGCTAAAGTGGGGGAGGGGGAGACCAACTCTGGATAATTACAAGATCTGGGTTTTATACTCATTTATTTTGTTTAAATGCTTTCACTTTGCCTTTTTATATAAAAATGCTGGTAGAAAGCAACCCAGGGGAGAAGCAGTACACCATCTTTAGGGTGCAGAATCTTGCTGCCCTCCACAGGGTCCTGAAGACTGGGCTGAAGGTAGAAAACTTACCCTAATATAGAGAACCTGGACAAGGAAAACCTTTAAATAAGGAAGGTAAAGACTCTAGGACCTTGGTCCTTCTGAGGCCTGGCCTTTGCCTAACAGCAGGCCTCTCCTTTTTTGGACTGTAGGTCCTCACCCAAAGGGATGGGCATAATTGGTGACATGGATGGAGAGTTAAAAGAGGGCAAATCACAGCAGGGCATGAATGCTGCAGCAGGGGGAAGGCGAGCCACCTGGAAAGAAGAGAATCTGCTATACGCAGGCCCAGCTGTAAGAGTCCATCTGTGGTTAGTGACTGATGGGGCAACGTGCTTCGGTCCATCCAGGCACACTAGGAGTTAATGTACCCAAGGCACAGGGTTCACATCAGACTTGGAAATGGCACTAACCTTTTGGAAATGAATGCAGAACCCAGAAGACCCATCAGATTTAGGGACTAATACCGTAGGACTTTACCAGTGACTGTGAGATTCTTCACTGATGCCCAACACCAGCACAGCCTGGAGCTCTTGCTACACTACCTCACACATCTTTCACGACTTGCAACCCTGGCTAAACTAGGACACAGTGCGGGTTAGGCAAGCCTAGTTTGGCAGTGAGAAAAAAGAAAAACTTATATATTACCTTACAGCATGGGTTTAAACACATCCTTCCAAGTCTGACATCTATCTAGCCAAACCCACTGCTCAAAGCAGAACAAACCCCAACTAAATTGTCCAAGCCAGGACTTTGTCAAGTCAGGCCCTTGGTTTCCTTTATTCCCTTTGACAACCAGAGAATAACAGCAGACTCACTATAGCTTTCTTCCACCCCCATCTTCCTGGTTTTATGTTAGTCCAACCTGTTCCTTCTCAATTGGGTGCCAGCATCATTCAGGGATTTACACAGGCCACAGCAGAGGGGGATTAAATGGCCTGATAAGGTGGCCTCTCTGGTTAATTGGCCCCTTCTCAGCCTCATAAACCCCTTCTAGGTTAGCATGGACTGAACAATAAAACTAGTCCGCTGATCTGTGAGACTCTCCCACAGCATGTCAACCCTGATGAAGGCCTTCAGCTACTCTGTGGGTATGGCCTTTGTTGTAGTGTAGCACAAGGGAATTGCCTCCAGATATTTGGTGACTAGTGTAGGACTACTAATAAATAGAGATGACTTGCCTCACTTTTTCTAGGGGACCAAACAAATCCATCCCTATCCTTAGGAGTGGGGTATCTGCTACAGGAAGGGGAACTAATGAAACCTTGGTCATTCCTAGGAGCAAGATGACATGAGGTACAGAAGTCCTTAATCTCTCAGTAAATGCTGGGTCAGAAAATCAGCCTAAGATCTTGCCCAGAGTTTTCTCATGAATGACCTTTTGCTGACAGGGTAGTGGGAGAAGGAGCTGTTCTTGGACTTTTCATCTGGTGGTTTTGCACCAGACACTTGACTCAGAGCTCAAACTGAGGGCCTTGATGGGACATCTGTAGGTCTATTACTGCCCTGTCTACCTGGCTATAGGCATGATGTGGGGTCTCACCTCCCTTCTGCTCCCAGATAAAGTTGGAATATGTGGTTCCATGTCTGGCAAAGAGACCAGCAATGCCCTTGACTACCTGTAGTACCCAAGGAAGTGTTCTTGGCTAGACATCCCCAGTTCTGGGTTAGTCTTTTCACCTGTGCCTGGCAGATAAATGTAGTCTCAGTTTCCCACATCCAAGGTCTCCTGGGCCAACCGTTCCAAAAGTTTGGGATTGCTCAGAATCTTTGCAACACCTCTGGGTCAAAAACAACAGAGTAGGTTAGCTCTGAGGCCAGACCCACTACATGGGACCATATGTACTCTCCTATCATCACTTGCACATGTGTGCTAAGATAGCGTTTAATGTGCCCATAGGTGCATTGTCAGTAGAGCATTATCGTGGGAGTACAGAGGATTAATATCAAAAGGTTCCACACCAAAATTTAACTATATCAAAAGTCCATCAGGCCCATCACCTCTGTTTCATTTAACTGGACGGGTCTGTCCTTAATTACAGCCTCCCTAAGTGGAATGGCAGTATTTGCGTTTTAGGTGTTACCAACTTTGCCCTTCAACTCGGGGTCTGCTCATTTATTAGGGTTACTTCCTCTGGGGGAAGGAAGATTGCAATTCTATTAGTGTACTGCTTGTGTTACTTGTGTTTCTATGTAGAGCTTACTCCTCCCTTCTGCAAATCCCTCCCAATAGAGCCACCCTTGCAAGACCTAAATTTCCCAAGACTGGGTTTCTAAGTGTGACTGAGCAGATTGGGTTTATCACCACTCTCAGCTGACCCCTTATAAGTCCCTGAACTCAGCAGGCTGGGTTACACAGCACTTCTCTGCTGCCACCCTTATGAGCCCCTGTACCACACTGGACTAGACTGGCATATGCATCTGAGCAGGTTGGGTTAAAACAGCACTTTCAGCTGCCACCCTTCTATGCCACCGGTTCAGCATGCTGGTAACCCTTTAATGAGCAAACCTTACAAGGAACTGGGCATCACAGGGATCTTTGGCTAGGTAAATGAGCATTGCTGCAGAACAATACAGAGAAGCCAAGAACACAGAGGAAGTCTGGCAACCAGCTTGATTAGGAAAGTTACTTTATTGCCAGGTACATAAAACTTATGAATAATTATAAAAGGAAAGAAAAATGCCCAAACAGTTCCAATATTAATAACCATACAAAAGAAGAATGATCAAACAGTTACAATATTACCCAGTTTCAGTTATAGTATTGGGGAAAGCCAGCCCAAGCGGATTACAAAAGATCAAGTTTAGAAAGTTATAGTTGGACTAAGAGAGAGAAGCAAGGGGGGGGGCGGGGTGTCTCACCACTCAGTGCAGCTCAAAGGTACCCAGGAACCAGGCTGTGCAGCTTAGGGTCTGGAGTGCTGGAGTGTGGCAGAACCTCCAGCATGATCAGCAAGGAGAAGGTGAAGTCCCGGTGGACCTGATGCAGCTCGTAGGTCCAGGCAACAGATCAGGCATCAGAACAGATTCAGAACTAACTCATGTGGAACTTGGGTAGGGATTTTTGTAGGGAAGAAACAATGGTTCAAGGCAGAACACTGGGGTTGTTTTGGGGGTAAATAATGACTTAGGGGAGTACACCAGAGGTGTTTTGTTTAGGTGGACAATAAGAGCTTGATCATTCCTGGTGATGGGTGGCATTCCTCTGTGGGAATGTACAATGCAATCAGGAAGATTCAGTATGTTGGATATCAATTGAGTAGAATTGGTCTGATAACTGCTGGGCTGTGTGGGTGCAGGCATGAATTCATTTGTCTCAGGAGCAGGGATCCCCTATCATACAGTGCCTCTCTGCTTTGCCAATCCCAGAGTTCAGTGTGACTCCTGCCTTGGAGCTTGGTGCTCCATTCAGCATGCTAATTCAGGTTCAATCCTTGATGCAAATAAAGTTTCTGCTGCCCATTCAGTGTGCTAAAGGTTCACAGCTTCTATGTAGATGAGGCTAGAGAAGTTTCCCTAATTCTAGCACCCTTGTTCAAAAGGGGTTTAGGTGTGTCTGCTGCTGCCTTTAATTGTTTCTGGTTCAAGCAGAGGCTGAAGGTGATGGCAGGGAGTTGAGGGGGGAGATACTATGTCCTGATTCTCCAAGAACACAGAGCTACCAAGTAACACTAGGTGCACACCCAAAAGGCATATTCCTAGGCTCTGCTGGGATGGGTCCAGTGCTGTTTTCCCAGTCAACAGTATGCAGGATCCCCCTGTCTTACTAGGCCCAGGGAAGTTGGCTTTCAGGGTCTGGTCCCTTCACATCTCATGTCACTGGGCCAGACTGCCTCATGTTTTGAGACTTCTCACAAACATGGCAGCCTTAGTGTTTTCTTCATGAGTAAGACTATGACACCCACCATCCCTACTCTTGGTCAGGAATAGGTGGGTTAACTATTCTCCTATCCTGGACTTAGTAACTTAATCTCACATTGCTTTCCAGTTTCCTCTGCAGTCCCAAGTAGTACTGGTGTTGCTCTGTTCAAGCGTAGGGTGTGATCAGTTGCTTACATGCTCCTCATATATAGAAGAGTCTGTCCAGTGCAGGTACAATCCCTCCTTACTGAGCATGGTGTAGCAGCTCAGTGGTTTCCTTCTTCCTTCAGCACCCCCTGCTGACTGCTGTTTTGGCCCTGTGGTGACCTGCCTCTTCTTGTAACTCAATCTTCCAGACGGAGGCAGCCTTAAGGTATCTGGAGCCCTAGGTGAACGCCCCTTGTGGTGCTCCCTATAGGCTTACCAGCCCTGCCCCCCTCCCCCACTGCCCTGACTCTCTGCTGGGGGCACAAGAACACCCCCTTCATCCCCCACCAAGGTTCCCATGGCCCTGGATCACTGCCGCCAGCCTTGGCCCCCCTCGTGTCCTTGAGCTGCATCTTTCTACGGCCCACCTCTCGGCTTTTGCTCAGTCTCTCCTCTACTGACACTTCTCCTCACAATCTCTCCCCTGTTCCCCCCACTGATGCTTCTGCATCAGTCTACAACAAGAGAGAGAGCCAAACTACTTATGTGAAACAAAATTTAAAAGGGGGGGGGGGGGAAGGGTCTTGCACCAGAGCTCTAACTTACTATTTATGTTCTAGCCCCAGCTGGTTCTTCCTTCCAGGCAGTTTCTGCTGAAGTTCTGGCCCCAGTCAAGCCTTTTTTCCAAACCCTAGCTCAAGAGGTTTATTCCCTCTGTCAGTTGCCACTACAAAGCAGGACTTTCCTTTTTTATCTCTTTGCTTCTAGCTTGACCCCTTGCACTGGTGTAATGGGATGGGACTGACTGGACTGACAGGCTCACATTAACTCCTTCCCCATCAGTGCAGGGTCTGTATATCCCATTGCTGAAAAACACACATTAATTCATCCCCTTCTTGATGTAATTGACATTTCACAATTCCTAGAATGTACTGAAATGTTGATATGCTACTTCATGGGCAACCCAGTGAGTTGCGTCAGGGTTCCATATTTAACAAACAACAAATCCAATTTATCACTTAAAATTTTCCAGGACAATGGCAATTGGTAATGGCAGATTCCCCCATGACTTAGTAAATGCAAGATTTTAGGAGTAGCTTACACCTATTTAAATTCCAGCAAGGATCGTTTAGACTTTAGAAGTCTTGTCTACACAGTGTAACTAAATTGATTTACAAACAAATTTTATAAAAGCAATACAAATTATATTTCTAGACCAGCCCTTCTTTCTTATATAGCAGATTCAACCCAGCTCCTTGAAACCACAGGTTTGTATCTTAGCACAGTTGTCTTTATGTTCTGTTTCAGTGGTTCCCAGCCTTTTCAAGTATTAGGACTCCTTTTCAATATCAAAAAATTTCATGGACCCCCAAATGATAATCATTGTTATCGGGGACTGACTGCAGGCCGTGGTGCTGCAGAAGGGCAGTGGAGGACCTGGCCCCTCCTTGCTCCTAGGGGGTGGGGACATATCAAGGGTGTGGCTACTCATAGTAGGCAAACACTGTTGCCTGCAATCAGTCCCCAATAACAACTCTTATACAATTTAAATTTTATAGCCCCCTCCAACATAGATCACTGGCTGGCAGTGGCTGGGGCTGGATTGGGCCTGGGCCGCCTGCCACTGACCAGCCGCGGCTGGGGCTGGATGTTTTCACAGACCAGTTGCAATGACTCCATGGACCTCCATGGGTCCCTGGACCACAGGTTTGGAACCACTATTCTATCTTTTAGAAGCAGATACATTGAGTACTGTGCAGGTACTCTTGATGTGAATGGATGATTTTGGATGCAGCTTTAAACACGAGGCCCTGTCTGTTTTATATGGACATTAAAGAGCACATAGTACTTTTCATAAGTGTTAAGTTTTGCCTTAATCTTCTGCCTAGACCAATATTTCTTCTCATCCTGCTTTTTTGCAGGACAGACTAGCTGCTGCCCTCTACAGGTAGCTCTGTGCATCAGAGGTGTTGTATGTATGTACTAGTGTACTTTTGAAGATTACTGGGATCAACTGAATGATAGCAAAACTACACAGGACTAGAGCCTTAGACAGTATTAATGGGCCTGTCTCCATTGAAGTCAATGGTCTCAACTGACTTTAGTGAAGTTAGGTCAATTTACTGTCATTGAGAATGTGCTACATAGATTTCATAAGGGTTAAAGCCACAGGCCATTTAATTTCACACAGCTGCTCCTGTATGGAGTCTAATAATTTGTGTTTACATTTGGCTAAAGCATACCTTCCAGAAAGAAAATCGATCTCAAGCCATAAAGAGATGGAGAATCCACCACTTTAGTAGTTTGTTCCTTTTATTAGCCACTGTCACTGTTAAAAAAAAAAAATTGTGCCGTGCTTGTAATTTGAGTTTGTCTGGTTGTATTATTATTATCATCAGGGTTAAAGTACAATTTGGTGGGCCCCAGAACCATCCGGACTGGGTGGGCCCCCCTTCTCACACCACAGGTCCTGCCGCCCCAAACACCTTCCCCCATCCCAGCTCCTGCCCCACCCCAGGTACTTCCCCCAATATCCATTCCCCTGTCCCCAAAAATCCACCCCATGCTCCCAATACCCACCCCCAGCTCAGACACCCTTAACACCCACCCCCAGCATGAGCCAGGCGCCCCAGCACTCACCAGCAGCACGCTGGGCTGGGAAAGCATGCAGCCTTCAGGACCCCCAAGTGCAGCCTGCGCATGTGCAGGGGAGCCCGCCCCTCCCCTGCCTGCTGGAACACAGGGGAATGCTGTTCCAGGGCCCACTATTTTTAGAGGCCCAGTGTTTGGGCCCCTAAAAATAGAAATTGGTGCCAGAATGCTGTGTTCCAGGGCCTGCTATTTTTCAATGGTGGGCCCCGGAACACAGCATTCCAGCATCATTTTCTATTTTTAGGTGGGCCAGCATGCTGGGCCCGGAACACCATTCCAGGCCATTCCAGCCCACTTTAACTCCTGATTATCATCATTACATGTGATTCAAAATAATTAGATTGTGTAAGAACTTTAAGCAGAAAAGAAAAGGATATCCCTAGATGTGAGAACTCAAATATCTCAGTAAGAGATTCTTAAAAGACTAAATTAAACAAAATACAAATAAAGCTACTTTAACATCTTCTTTCCACTATCAGATTTACCAAGCCTGAAGCCATAAAACCTCAGAGAGGAACCAAATTGTGTCTAAATTGATTCTTAATTATTTTAGTTATTTATATGGCTGCATTTTCTCCCTTGGCTTTCATAATAGATACACTTGAAAAGGTCCAATCAAATTTGCTTTTGACCTTGCTTTGTTTGTACATGCCAAATAAAAAGTTTTGTCTCAAATCTTAATTTTGTCTTGACAATTTATGAAGTACTGTATAGTTGTTTTTTAAAAAATGGTTTCTCTCAGATTGGCCACTAGAGGGACCTTAAGAGTAATGGAAAAAATGTAAAAAAGCAGAACAAACCAGGAGTCCTGTGGCACTTAAAAACTAACAAATTTATTTATCGAATGAGCTTTCACAGGAGAAGATCCCACTTCATCAGATGCTTTGAAGATGGGGGAAACTTACAGAAAGTCCAGTCCCTAGGTACTGAAGCCACTGGGGTTCCCGGGTCCCCAGGAGCAGAGGAGGCAGCTGCCTGGCTTCTAGGGTCCCCAACGGCTCTGTAGCTCCAGCCCCCCAGATTTCCAGTGGCTCCACTGGGGTTCTGGGTCCCCAGCAGCAGTGCAGGCAGTTGCCAGGTTCCCAGTCCAGGCGGCAGGCCAGGCAACCACTGGGGATAAGTAGAATGTTTAAAAAAAGGGGGGGGGAGCCCCAACACAGGGCTCAAACCTGTGATCCTGATGTTAAGAGTTTGCTGCACAGATGCACACACAGGGAACAAAGAGCTATTTACAGTAAAAATCAAGGGGGCGTGCAGCACACAGTTATCCTTTATTCTTAGGAAGTTCCTGTAACAGGAGGCTCCATAGCTCAGTTGATAGAGTAACTGACATCTAATCTCAGGGTCCCAGATTCAAGCCCTGTGTTGGGTTTTTCAATTTTTGGCCTGTTGCTTCCTACAGAAGGGCTAAATTGGGGGAAAAAATAGCAAACAGTAATAAAATGAAGAAAAATAAAGTATACGGTAAATAAAATTACTAACAGGGACCAATTAAGTAAAGCAAATAAAGGGGCACATTTGAACTGGCTAGAAACAATTTAGGACAATTTTTTAAAAATTGTAAAATGGGCTGCTGTGCAAAATGGAAAACAAGAGGCAAGTTAATTGCTTTCACTTTTTTATGTGCTTATTTATTCTGGAAAACCGACATGCAGACAAACAACACTGAAGAATTGATGAGACATACTGTCACATAAGCATAAAATACATTCAAATTATAATAAAAACGTATTTTTCAATAATTTCCATCACGTAAGTTTGCACAAAAATTTTATTCAGAAAAAGTTCTGCACACGGGTTGAAAATTTTGCACATAAGCCACCAAACCTTAGAGGAAACATTGCCAGGAACCCCAGTGGCTGGATCCATGGCACCACCAGGAACCCAGGATGCCTGGTGGCTGCAGCTGTGGAGCCGCTAGAGACCAGGGAACCCTGGCAGCTGTGCAGATGCTGAGGGCCCCAGGCCCTTGGGTCCCTCCCAAGCACAGGTGGGAATGGGCAGACAGCCTGTGATCTGGGTGTTCACTGCAGCTCCCTCTGCAGGGAGCTGAAAGGTTGACCTCTCAGCTCCCCCCCACAGCCTCTTTTGCCATTGGAAGTGGTCCTAGTGTGGACACACCAACAGCAAAAAAGATGGCTGCGCAGATATGCAGTTGCACAATTACTAAACTGAATTTATTATAATGCAAAGACTTACTGCAGAACAATTTTTGAGCATAGACTTGCCCTCAAATCACACTCAAGTTCAAGCAGCTTTTCTTACTTTGCCTGTCTGCAACTTCCGAGTATTAGCAATGGAAATATTGTTTCATCAGTTTGTGTGTAAATGGTGAAATAGACATCTACAGATAAAAACCTAATCCTTCCAAGTCTATTCATAATCTGTGGATCACTTTTTAAGTAATCTTCTACTTACAGTCAGCAAGCTCTTTATCTTTTTGGTAATGTGGGCCACAATTATGCAACCACTTACACACAAAGATAGCTATCTTTAGGTCAGCTGTCTTTGATTCATGAATACCAAGAATTAGGAAACAAACAGGGATACTTGAAGGTTTAATTATTTTCAGTTAGCAATAGTTTATGTAACCCTTTTCCCAGGGCAAGCTGGCAGAACAAGGGCTGGGTTCTATATTTAGGGATTTCCAAATAATGTTACAGCAGCAACCAGCACGAGCCCGCACCCAGTCTTCTGGGAAATCATGCACTATTCCCTGGGCACCCCAAAGGGGTGATGCTTCCCCCCTTGCAAGCACGAGTCTGAGTAGTACACAAAACCTTTAATAGTAATAAAATCAGAATGTAAATAGCACAATAGCAAAACCAGCACTGATCTGGAGGATCAGTGCAGAACAGGTTCTCAAAAAACCCAGGGAACGTACGGAATGTCTTTTGTGCCAGCTGTTCGCCAGCACCAACCCGCTGGTCACTCAAACTCTCCAGCCCTCTGCTGGCTGCTAGTGCCGTCCATTGGCTCTGCCCACTGGTCACTCATGCTCCACTATCACCAGCTGCTGGCTTCGCCTGCTGTCCACTGGCTCCGCCCACTGGTCACTTATGCTCTGCTCTTACCATCCACTGGCTCCACCCACTGTCTGCTGGCACTGCCTACCAATGGTCACTCACTCTGTCCAGCTGTCCACTCTTACTGTCCACTAGCTCCACTCACTGGCATCGCTCAGTGGTCACTTACTCCATCATAGCTCCTCCTCAGTGATTTCAGCTTAGAGAGAGATTTTCCTCTTTCAGCGATTTCAGCTCCAAGAGCATCTTTTCTTCCAGTGATTTCAGCTCAGCAAGATTTGCTTCTCTCAGTGATTTCAGCTCTTACCTTACATAGCTGCAAACAGTATCTCCCATTAAAATACCAAAAGAAAGGCTTCACAGGAAGCCTGGCCAGATCTATCCTTTGACAATGGGGCACTTGGGTGAAGCAGAGTCTAAGGCATAGCTCTAGAGTAAAGGGTTTCTTCCAACAATACAATACAAAAATGGCCCATCTTCCTGACTCAGTAATCTAGGACAATCATACACCATCCTTTGGGCACCTCTTTGTTGAACCCCGGGTTCGCGATGTGACTGGGATGGACCGGCAACACCCTACAATGAGACGGACACCAGTTCAATTAAACAAAAAACTACTTTTATAGTGACACCTTAAACACCTTCAACCCCTTAACAGTGTAAAACAAGGAGATCTATGCAAAACCACTTGTAATCAACTAACAATATGAAGCATAAATCTATATAGGACACTTATAACCAACTAATAGCATAAAGCAAAATCTAAATGAACCCTTATAACTAAATGACAATATAAAGCTAAAAACCTATGCAGAGCACTTATAACCAAGTAACAGTGTGGAGCAAGAGTCTATATAAAGCACCTGTAAAACACCTCCAGCCAAACAACAGGATAAAGTATGAGAGTCTATGCAAAACACTTACAACCTACAAAAGTACTTATAGTTAAATAACAGTATGAATTAATGACCTACAAGAGGGTGGCCATAATAAGTCAAGGACTTTTCTGGCCTTTTACTGCCTCAACATCGGTATAGGCACTGACCAGCCCACCCAACGCGTATTTACCAATGGCTGGAAGCCATTCCTCCTTGCTAGCCAAGAAGGGTGGGCGGCAGAATGAAAAAAAGTCAGATGAGAGAAAAATAAACCCCCACACTCCCCCCGTGTACACTGGGGAGGTTTGGGGCCAGCAGTTTAGAGCAGAAGCAGAGTAATGAACAATTATACAGTAAGAAGGATGCAAAATACAAATGACTAACAAAACACCTAGCAAATTAACAACACAAAACTATGCTAGACCTTAAACAACTATATCATAAAAAGATTATGCAGGATACAGAGAAAATAATAACAACTACACAAACTATGCAAAACTCAGGTGAAGAAGCTACAATCACAGACTATATATAAATGGTACCAAGTAGAATGATTAAGAGAAGGTAGGAGGCCTATATCGATTTATAATACCTGTCCCAGGACCGCAGTAGAACCCAAAGCGAGGAGGCAGACCAGCTGCAGCATCTCAGCACTTAATCGTTCGGCCGGCAATCCATGTACACCCCAAAAAAAAAAAAAAAAAAAAAAAAAAAAAAGGGTCTCAGGGGTGGGTACTCCCTGTCTCAGTCAGGGGATCAGTCCGACCGGGTCGTGACGTGCCCTTTAGCATCCGAGGGTGGGAGAACAACAAGCTAGCTGAGACAGGGGGTTTTAATAGAATTTTGCCCAGTCAGAGTAAAAATAGCCAATTAGGAGTGGGATCCTGGTCAGGACCAATGATAAAACTGGGACCCCAGACAATGACTCCTCCTTCGTGGTGACGGGGGTGCCGAGAAACTGTTCAGGGGGGATAGGAACTCACCCCCCTTCTTGTTGACACAAAGCTAGGGAGGAAGAAACTCACACAGGAGATTGAGGCCCATCAGGGAAGATGGATCCTTAACACTCTTCCCCTTGAGCTGGATAGCCCGGAGATGAGACCCATCAGGGGAGATAGATACTTAACACTCCTCCCTGTGAGCTCCATAGTCTAGAGGGCTATGTTGGGGGGAGGGGTGGCCATTATGTCTGCCACCTCCATTGACACTCTTGAGGCAATACTTTTCTTGCAAGCACAGAGACTGTAAAAAAAAAAAAAGACTTAATAAAAAGTGGAAAAGTAACCTGGCATTCATGTGGGGAAATGCCCCAGTTGGTGGGAGGCAGAAAGAAGGCACCTGGCTCAATACATTGTCTGGCCACTTGCCACCCCACCAGCTGCCCTGCTGGTCACTCACTTCTCCACAAACCAAATGTGTCACTCATCAACCCACCAGCTGCACATCACCACCTTCTGGTACCACCTGCTTCTCCAAGATGACCCCTATGGGTCAGTCTCTAGGTTCTATCTCTCTCTGATTTTCAAGAAGTGGGCCTTACTGATGAAACCGGAAAGGAGTCCTGTCCCACAGTAGATGTCATCTCTAATGAGCACTTAATAGAACCTTCTGTAGGTCTATCTTTGAACAGTGGAAGGGGGAGGTTAAACCATGCCTTGGGCTCTTAGGTAGAGCCCACACTTCCAGGCCAGAATACCTGACCCCCCACCCCAACCGTCACGGGGGTCTGGCATCCAATCCCTTGACATAGCCAATACTGTTTGGTTGAGGGCAATTCCTCCATCAGGAGAGGCTAAGAACAGTTCTGCTGCTCTTTTTCATACTTGAAGGACAGCAACTTTTTGTTACACCTGCATTTAACACTAAAGTGATTAAAAATCCAATACCTGCCGAAGAGATAATTTGGGCAAAGCAGTCCCTCATGCTAAGCACATAAGACTGGTGGGTGTGCTCATGCAAACACCAGCTCAGCAGGGAAGAATCTATTCATATCCTGCTTACATATAAAACAGGTGTTTTATTTTAGCCTGAGTTTTGAAAGTGGTCTGGAAGAATTTAATTTACTGCTAATATAAAATTTATATTTTACTCTATGTTTATATTTTTGTCTTGTGAGATAATCACACATACCAAAACTGGAACTCATTATGAACATCAGGATTGTTGGCCAGCTGGACAAAGCACTTTAAATCCATGCTTTCTGGCTGCACACCACAATTAATGAAAATACCTTGCAAGTGCTCTGTTAAACTTATGGGCTGTAGTTCATTCTCTTCAGTATTCAACTTTGCTGCTAACAAGAAGAATGTGACACTTAAGTATAAAAGAAACTGATTGAAGGTATTAAAGAAAACCCAGCAGACATCAACTGATGAAGATAACCAATGGCATTTTTCAGCACAAGTCAACCAAAAACCTCTGTATACGAGTTCTGTTGTTCAGCTAATAGCTCATTAATTATGAAGTTGAATAATTGGCAATAGACTTTGAGGATTCTTGTAAACTGGACCAAAACTAGTTTAAATCAGGAACTTGAGCTTATAGAGTGCACCCGTGGATTCTCTATCATTAGGATACACTAAAATCAAGCTCAGTACAAGATGACCTTCTCTTAGAAGTAGTTATAATGATTGGGACTGTATCACAAGAGCATTCCAGTGCTGTTTTATACCTGGACTCATTCCAGCATGCTTTGAACTGCTGAATGCAGAGCAATGAGATGAAGTATTGTGATGGGGTCCCTTAGGGTGCAGCCTGGTACTGGGGTACCACTGTGCTCCTCTCATTCTCCAGCCTGGGCTGACTGTACCACGCTTTCCTAGTGACAAGTGATGAACACCCCTCACTTAGCCCAACGGCTTGTGAGCCTCACACCCCTTTAGATTGCATGAGTGTTCCCAGAGCCACTCCAATATCTCACAGAGAAAAGCACTAGGCAGTTCACCCCAGCTCCTTCTGCTGCATCCCTGGTTACACTCTTACCTAGTCCACGGTGTGACCAGGATAAGTTTATTACTCAGTATGCCCTCACTTCCACAGTGTAGGGAGGATATACAGCAGCTTTTGTTAACTGAGCTGATATTTTCCAAACAAAATTCACTTTTTTAAACAAACCATAAAAAAATGCATTAACTACAGAAAGATGCGTTTTAAGTGGTTTGTGCCAATTATGCCATGCAAGGGGTTCCTTTATGAATGCACATAACATACTCTACATTACTGTTATGGCATCATGTTTCCTGCAGCATGATGTATATGTACAGATGTGAAGCATGTTTCCAGGTATTTTACACAACTCAGGGCTCCCTCTCAGCCCAGAGGGTGCAGAGGTAGACATCTATGACAAATGTAAACTGAGCTCCCTAGCTCAGATGGAATAAAGAAAATCACCTTGGCCCAGAGTAAAGGGGAAAACGCGACCGCCCCCAGGAGAGGTGACATGGCCGCCCACATCCTTCCATCAAAGCGGAGCTCAAGGGATGGGGCAAGAAGTATAAAAGCAAAGCCAGGGAGCTCAGTTCAGCCCTAGCTGCTGAATAGGAAGGATGGCTGTTTCTTAAGTGCTCAGCCCCAGCCATCTCTAAGGCAGAGGGAGCACTTCCCTACCGGCTGATCTCCACCCCAGTACCACGACAGCTGGCTTGGGCCTCCCATGGCAGGTGCCCCTGAGGAGGGGCCAACTTTGCTCAGGGATGGCAGGCTGGGAGGACAGCCAGATTCTGGGAACCCTGAGTTTTCCCCTCAAGGCCCAGACTTCTGTAACCCAGCCCTGTCACTGTCCTCCTGCAATTTGGAGGAACTGCTGCTTGCTGTACAGGAAACTAACCTCCTTGTGGGCCAGGACCTGGAGGAGTTGCCCTCTCACTGGACCAAGTGGAGCTCCCAGAGTTACCTGCATCAGAGAGGGTGGAGGTCTCACTGGAGCTGCCTGACCTACCCCCACCAGATGAAATGGATGGCCTCTGATCCTTGCCCCTAAGTAACCACCTGGAGGATTCAGTCAAAGGGGTCAAACAGATACTAAAGGGAGAGGGAAAAGGCAGTGGCCCAGGGAATTGTGCCCCAAATACCCAGGAATGAGCCCCATACCAGTGTCAGTGTGTTGCAGCTGGATCCCTGCTGACCCTGTGGTCAAATCCTTGGCCACTGTCAGGGCCCTGGGCTGGGACACAGTGGAGTTGGGTGGGCCTGTGTCCCCCTCCTCCTCTCTCCTTCCCCTGGACAGCATTACCTGCGGGGTCATGTACCCTGAAACCGACAACCCTGTCTGATACCTCATGTTGTTTATCCCCTTCACCTAGGGACTTGTGGTTTGTGTATCCTATGTAAAAAAGACCTTGCACTGTTGATGGAGTGCCTTATGTCCACACTATAGACTGTTTGCATGTACTCTTTTTCCCCAAACCCCTTTCTCTCCCTGGAAGGGACCAAATACTAGGAACTGGATTAATCCACCTCCCGCAGCTGGACAATTCGCCCCCGGACAAGGCGGGGCGGACGTTCACACTCAGGAATAAGAGGGGCTGAGGGGAAGGACTGGAAACAAATACTGACACTTTGAACTATTAGGGCCTTTTTTCCAACATGGTTACTCTCTGGCAACATTCTCCAGCTTCAATCAAGATGTGGGCAGAGACTGGCCATAATACCATCGTTCAGCTGAACAACTTGTGAGTAATCTTAGACAATGATGTTAGGTCATGCAGAGATGTAGGTTTAGAATACATCTTTGGGGGGCAGGCATGGGCAGGGTGGGGAAGGTGATGGTGCCTGGTGGTAGGCCCAGCCCTTAATGCTCCTCACTGAGAAAGTGGCGCATGAGCACATCTCTGATGCTGACTGCTCAACGCTGGGCTTGCTGCCTCTGGGGTACAGCCTCAGGCTGCTTGAACCACCTGACAAGGCATTCGGCTTTGGCCTCCCAGACGTGGGGGAGCCTTTCCCCCTGCAGTTCAGAGGTTGTGAAGCACAACACAGGTGCTGATGACCTCAGGGATGGTGTGCTCAACAAGGTGCTGGTGCATCAGGAGGGCCCCCCATCGTGCCTTGAGCCATCCAAAGGCACACTCCATGGCCCGGCAGCACCTGTTGAGCCTCCTGTTGAGGAGCTCCCTGCTGATGTCCAGGTTAGAGGAGTAGGGCTTCAAGTGTCAGGGGAGCAAGGGATAGATAGTGTCTCCCATGATGAGGAGGGGCACCTGCATGTCCACGAGGGTGATGTTGTGTCAGGAGAAGAACATGCCTGCCTGCATGTGCCTGTACAGGCCAGAGTTCCTGAGGACGTGGGCATTGTGTGCCCTCCCCAGCCACCTGACGTAAATGTTCTTGAAGAGCCTCCGGTCGTCCATGATGGCCTGCAGGACAATGGAATGGTAACACTTCTGGTTCCTGTACTCCCTGGCCTGGTGTTCCAGGGCTCAGATGGGGATGTGCATCGTGTCCAAGATGCCTGCATAGTTGGGAGGCTGAGTGCAGCGAGGCTGTCTAGGATGGCCTGCAGGTTGTCTGGGGTGACAAGGCAGGCTCATAGGACCTGGTTGATAGCCCTGCTGACCTGCAGGAGGGCAGCCCCCATGGCAGCCTTCCCGATGCCAAAGTGGTGGGCAACAGAGCAGTGGGATTCTGGGGTTGCCATCTTCCAGACCATGACAGCCACTCTCTTGCCCACTGCCAGGGTGTGTCCCTATGCTGCAAGACTGGGGTGAGCTACAGACCAGTTCAAAGAAGGTCTGCTTGCTCATCCTGAATTTTTGCAGCCAGTGGTTGTCATCCCAGCTGGTGAGCACAATGTGTTCCCACCAGTCGATGCTGGTTTCCTGTGCCCAGAAGTGACAGGGCACAGACGACAGAGTGGTGACTGTGGCAGCTGGCAGGGCCAGCATGGTGGTGATGCTGCTGTCTGCCTCCATGCTGTTGGGGTGCATAAAGAGTGTGCTCCATGTGACAAGAGCACTGTGCAGTGTAGAGCAGGTGCTGAGCACCTCTCTGGCAAGTTGCATGAACTGAGTGCAGTCCATGCCCTCCTCCTCCTGCTTCTTGCCAGCCACAATGGGCGTGGGGTTGAGCTCACTTTCTCTTTTTATGGGATTGGTTGGGGTAATGGCCCTTCTCTGGTGCCATGTTGCCACTCTTCACAGGATGACTCCCGCCTAAGCCGACCTAGCAAGTGCCTGTGCATGGACATGCTAGTTTGACTTAGTTTTCTGGTGGAGACATACTAATTTGAACTAAGTTAGTTCAAATTAAGCAACATTACTTCAAACTAATTAATCTGAACTAATGAGTTCAAACTAGCATTTTTAAGTGTAGACATAGCCATAGGTACCAAAGCAAACAAAGATAAACACAGTTTAAATCTTAAAACTTAACACTAGGCAGTATCTAGATTAAGCAGTTTTCCTCACCCCACTGCATTTTACAGGTCTTCCATACACAAGTTTCTTCCTGAATCTGAAGACCAGATTCCTGCTGAAATTTGACTCTCAGCACTCTCACTGCTTCCAGCATAGATTGGGAAGGAGAAAGACCAAAGGAGCTATTATCCCTGTTTTATATCCATATCTGTGTATTTGGAAGATACTAGCATGGGCTTTGCTGAGTCACCTGAATTGAACAAATCCCCATATAGTGCATGTGCAATAGTCATTGAATTACAGATCCTTTGATTACAACTCCCCTGCAGGATAATAGTGCCTTGACCTTCCTGGTGGGGCCCCTGCCCTCGTAGAAGAAGCTTCTACATTTATAGTATATTTATTTTAACAACTAACTATGCACAACTGTGAGACCACAATAGGTTTTAGCAGATTATGATCTTCCATTAATTATCTTGCATGGCACACTTAGTAAGGATTATTATGACTATATAGAAGTGATGAACACAGGGATTACAGGGTGCTGCTGCTTTGAGGTACAGTGTGTCACAGGTGTTTTCCAGCAAACCTGGATGGTTTTCCATGAAATCAGACATGTCATCACAGGATATCTTCAAGGAACTGAGGCTCTAGATCATTGTGTATATGTACAAGATGCATGACAAACATGGGGTCTTCCAGGTCTATGATAACATACTTGATATTACATAGTATGGAGAAAAGTGGGGGTAAAATGACCCAGAATTAGAAGTTCCTGTATCATAACTCTCAGGGCTGGACTTTTGAGTTCACTACTGTTCTTTGTGCCAGAAAAGTAGCATTTTATATCCATTCTACACTGGTGTAGATGACTATACAACATTCATGATAGGGGAGAATCAGCTACTGTGTGTCTTGAGAATATTGTGTTCAACTGATAGCCTACAGCTTAGAAAGAACTTAATTATCTTTCTGTAGTAGAGCTCTTCCTACAGCTTTGAAAACCACATGCCTCCCCTAACTGGAGTGATACAGATCAGGGAACTGTGGTTGTTTGTTTTATTACATAGCAGTGGAAGCATCTCAATAGTTAAGACTGATTTTGATCCCCATATTACACACAGAAAAAGGAATTTGGTGTTCAAATTTGTAAGACTTCCTAGAAAATTTTGAATCAAGTGAGAAAGGCTAAATTTATTTTCTCCTCACTGTTTGTGTGGCCCCATTCCTCAGCTACTGTGCACTAGTCAAACCCTGCTCTAAAAAGAGAATTATTAATTTCCTTGGGAGCTCTTCTATGGCTCTCATCCCTCAGTGCTCCAGGAATTGAATTCATTTTCACAGCACCCCTGTGAAGAGAGAGGAGCTGCATTTTATAGATGGGGGACTGAGATGCAGAGGGATTAAAGGTCAGAAGTAGCCACTACTTTTGGATGCCCATTTTCAGATGCCTACAGCCTGATTTTTCAGAGTACTTAACATTCAGTGACACTTTAAAATCAAAGTATACACTCTCTCCCCTCCTGGCTCCTCACCTCAACTGTAGTGTCTTTGTCCAGTCAGTTCCAGTCTCCCCTTCCAGGCTCTGCATCTGCATACCAGTCTTCCCACCTATACTGGCTCCCAATCTTCAGCTTCCTTCCAGGCTCCTCACTCTAGTCTCCTTGCTTAGCTCACCCATCTTCTATGTCCAGGCTCCTCAGATCAGGAGCTCATTGTTGTGAGAATCCCTTGGCCTGGCATGGGCCTACAACAGGTTTAAGAGTGTGCTTGCTGACTTTCATTAGTAAAAGGGGGCCCAAATAAAAAAAAAAAAAAGTTACTCAAAGAGCTCAGACCAACAATGGGGTATTCAGTCTTAATCCCCCCTATGCATTTTCCACCAAACTGTTGTAGGAAAAGAGAGTTTCCCACAAAGGCACGGTCTCAAGGTGGATAAAGGTAGTGGACACCTTGTTTTAGTGTTATCACTCTTTATGCAACTTTTCTTGCATGGAGTGGTTATACAGCAATATAATACTTTGAATTGAGCAGCAGTTATGTGATTTGGGGATAGCAGCAGATTAAACAATGCAACAAACAAAACACAGAAGGCAAAACACCACACTCTTACATGCACTCATACATTTTCCGATCAAACTTACTAAAACTAACTAAGGGTGACCAGCTCAAAGTCTGCTAAGTGTAGAGGGTTGGGGGGATGAGGAAGCTGCGGTGTGCACCAACTCCAGTTGCAGTCAAGATGGCAGCATCCTCTTCACATATCAGGTTTACTAATGATTTTACAGAGGGAGGGAGGCACCTTGTGGGGTGGCCCCTCTTTATCCTTTTCAAGAGTTGTTTCTGTACTTTTCTTGTTCAGCACCAACTTCTCCTTTTCAGCCCAGCCTCTTCACCCATTTGTTCCTGTTCCTACCTGTTGATAGCCTTTTCTAACCACAGTCACCTAGTGTTTTTGCTCACTCAACATCTTTCACAAGCATATCTTAGGTAATATTCTGTTAGAAAAAATACTATGGTTAGTCATCTATGATAATTGTAGAGGGGATTTTTCTACTCCTGAAGGGCCCCCAAACCCCCAAGGGTACAGCATCTTGTAAAAGGGCTTGGCTACAGATTCTTGTTTACACAGGAAAGATTAAAAAGAGGAACTTAGCCTGTTGTACTTCATAAGCATATATCAAAGCAATACAAGTAGAATTTTTCTTGCCCTGCCCAGATAGAACTTGTAGCCTTAGCACCAGTTGGTCACCTACAGGAAAGGCTGGTCCTGATATACACTGCAGGAAATTATCTGATCTCAGGTCTTTCCCCTCTCCCAACTAAGGAGGCCACTTGTGAGGGCCCTCTGCCCTGCTGGTGCAGGGGTGGGTGCAGCAGGGTCACCCTGAACTGGAGGCTGGGGTCTGCACTCCCCCCCACCTCTGGGCTAGCTGGTCCACCCCTGGTGATGAGGCAGGATGGCACAGAGGTGAGGCTGTGCACTCCTGTCCTTCCCCTGGGTCAGCTGGTCCACCCCTGGGATGGGGTGAGCCAGCACAACTGGTCACTCTGCTCTAGGGATGGGATTGGCTGGTATGCCTTTGGGTTGCACTGGAAGCAGCACCACACAGGCCAGTTGACCCCACCTCCTCCAGGGAGGGACTTACTGTGCCATGGCTGGTCTCTGGCTCTAGAACTCACCCCCAGTGCTGGCCCATCCACAGGGGGCCAGGGGCCCAGGTGCCCCAAGGCCCCCAATTTACCTCTGGCCAGCCGGACCAGATTTTTGTGGAGGCTGCAGGTCCTCCCTTTAGCCTGGGACAAGGGCTGCAGACCCTAAAGCCCCTGCCTTAATCCAGTCCTGATGCTGGCAGGTGAACCATCACAGTCAATGGCAGGCCCACGTCTTTCCTAGAAGTGCTGGAATTTTCAGTATTCCAGGAATTTGTGTGGGGCATCTTATTACCTGCTGATTTCCAGTCACTCCACCCCTATACTCCCTGTCTCAGTTCCAGTGTCCTTGCCTAGCCAGTCCCAGTCTCCTCTGCTCAGATTCCCTGTCCAGATCTACTTCCTTCATTATCTGTCTTCTTTCTTGTCTCCTCTGTATATGAGCTAAGCAGCTTCCTGGGCACCAGCAGGGGGAACACTGAGAGCACAGAACACAGTCTGTCCATCTCACTTCCAGCATCCTGGTCCACAGTGGCCCTCAGCAGCATTTCTAGCTGAAGCCCTGGGCTGAAGTGGCCACTGTAAAACTCTAACAAGTCTTTAGGGAGGATGTGTGAACTGAGATTTTTTTCAAACAGTTAAAACTTGGCCAGATTTGATCAGTTTTTAATGGGTGAAAAACAAAAAAGCATATCCCTCATTCCAAGGCCACCATCCTGGAAAATTTCAGGTACCTCCTCCAAAGCATGGAGACTCACAAGCACTTCTCAGAAGACAGTTGTAAGATTTTTTTTTTCTTCAATACAGCAGAACACTAAATTTTTTCCTTACTTTTGTCTTCTGAAGTAGCTGGGACATCTGTACTGAACTTTGAGAGAGGAAATCAGTCTCAAGCAGACACCTACGTTATGTCTACATGATGGTGGCAATTTTGCTGCCATCAGTTTGCCCTTCTGGGAGCAATTCGTAGCGAGTATGAACTCACTGCGCAGCTCCTTGAAGTCTGCCCCAGAAGTCCTGGGGGTCAGGGGCATAGGGAGAGGCTAACTGCAAGGGATTTGTGGTCGACCTTTCACTAATGCGTAGTGGAGGCTTTAAAAGTCACCACTAGTTATGCAAGGAATTTTGGATTCATTGCGTAACTGGCAGTTGACTGCTGTCAAATTTGCCCTAAGGATAGACTAGGGCTTAGTAAGAAAAATTTCAAGTCAAAAGCAACTGAAAAGTGTCTTATGAAAGGAAAGATCCCTCAGTCTAGAATAGGTGATGCTACCAACGACCTACAATTCTCATACAAGGCCATGGTACAGAGTCATGGTGATAAAGCACTTGATCACACACAATGGATTATGATCCTGAATGAATGGTACAACAGACAGGTTCTAAAGACAGAAACAGTAACACATCTAAGAAAATGTTTAAGTTGCCAGGGTGTGAGCAGCTTACTTAGTGGAGCAGCATCTTACCTCGTGGCTGTGCTGGCAGTTCAAAATAATACCAAGCATGGATCCAGCAGTCAAGTACCAGTCTGAAGGCAAATCAAGAATCATGGTAAAGAAGCCAGCCAATAGCTGGAACTGGAGCCAGGATCAGGAACACCAAGCCAAAAGATAAGTCAATGTCAGAGTTAAGAACCCTAGAACCAGAATCAGGCAGAAAAACAAAGACTAAACTAAAGCAGACAGACTTCAAGGCTGTAACAAGGACCAATAGTAAAAGCAGAGCAAGATGCCTGCAGAGTACAAATAACCTGCTGCTGGCTCCCCTGCTCAATCAAGAAGCAAGGCCTTTTGGAGAAATTTTATTGAGCCCAGGTGAGTTTGCTGGGTAGCCTGGTAATCAGCCTGGGAGACAGCTGTGCTCCTGACACAATGCCATTACTGGGAAACTAAGCAAGCTTCTCCAGCACTGGGTTGGACACAACTTTGTTGGCAAATTACTGCAATGACTAGGAAAGATATCAGTGTGATGTACTGCTTGTATGCAGTGTAGTGTCTTTGATTAGTGGTTTACAACCTATTAGAGGAATGTTTTGCCTAAGGACAGTGTGTTTTTGCTCCAGTAATGCAAAACAGTGAAAAAAATTGATGGATGTATACACCTAAGGGTTGGGAAATCCCCCACTAATGTAATGTCATGGTAGTGAGTTCTACACTACTTCATGGCCTCTGATGCAGGAAACATGGCTGGGACAGTGGGGGGCATATATAGGAAATCCCAATGCTGTGGTGACCTTGAGCTTCTAGAGTAGCCCCTGATGGCCCTAAGGCTGTTCTACCTTACACAAAGGATCCACCAGGGATCTTACACCAATTCCTACCTGGCTCCAGGATGTTAGAGCAGTGAAATTGACATGGGGGGGGCTGCCCTGGGGGACAGGAAGCCAAGGCATCAGCCTAGCATTGCGGGGGCTCCTCTGTCCCTGGTGACTTCAACCCTGCTGTTGGGGAGCCCTGGTGGCTGCCCCACATGCTGTAGGGGACCAGAGGCAGCTGCTGGGATTCCCCAGTCTCCGGCAGCACTGCAGCTCCAGCCACTGGGGTTCCCAGATCCCCGCTGGCTCCATAGCACCAGCCACAGAGGTTCCTGGGTCCCCAGCAGCAAGGCAGGCAGCCGCTGCGGTTCCTGGGTCCCCAGTGGCTCTGTGGCTGCAGCCTTCTGGGTTTCCTGTGTCCCCGGTGGGATGGCAGGGAGCTGTCAGGGTTCCCTGGTGCCCGTGGCTCTGTGGCTACAGCCACTAAGGTTCCCAGAGGCCCAGCAGCAGAGAAGGCAATCGCTGGGGTTTCTGGATTCCCAGCAGCTCTGCAGCTGCAGCTGCTGGGATTCCTGGGTCCTCAGCTCCAGTGACGCAGCCAGAGACCTGTGAGAACCCTGACGGCTGGCATCGCTCAGCCGCAGGGGACTGGGGAACCTCAGCACCTGGAGCTGCCAGGGACCAAGGTCTTGGCAGCAACAGGAATGCTGGGATACCAGGCACAACGCCTGAGTCCCCAGCAAGGGTGGGGGGGGACAGCACCAGGGAGCTGAGAGGATGACCTTTTGGTGCCCCCACACAGCCTCTTTTGCCATTGTAAGTGATCCTAATGTGAACACACTACAACAACAAAAGGATGGCTTTGTGTACACTTCCTAATGCTATAATCATAGTGTTACATTTATAAAGGCAAAACTTTTGTTGTTATAACTCTGCGGTGTAGACATAGCTCCAGTGGCTTAAGAGGAAGAACTACCACCCTTGCTCAGGGCTTGTGGGAGAGCAACAATATCATTACGACATCTTCTCCAAATCAAGTGAGAAAAGAATGTGCCTTGAAAGAAGCAAATCCTTTAAATTCAAATGGTTTAAACCAACAAAGGTGACAAAGTAGCAGAAAACTGACAAACCCTGAAAAGTGAAGATATATTATTATACCTTTCCAAATTAAACAACATGAAAATCCCACTTATGTATGTGTGTACAGAGGTAAGGCTAAATTAGTGTCATGTGGCTTATGCACTGGTAGGTATGCCTGGCTGCGGACAATGCTCATTATCACGTAAGGCCCCATTTCTGAAACACTGAATACTCTCAACTTCAGTCAGGGGGAGTCGAGGGTGACCAGCAATTTGCAATAATAACATCCCACATACAGGCATAGAGTCTGGTAAATATTTAACATGCACTCACACTCATCTTCTCTAAGCAGTTTCCTAGCCAGGAAAAGAGAAGCCTGGGTGTTTTATACTTTTCTCACACCTGGGATTTATATTACCAGCTCTCTCTTTAACTATACCACATGTGGCAGGATGGGCTAGCATCCAAATCTGTTGGAAAACATGCAGTGTTTAAATAATTTTCTATGAAGTAATTGGAAAGAGCACTGAGGCTGCCTGGATTGTTAGACTTGCTCAAGGCTTTGATCAGGGATATTCTTTGGAGCTGTTGCAAGGCTTACATTTACAGTCTGAATTTAATGTTCTATTATATTTTAAGGTTAAAGAGAGCATTATGTCAGTCATTAATCCACTGAATTTCTTTTTTGCTATTAATAATTCAGGTTGATGATCTACAATGAAAATTGCTAATTTTTTAAGGTGATTTCATTTAACTATATGAGAAACTGAGGGGCTGGATCTGAGTTTCTAGTGGGGACCTGTTAAATCAATTTAACTTAACTTAATGATTTTTATAGCAATTTTATTAAATTGATTTAATTTAAATGGATTTAACTACCAAAGCATGGGCATAGCCTAACTGTAGTCTAAAATCTGGCTCCCCATGTCTAGGAACAGTCACCAAAAACAGTTATCTACTGCTGAATTGCATCTCATCACGTATGGATGAGATCTCAATGATCATTACAAGCCCTGCCAAACTGGAAGTTTCTAGATTCAACTGGTTTTGAGTTGTGTGAACATAAAATGTCAGAATGTAATATGAGGAAGTTGTATTACATGTCACAAAAAAGGCTGAAATGATTCTGCTCAAACTTCACCCCTTCCCCACCTACTGTTGGAACAAAATAAAACATGGGAAACTTCAGCCCCAATGAAATTTGTGAACTATATGAGATTAGAACTAAACCTTAGATACAATGCTCACCAGTAGTATTGCTGGGGGGGCTCAGGGGCCTCAGCCCCCCTGAAACTCAGGGGCAGGCCCCTGAGTAGCCCGCCATTCAATTGCGTGGGTGTGTATCATCGTGCCCCTGTACAGGGAATGCTGCCAGGCTGCGGCTGGTAGGGAACTGCTACAGGCTGGGCTGGGAGTCTTTAAAACTCCCGCCCTGGCCTGATCCTGCTCTGAGCATGCTCAGACCAGGGTCATGCCAAGGGCCACAGTCTGTGCCATGGCCCCGGTCTCCTCCAGTGCCAGGTAAGGGAGCGGGGGGCGGAGCCCAGGAGCAGGCACGCTGGCCCAGTGGGGAAAGGATGTGGGGGAGGGGGTCGGCCCAGGGCAGCAGGGGCCAGTGGTGGGACCGAGGGTTGGGAAGGGCTCCGGGGGGGCCACAGGGGGGAGGGAACAGATCAAGACCCCGGTGGATGGCAGGGGTTAAAGTATAATTTGGGGGGCCCTGGAACATTCCCACCCTGGAGAGTCCCCTCCAGTGCTAGTGGGCCCTGCGGACCCCAGCTACTGCCCCCCCATGCCAGTGCCCCACTCCTTGCCCCCAATATGCCCCCATTGTGAGCCGACCTCACTCACTGGCGGTGTGGCTGGGGAGGTGGGGGTGATAGGCCCCAAGTCCTGTTGGTGCCGCATCTGGGGCTGAGGGTGCAGGCCCCAGGTTGAGAGTGGGGAGTGGAAGGGGAGGGGCTTGGGGCTGGGCTTGAGCCCCCAGTAATGCCCCTAGCCCCGCCCCCTCCCCTGCATGCTCTAACATGGCGGAACACCACTCTGGGGCCTTCTATTTTTAGGGGCCCAGTGTTTGGGCCCCAAAAATAGAATGTGGACCCAGAACGCTGCGTTCCGGGGCCTGGTATTTTTCAATGGTCGGCCCTGGACTGCAGCATTCTGGCTCCATGTTCTCTTTTTAGGGGCCCTGGAACGCTGAGCCCCTAAAAATAGTGGGCCCCAGAACAGTGTTCTGGTGCGTTCCCCATTACTTTAACCCCTGGAGGCCAGGGCCTCCCCTAATATTTAGGTGTAGTGTCGCCCTTGATGCTCACCATCATTAGCTAATTATAGACAGTTCTTTTTGCTCTCGGTTCCACCAGCATGAATTTTTACTGATTTCACTAGAGCTACTCCAGATTTATACAGGGTGCAAATGTACAGAATCTGAACTAGAATTTGCATTACGAAAGGAATTGGGCTGACAAAAATAACTATGCAGAGCCTCCATAAAATTTTTAAAAAGGCAATAAACTTTTTGTAAAAGTAATAGCCGATATGAGAAACGCAGGTATTTGAGACAGATTGCAGTTCTCCTATAGCTAAAAGTGCTTACCATTCAATTTTACATCTCATATTATACCTGAGGTATATCTGTATCCTATATACCAATAACACTATGATGAATCCAAGTAAAAGAGCAAAGAACTAGTAGTTTAACTGACATGTCTTGTGTGTTTTTGTCAGACTCTATTAAGGAGAAATGGACCAATTGTGGGCTCAAGTTCCATAAATCAGTAGTCTATAAGAAGCAATGGGGTCCATGGACAAGGCAATGGACTAGGACTCAGGAGAACAGGGTTTTACTCCCAGCTGTCTGTGATCTTGTTTCACCTTTTGTCTGTATTACCTATTTAAATTGCAAGTTCTCAGGGGCAGAAAGTGATTCTTGTAGTGTATTTGTGAAGTTCACCAGAGGATCTCATCTCACTTGGGCCTACACATCTTACTTTAGTACAAATAATACCTATCAATGAACATTTTTGCATAACTATTTTTCCTTCTCTTGTTGCTCATGCTTATCCCTATTAAAGTTAATGCCTAGCAAAGCAACACCAGGAAAAAAGACTTACTGGATATCTAATAATTAGCTATAATCTAGGGTAAATAACTCATGTTCACCTTGACTATGTGCCTTTATTATTGTGTTTAGAAAGTGTCCTATGTTTGATTAAATATGGGAGATAAAATGAATAACTACAATGCATATCGGTTTTCTTTACAAAAATGTTTTGATTAGGTCTCTGTTTTACTGCTTAGAATTAAAATCAGAACCAGTAGCCACAGAGGGTTAGTTCCTTTGCTGAATGTAATCCCCTATTACCATATATTCTGACAAATATTAATCTTGTGGTTCCAGCAGCAGAACCTTTTCATTTGATAGTGCAGCTGAAAGAAGAAAGAACAATCGACCTGACATATATTTCTCCATTTATTGCACCATAAATCTATTGAGAGCAATCTAAAGATTATTTATTTGTCCTGTCTGAAATCCCATTTTGCTTGCTATGTGCTAGCAATAGCCAAGGAAAGAGGCGTAGTTACTTAGAACAACTACCGTATCTGATCTTTTTGAAGCTGTGTAGCTTGACTTTCTAAAGCATTTTTCTCCAGTTGGTTTGGTTTCCAGCTTGCACATCAGATTGGGAGTGGGTAGGCTGGATGGGGTCTGTCCAGGTGGGGCGTTCAAGCCTTTCCTTGGGCCCAGACTCAGAGGAAGGCCACAGCCACACCCAGCCCAATTCAAGGCAGTCCCAGTTATAAAAATGGGAGGTAAGAAGTGATTTCTGCAGAAGTTCTAGCCATTACACAGCTCCAAACAGGGTAGGGCATGCAAAGAAAGTTGGCAGTCCCCAGGCAGGGCAGAGCAGATGAGGAGCTATCCCAGACCTTTAGGCAGTCTCAGGCCCAGGCAGAGGAAACAGCCATTTAGGATCCTCAGCGGTTCCAGGTCAGGAGTACACTAGCAGATCAGGTAGATAGGATGGCAGTGGGAAGAAAGGAGGGGACTCAAGCACACCCAACTCCACTGCACCCCAGTCCAGGGTTCTGCCACTGGGTCAGCAGGGCTCCAGCTTCAACATGCTGACTCTAGTGGGAGAGCACGCTCAGCCGGACTGTAGTCAGCTGCCCCTGGGCTTCTTCCTTCACTGACTGTGTCTACACTATGGGCTTAAGTCGCGTTAAACAAAACCCTGGTCACATCTGGAGTTCATTAAGTCAACTTAAGGGCGTCCTTAAGTTGACTTAATAACTCCTGCCCTTAAAGTTGACTTAAGCCAACTTAACACAAGGTGGCCATTAAAGATGACTTAATAAAGTCAACTTAGTGCAGCTGGGCCATTTATGTCAACTTCATAAAGTTGACTTAAGCCAGGGGACCCATTTAAAGTCACCTTTAATTGGGTCCCCTGGCTTAAGCCAACTTTATAAAGTTGACTTAATGCAAGATGGCCTCACGAAGTTGACTGAATGCTGACTTTAGGTAGACCTTATTAAGTTGACTTAACTGAGGCCTGTAGTGTAGACATAGCCATCCTGAGTCCAGGTACCTGTACCTGCACCTGCACTAAGGGGATATCCTCAGAGGCCTTGGGTGCACCATTAGCTCTGGTAGGTCCCTGGCAACAGGCAAATTGGCCAGAGTGGTCCTGAGTGGGGCATTTAGCCACTACCACAACACAAAATAAATACCAGCAGCAACTTCTTGCGTGGAGTTCTTTCCAAGGTAGCATTAGGGTTAATTTTCAGGGGATCCTGTTGGTTTATAATCTGATTGTGGAGGATCATTCCAACCCCTTCCTCTGGTTAGCAGAAATAATGGTGTCCTTTTCTGATCAAGTTTAACTGTTACTACATTTAAAAATCCTGCTCTAGTCATTTCTGGGGTGCTTATGAAAGTGATCCTCTTATATTTCACAGGGTTAGGCTTCACTCCCCACAACAAATTCACTGCTGACAGATTGATCATCCCAATCTGACTGATCCAGTCTGTGAAGACCCATCAGCTGATCAGGAAGTCCAGCACTGAAGACCAGGCCAGTAAGCAGAGTAGCGCTGAGTCAAAGAAAAGGCATTTTCCTTAAACTCAGCACACTGAAAGTGGTAGACAGTCAAAAGGAGATACACAAGGTATTTTAAATAGTTTGCATATCTTTTTGACAGCGACTAAAATCCCACTGCTGTGTAAGTCCTGCCTTCACTCTAGTCACTAGAGTTAATATATTAACAATAGAAATCGAGTGCCATTATTCCAGTGGAATCAGATGCAAAACTTCTATTGACTTCAAAAGCCAGGAGGGTCTGGTTTTTATTTTGAAATAAGGCAAGTCAAAGGGAGATACACAAGGTATTTTAAGTACTTTGCATATCTCCCCTCAACAGCCTACTGTCTACTTACTGTGGTGTGTCCAGTGCACTGAGATGAACGGAAATGCCCTCACTTAGATTCAATGCTATTCTACTTACCAGGATGGTCTTCAGTGATCAACAGAGCAGGTCTTCACAGACTCAAAACAGTCAGCTGGGATGGTCGATCTGACATAACTGTGGGTTAATGTACTGACTAAAACGTAACTACTATTTTATCTTGATTGTTCATTTGCCCAGATATTAGTGATAGGTTAATAAATTAATATTTCAGGTGGATGGTGAAATGCAAAAGGCTGCTAATAATTATTTGATTAATCATTCACATACATACAAGCTGGGAACATGTAAGCAGACAATAAAGTAATAAAGTTAGCCAATTCCATATTTAATACCGCAATATTGTATTTTCCATCATTTTTACAAAGTACAAACATTACATTATATATTTCTCCTTCGTATTTAAACTGGCTACTGTTACATGAAAAGCAAAGTGTATTAATACGTAAGTTAATGTGATGTGAGGTCACTCTAGACTGAGCTATGGACTTTGAGCCCCTTTCAAGTCAGAGTCCACAGCTTTATTTCCGTATCTTTGTATATCTTTTAATCAAGTGTGTGCCATAAGAATTGAAATTCAAAAGACAAAAGCCTACTGAAATGTTTCCTATTATGTCAAGATACATCAAAGAACCAATATCGCTTACAGATTTGGGCGGTGAGTTGCAGTGTTTATCATTGCAGTCTTTCTGATCAGAACAAATAAAGCTTTGAAAACTTATAGAGGTACCTAGTCATTGTGTGGTTTTGTTGTTAATTGTATTTTGCTTCTTAAAAGATAAGTGACATCCTGATTTCATTGTATGAACTAAAAATCCCATTTCCATTGAAGTCAGTGATAGTTTGCCACATATATCATCAGTAGGAGCAAAAGAAGGCTCTATGGGCCTCATCTAAAACCCACTAAAGTCAATAGAAATATAGTCATTGACTCCCATGGACTTGGATCAGGCCCAGTATTATGCCTGGTCCTGTAGATAACAACATCATTCACTTCACAATCTGTGTTCACTCCCTGAGCATGAACCACCCTGTGTATGGAATGAAGCAATGGTCCTATGAAAAATTAATGTGATTATGTAATTAAAGACTATCACAGGTAGGGCCAGATTAATGCAGGGGCTATAGGAGCTGAAGCACCAGGCCACAGCTTAAAGAGGGACTCTGGGTTTCAGCCCCTAAAGCCCATGCCTGATTCACCCCCCAACCCAACTCAGTGCTGATGATGCTTGGTGGGGGGGGAGAGGAGGTTGCTGGGAGACCTCCTGCCCCCTGTGATGCTGGGGTGATGGGGTGCTAGGGCCAGAGGCTGGCCTCTGTGCTCTCACCCCATCCCTGGGCTGGGTGGTCTGCTTCCAGGGGTGGGCAAGTGCATGGTTACTGCACACTAGGAGGGGGGCTGGCTGCCATGAGGTGTGGTCTCTTGTGTGGCTATCCAGGGCACATGGTGCTGGAGGGCTTCGCTGGAAGCTGCACCATAGACCAGCTGGCTCCACTGCCCCTGGGGGCAGACCAGCCAAACAAGGGTTGGCACTGAGAATGGCCTCTGGCACCCAGAGTCCCAATTCAGCTCCAGCCTTCCCACAGGCTGCTGTGGTAGGGATCAGGGCCCCAGACTCAGGGGGATGCTGAGGCCACCGACAGGCAATCTGGGGCCCTGAGGCCCCTTAATTTGGCCCTGATCATGAGGCACACATACAAAGACTCTGAATTAAGGTTGCACAGAAACTTTTACTTCTCATTTTTGAAAGTTTAACTTTGCAACCTTTAAACCTACAGTTTTTGTTCAGATTTTTATAAACTGTTTAAAAAAAGCCTAAAAATCAAGTTCCATTGCATGCAATATGGATCATTAGTAGTACTCAACCTATAATCAGGGGTGGCCAAACTTATGGAACTCAAGAGCCACACAAGTTGATTATTAAACTTTCAAGAGCCACACTGAGGCATATAGCTATATACATTTCCCTACTAAATGGATTTGCTGACATTCTTCCATGAGCCACACTTTTTCATTCAAGAGTCACATGTGGCTCCCAAGCCGCAGTTTGGCCACACCTGCTATAGATCTACAGCACAGATCGCAACCACCTGAGCTAATGGGGTAACTGGTAACAGTAGTAGTCTGTTATCTTCTATGTGGACTCTCCATTCTACAGAGATAAGACATTTTATAAGGGGGTTTTACAACTATTTGTTGATAGCAGAGAGATGCTGGGCCTCAGGATTCCTGAATCCCAGTCCAGAGCCTGGAAGAGAGTATCTTCTACTTGTTAAACCTTTCTGTAGTATCTCCTTCAGCCTGCTCCTTTATACTCTGGTCTCTAATCTGCTTTTCTCTCTTTCATACTCAGTCGCTGTCATCCTGCATCCTGTCTTTGCTCCTGAGTTGCATTTCCCCATCGCCGCTGCCTGTAGTCTGCCCCATCTTCCCTATTTCCAAAGGGATAGCTGTGTTAGTCTAGTCCAGCAAAAAAACCAAGGAGTCGTGTGGCACTTTAAGACTAACAGCTTTATTTTTCGCATGAGCTTTCGTGGGAGAAAATCCCACTTTGTCAGATGCTTCGAAGATGGGTGAACTTACAAAATGGAATGAAAATAAATGCAAGGGGGTGTAAAACATAGGATCAGGTCATACAGTAATAGCAATGTTCATGTCCTCCCCCTTTCCCTTAGCCTGCGTGCTTCTTCCCCTCCACACTGCCTGAGAAGTGCAGACATTGAGAGTGCAGAAGAGAGAATTTGCTTGTTCTCAATTTGCATGCTTTGCTCTCAACAGCCATGAGGTCCGATTGTAGGAAAATTCTTGCACAGGCCCCACAGCATGAAGTGGAGCATGCTCAGTTGCTTTGTGGGGAAACAGGGAACAGAGGATGCTCAAAGCAGACAAACCCTTCAAGCAGTATTGCTTATAGCCTGTGACTGTAACAGGTTTTATTAACACTTCCTAACTCTGATGATTTTCAGAGATTAATTCCTTAAACTGATTTGGGTAGATTTTCAGGACGACAGTAAAAAGTTCATCTCCTGGCACTGGCATGACCTCCTTGGCAAATGTTAGTCCTTACTCCAGATAATGGGGGCGCTGGAGCATCTTAATCAAATAAAGTAAGGATCTTTTTTTTTTTAACCTGGGCAAACAGTGCCATTCTATTATCATTCTCAGAAGTGGCTAAACTTTTAGCTGAAATTTCCCAAAAATTCAGCCTAAAACAGATTTCACACCAAATTGTTTAACTTTAGCAAACTTATAAACAATTGAATTCAAAGTTAAGTCTTTAAGCATAGCACATAGTTGCCAGCACTGCCCCACACAGCAATGTTAACATGAATTAATTGACTGCCAGTCAGATAGACTGAGGGTAAGCTGTAAACTGTTTCCTAAAATAAGTGTTTGGGGAATAGCTACACTAGCAATTACACATGTATTAACTAACACACGTTAATTGGCAATGAACCCAAGTTAAAAACTCTACTGTAGGCAAACCCAGAACTAGAAAGATGAGAACTACTAAACTTTGCCTTGTTTTTTAGAATCATGAATGTTAGTTCAAAGGACACAGGAAATTTCCATTTTTCTAATGAAGGCATGCTATAAAAACCAATGGTCATCCATCCTGTACTAGAATAACTGTTGGGTTGACATACCTAGTAAAAAAAGTGCTCATAAAAGCATTTCTATGAAAAAGAGACTACCAAGGATTTAACTACATTCCTCCCTATTTGTGGGAATATGTATTTTTCTGAATTTTAATGCCAGCTTGATACTGGAAATTATCTGGTAACAGGGGTTCAGTGTGCAAATCCAGTGTTAACAGAAAGTATTCCATCCCCTTTATACAACATAATGTGTGAGTAAATGATAAACAGGAATTCACACATAACCATACACTGCAACATACATAGATACATTGTGAGCTGAGCAGTAACAACATTGCTTGGTCCTGATGTCTTACTTTCCAACAGTGGCTTGTTTTGAATGGGTTTCAAGCCCTATCTAGGATTCACTGAAGTGCGAGACAACATCAGCAGTCTCTCTGGAAACAGTCATCACAGACTGGTGACTGAGGCCAGTTGTCTTTGAAGAAGCGGTAAACAGAATCAAGCTTGCAGACAAACTAGATTGACACAGCTACCTCTTTGCAACTTGTCAAGACAGCAGCCAGCTTCCTGAGCCCCCCCTTCCATCTGTGGTCCCCTCTAGTCCAAATGCCCATGTCCTCTTGAGTGCTTGCAGTATACCAGTTCTTTGCATCTACTGTTAGTAGTGGTGGTACAAGTTAGTATCAATATAGTTCAGTTAGGATTGACGTAAAGTGATCCTTTTCACTAGATATTTGTTCCCATTCCTACTTAGGTTTGTGGATGTCCCTGGAAACAACTACACGGTTCCTGCTTTCTAGAGGAAGGGGTGGCCTTGCTTCTGCCCCAAGGAACTTGTAGTCTAAAAGTCACCAGTGGAAAACTACCAGTGATTACATTGAACAACATGGTAAGAGTCACATTTTATAATAGCTTTTAAAAAATATTTTGGTTTTACCCCCAAGGAAGGAAGAGCTGGTTGATGCTATGGTTCATTATAGGCCCAGTTCTTCTGACACACAAGCACACACTCCAGCTTCCCTAGTTCAGCAAAACAAACAAGGAGTCCTGGGGCACTTTTAGGCTAATTCTACAATGGCAAGTTAGTTCAAGTTAAGGCGGCTTAATTTAAACTAACTTTTTGCCTCTCTACATCAGGCTTTCATTAGTTCAAATTAAGGAATTCTGTAGTTCAGACCAGAGCCGTAACATGGCATTTTGCCCCCTGGGGCGCATTCCGATCGGAACGCACCCCTTCCCATTAGGAGCGCTTACAGCCAGCACCACAAAGCCACTCCTTTAATAGTGCAGCTTCACTGAGCCACTTTGGGGCACCTGGGGCTTTGCCCCGTTGGCCCCACTGTAGTTACGGCTTTGGTTCAGACTAATGAATGCTTAGTTCAAACTAGTAACTACCGATGTCCCCTGTAAGCTGCATGGCCACGCAGCTGTGCAGCCCCCTGCCTTTGCCTGGTGCAGGGGACACTGCTGGCCATGCACAGCCGGTAGCCAGAGTCCCTATCTGGCTGGAAGACATTGTCTTCCAGCCAGCTGAGAGCACCTCTGGAGCTGGGAGTTTTTAAAACTCCCAGCTAGAGAAGCTCTGAGCATGCTCTGTCAGTGCTTCTCTAGCTGGAGGAGCCCTGGCTTGATCACACCATTCTGGCAACCAGATAAAGGTACGGAGGATTGGACATCTGGCCAGCTGAGGGGTTCCCAGGGGAGCGGGTTAAGGTGGGAGGAGGGGAATCAGGCTGGCTCCACGGGGCTTACTGGCAGAGCGGCAGGCAGGATAGGGCTGGCTGGGGGGCAACCAGGAGAGTAGAGGGACAGGATTGGGCCAGCGGGGGGTGGCTAGTGCAGCAAGCAACTCAAGTTGCTCAGCTGCCTCAGGGCCTTAAAGGGAATATTGGTAGCCACCACTGGTTAGTTCAAACTAAACGCTTAGTTTGAGCATTAGTTTGAACTAAGCACAGTAGAGACCAGGACTAACCCTTAGGTCAAACTTAGTAAGTTCGAACTAAGGGAAGTTAGTTTGAACTAACAATGTGGACTAGTTTGAATTAATGTTAGTTCAAACTAGTCTATGTTGTTAATTTGAACTAATAAGTTCAAGGTTAGTTCGAACTAACAAGTTTGAACTAGCTTTGCCTAATGTAGACATAGCCTTAAAGGCTAACAAAGTTATTTATCGCATGAGCTTTTACGGGAGAAAATCCATCTTCAAGCATCTGACAAAGTAGGATTTTCTCCCAGGAAAGCTTATACAATAAATAAATCTGTTAGTCTTTAACCAGACTCCTTGTTTGTTTCATAGTTCTGAGTATGTCAGAACCATCACCCACCCCCTGTAAGACTCTGCTTCAAAATGTTAAGAGGTAGGCTTAAGTTTTTCAGACTCGCTCACAGATACACACAAAGTGTATATTGCACATACAGTTCTTCCAACTGCATGCAAATCAGTTGATAGTACACATGCAAGTTAAAAGTGTAGTGTCTGACTAACCATATGTGCATGCAATTAACCATCTGTGCAACTCTATAAGCAAAATAGGTATACAACTGTGCATACGAAATGCATGTGGAATTGTCAGCATCCAGTTGTGAAAAGCTGGGCCCAAGCTTTTTTTTTTTTTTTTAATAATTAAAAGAAAAGAATAAAGAGAAAGGTGTAATTCACCACCCTTCTAATGTTGCTCAGACTAAAGTGCCAGTCAAAAGATTACCATCCACATATGTTGAGTTTGCTGTGTACATGGATAAGTTCCACGCAGGCACCACAGAGGAAGAAAAATGGTTCCCCTAATATTGGTGTGAAGTGAAGGCCTCAAACAAACTGCCTTGTGGATGAGACACAACCTCATCTGCTGGAGAGTAAGGACACAACAATCCTTACTGCATCTGACAGTTCAGTCCCCAGAACTTGAGTGTTTTCACAGTACCTCTGGAAGCAATATGGGTACCATAATTATTTACAGTTTTGGTAAATCTTTTTATTGCTTGTATGAACATAAACTTCCATATGTATTCAGTTGATACTAGTTTTGGTATAGCTTTGACAACACAGGAGGTAACATCTGATCCTACAGTATGTTTGGTCATATGCATAGTCATTAGATTATAAAGAAGCAGATTTTAAATTGAAATAAAAATAGTAAACACTCTTCCATCTAATCATACAAATTAGAGGTGGAAAAGAACTATTAAGTCATCCATTCAGTTTGGTATTTCTCAATACAGTACATTTTCCAGAGGTCTGTCCCCTCCTATTTTTTCCTCTTCTTTTGCTTCTTGGTACGAGCTCCAAACCAGTGAATTACAGCCTGAATCTTATTTTACTTTAGAGTAACAACACTACTTAGCTCAGATAGAGACATGGTGGGTGAGGTAATATCTTTTATTGGACCAACTCCAGTTGGTTACACAGAGCTCTTTTTCAGGTCTGGGAAAGGCACTCAACAGGTCACAACTACATGCAAAGTGTGACAGATTGTTTAGTATAAGTAGTAAACACATATTCTAAGGAACCATTTAAAGCAAAGTGGACCACTATAGCACTGTATCAGTAGATCACAAGGTGGGCAGTATTATTATCCCCTCTTTAAAAATGAGGAAACTGAGGCACAGAGAACAGACAGAACTTGTCCAACAGGTCCACAGCAGAACTGGGAATAGAACTTGGCCTGTCTCTGTTTCAGCTCAGTGCTTTAGCATGGCACAGTTTTTTAGAACATAAAGTTCCAGGCAGGAAGCAAAAATGTTGTTAATGTCTTATACTCTGACGAAGACATGTTTTCCATTGAGCTAACACATATACTACAGAGTGATGAATGGACTGAAACTGTAGTGAAAAATAAAGTATAATGAAGAGATAGTGGATGAATCAAATCAATGTCCTATACAAACTGTAGGGTGGTACCATATGCTAGAGCATGGCCAATTTCTACAGCACAGAGATGGTGAGGACAGAAGGAGCAAACCACCCCTTATAGCCCCAACATGTAAGAGCAGCCCCCATTTGCAGTTCTGTGAGCTCCTGAAGGATTATATAATGCATTTGACAAAGTGGGTTGCAGCCCATGAAAGATTATGCCCAAAGAAATTTGTTAGTGTTTAAGGTGATGTCAAACTTTTTCTATAGGTACTGGATGGCCACAGCTTTGCAGGATGGATAACAGCAGTGTTTTTCTCTAATCACAGAGACTGCAAAGGCCTTAATTCATCCCATCATCCCAGCAAGATAATAGATACCGTATACCTCACTCTTGCAGCTGTACACCAAGAGAGGCAGACATTGATTGCTCCTGTTTTCCCCCTCCAGGAATTCCAGCAAGGTAGCTTTCATTTATAGTCTGCATTCTTATGCATAATTTCCCCGAGTACTATTTCCATGCTCCTCTTTCCTGGCTGCAGCTGCTAGACAATTTTGAGAGTGCATCAAGTCTAAGCACCTTGACAGAAGTGTGACTTGTTCCTGTTGTGTTGCTGCACTGGGCACACTTTTCACTGATAGGGACCTGCGGACCTGGATTCCTGCCAGCACATCTGAAGGCTGAATCAATCACCATGGATTTAGAAAACTTGAAAACTATCAGTCTAATGCAGAGTGATGGCAGTGTTTGACTAGGAACTGAGATGGTTAAATCAACCAAGTTTTCTTGATATTCTGCTACAGGACATAGCAGCTCCTTGGCTAGAACATTGCTAAATTATAACATACAATTTTGTTTTCTGCATCACTGAAATGTGGTTTACATTTTGTGGGTGGGATAACTGCAGATTACAAAAGCACCATAAATACTAACCTGTCAAAAGAAACTTGTTACTGAAAAAAAATTATAATACTCTCTTTTGCATGTAAACCAACACTGCCTTCAGTTCAGGCTTTATTTTACGAGAAGCTTTGAGACAATGGCTTAAAGCTTGGACAACAGCCCTGCACTCATTAAGCCTTTCCTCTGAGATTTCTACATGTGTGGTTTGTACAGCAGGAGACAACCAAAGGTCAAATGTCTTCACTTACTCAGGAAATACAGTTGAGCCCCCAGTTGAAATGCACTGCCTCCGGTGACACTTTTTCTGAAATAGGAATTATTACAGCACCACAAACAGGGAGGTGTCTTTTCAGTTTGCCTTTTGTGTGGTGACAGATTTTATCTGCACTCTGTAGGATTAGCTAAACCCTGGTCTACCCCAACAGTGAAGATCTACATAATGCTGCTTACCTCAGCCTTCTGCAGCCCGTGTCTCCACTGTCAGAGCAGTACATTTGGGGAAAAAAGAAAAAAAAGAAAAGAGGAGCTGTAATTCAGCCTGCTACCACCACCCCTGCAAGCAGGAGCATTGTTGCCCCTAAAAAAGTTGGGAGCTCCTGCCATGCTGATCCTGTCCCCCTAGCCCTGATCTGACCCTGGGTCCCCTGCCAGTGCCAGATCCTCAGTGCTGCCACTGGTAGCCTGGCTCCAGGTCCTGGCCAGACTCAGGGCAGTTGTGCTGGGGCTCAGGGCTTATGCCCGGCACCAGCAATGACCATGCCTGAAAGTGGCATAGAACTGGGTTTGAAATCTACAATTTGAACTCAGATCTGTGTAGCCAGAGAGTAGCTCTCATCTTGCTTTTCTGATTTCTCCAGTCTTCTCCCTGACTGCAGCCCTGGAAGTTTTCAATTAATTCCTTTCTCTGCATGCAGCACTGTGCCTCTCTGGTGTGCCTGTGGCAGAGAAACAGCAAGAAAAACTTTTCCTACTTTTTTCCACCCCTTTAAAGAAGAGTAGAAAGGGAGTTATCAGAGGACAGCTGCCTCCCCATGAGCCCCTGCACTTATTACCTACAGTGTGGTGCATTTCGGGAACTAATGTTAGCAGTGGGGAGGACACAAGACCCCAAGCAAGCAATTTGCCATCAATCAATCAAATCATAGGGCTGGAAGGGACCTCGTGAGATCATTAAGTCCAACCCCCTAGGGCTTGAACCCAGGACCTTCTGCATGTTAAGCAGATGGTCACATGCCTTTGCCTTCTGTAATTAGACAGTCTAAGATTGAATTACAGTCCCACTCCCACTATAAATAAGCCCCAAATATGGATCTGTTGAGCTGGATCTGGTGTAAAATGAAGGCAGTCCCTGAGCCAAGGCAATTTGAAGTTTGATATGCAGATGTATACCATAAATGGGAGAGCACCTTAGGCATACTTTTCTTCGTGTGCAGTGCTAGGTAATTTAGGCAGCCATCCAGAGCTTAATGAAAATTATCAAACATATTATGATTATCTGTTAGAAGAACAAACATTGTCCCAGAGGCAGACTGAGTTGAATGTTACCCTCTATTGCCTGCTCATTCCATCTCGATGCTACAAGTGAGCCAGGAGAAAGGGGCATTACAATCCTTTTATACTTAAAAATACACAAAAGCTTACATTTTCAACAACTTCCCAGAGACCCTTATTTGGTTACAGTGACACCTAAATAATTAATATTCATAACTATGTGGTGAATATATTTATCCCTACTTCTGTTTACAGGTTTTGGCTACATGGCGCAGATGCTTTAGCTTCAAACTCATTATTTTCTCCAAGAGAAATTACTTCACACCCCTTTACAAGCAGGAAGGAAAGAGGAAGAAAGGTGATAAGCAATGTTCCCATCCAAGACCTTATGTAGAAGGAGAAGCAAATAGTGTAGTGGCTAACACCTCTGCTTAACATGCAGAAGGTCCTGGGCTCAATTCCCAGAGGATTGGACTCAATGACCTCATGAGGTCCCTTCCAGCCCTATTGATTGGAAGGTATAGAGAAAAAGGAAAATAATTTTTAACAAGAATCTTATTTACAGGACAGCAAGGCTTGTCCTAATAACCCCATTACTATAATGGCTATCATTCAAGCCAGGTGCTCAATTTAACTTTTTTCTACATGCCTCCACTTTTTCAAACAAGGGCTCAGGCACCCATCCTTTCTGCACACTGGCTGTTGGAGCATCTGTCCAGGAGGCCCTAGCTTTAGTTGGTTCAATGCCTCGGTCCACTGGTCATGCTACAAGGATATGGGGGAGGCGGTCTTCAAACTGAGCACTATCACTGAATGTATAGATATGGTTTTCAGGTGGAAGCTAGGGCAGCACATAATTTTAAGCATGCCGTATCCACAATTAATAAAACAACTAAGATGATCAGTACTTCCACAGCCCAAGTAATACAGCTAAGTAGTGAATGAGAGTCTCCTAAGCAGGGGTTTCAAACTCAAATCAACATGAGGGCTGCATGAGGACTAGTATGTTAGCCCAAGGGCTGCACCACTGAAACCTTTTCATACAACAATATTGCAAATATCAGTAATGATAGTGTCATTGAGGGCCGCAGGAAATAGCTTTAGGGACCACATGCAGCCCACGGGCCACGTGTTGAGACTGCTGCTCTTAAGCCTGTTCAAAGGGCACAGGCTACATCAGTCCAAGCACAGTCAGCAGATAATTCAGCTGCCAGGTAAACCCCATTGGTATCCAGAGCTCTGATGCCATTTTTTAGAGAATTTAATAGATGACCAGAGATTTACAAAATATGGCAGCCTGCAAGGGACAGCCAGTCTTTCCAATTGTCAGATGAGGCTAGTGGCACTGTTGACATGTCTACAAAAAAAAAAAGCTTTATACATTTATTAGCTTTACAAGTTCTGAAAATACTAGGAGATAGAAATATTAACACCCTAACTAAAGTGATGGTTGTCAGTTCTTTCTGGAAGAGATGTGGGAGGTATGTGGCAGATTTTGTCCCCAGTTAGGTCCCTTTACTCTGTCCTACAGGCATAAAGGGCACTTAGAGGGAGTAGAATAAAAGATCCAAAGAATATCCCCAGTGCAGAGGTAGCACAAGAGTAGCATATATGGCCAGTGCCCCTTTTAGCCTTCCCCTAGTGTAGACGCATGTTGGGGATTAGAGGGGACATGTTGAGGTTGGAAGGGTGGTGACCAACATGCTATATCCTTTGGAGCAGCCCTTTGGTAGCTGGGTTCAAAGCTAGTGGAAATCAGAGCAGCCCCTATGGGGGTTGGAGTCTTTTCCCAGGACAGCTGAATATCTAAGAGGCTGAAACATGAAATAGCACAATGTGTCACCTGCAATCCTATCTTTTTGTTGGCCCAGGGGAGTCATCCACAGTGTCTTCTCATATGAAGCAGTGTTTACTGCTATGATCATGTTCTGTCCTTGATAAATGTTAGATTCACCTTAAAACTGGAAGCCCAAACAGATTCATTATAAATGAGGAAATTAGCAAGAGCAAATAAATACCATAACTCCAGGATCCATTCTGGGAGCAGTGCCTGTCAGATTATTTATCTGAGATCAAGGGCAGGGCCCTTGCTGAGTCTAGATAAAGACTGACACCACCACAAGAACTGGCGATAACATTCATTCAGTAATACAGAAGCTCTTCAAAGAGGTTTAAACTCACCAGGAGAGTCATCCAGGAAACACCCCTGCCTCTGTAGCCCTGAGGGGAGGTGTCTGAAGGCTTGGAGATTGAAGGTGAGAGGCTGTTTAATTAGCAACAGGGAATATGGCAGGCAGAATTTCATTAATCAGGCTGAGAGTCCAGCATCACATCCTGTAGGCTACCAGCCTGAAAGCAGACTGTCTGTTCCAGTCATCATACTTCAAGGCAAATCACTTGTCACTGCCATCCCAACACACACACTTTGCGTCCCACCTGTAAATGCAACTGAAGGGGAGTATTGGGCCCTTGGGAACTGACTTTTGAGGAGAGGCTGAGGGAACTTTAAGCTACAGCAGGGTCATTCCTAGGTGGTCATGGCCAAGTGCCAATTGGCCTGTGGGTGCCCCTGGCCCCCCACTGCTCTGAGAGGATGGCGAAGCAGGCCAGCCCAGAGGCTGGGCCCCACAGTCCCCCCCTCTCATGGGCTGGCTGTTCAACCCGGGGGGTGAGGTGTGTCAGCCCAGAGGTCTGGTTTTGCTCTCCTGCCCCTCCCCTGGGCTGGCTGTTGCACCCAGGAGGCAGGAAGGGCCAGCCCAGAGGCTAGAGTCCACAGTCCCACCCCACCCCTTGCCTTTGGCTTGCTGCTGATGGCAGCAAGGTGGGGGCATGCGGTTGCGCAGCAATAGGCAGGCAGTGGCACAGGACTGTGGAATAGCAGGGCCCAGGACAGTTACCCCCCATCTAACCCTCCAAGGATGGTCCTGGGCTGCAGAAGAGCCAAGTGAGGGGGTATTTGATAGGAGCTTTCAACTACATAAAGGAGGATTCCGAAGAGGATGGAGCTAGCCAATTCTCAGTGGTGGCAGATGACAGCACAAGGAACAATGGTCTCAAGGTGCAGTGGCGCAGGTCTAGGTCGGATACGAGGAAAAACTTTTTAAACTAGGAGGTTGGTGAAGCATTGGAATGGGTTACTGAGGGAGGTGGGGGAATTTCCACCCTTGGAATTTTTTACACCTGGATTGACAAAAGACCTGACTAGGATGATTTAGTTGGGATGGATCCTGCATTTAGCAGGGGACTGAACTACCTCATCTGGCTCCTTCTATCCCTAAATCTACAATTCTCTGAAAAAACAAACAGGGACCTCAGGCTGAATTTTGTTCTTCCAGTGAAGGAGAGTAAACAGAATTGTTACCTTAAGATCCCACTGGAGCAACCAAGTCCCATAGGCCAGGAGAAGCTCTCTCAAAAGAATAGGTTACAGGATACAAGAAAAACATCAGCCTTGGACATACCATAAATCTAGTCTGCTAAGTAACCTTTTCAAAATGCCCTTGTGTAATGACTTCCTGATTCATTGTTCTTTTCTATATTTTCAACAAACTCATATGTCACTTAACATGCATAATTACAAGAGCCAAGCATCCTACTTCTTTCAGAATGAATAGGATTTCACACCTGACACCACAGAACTTCCTGTGTAAAGACAGACAAAAAACCAATTTTTCACTTATTGGCTCACCATTTCATTTCTGTACAGAATGTCTTGTGTTTTTTATAATTTTGGCTCCAGGAAAATGTTTGTCTTATGACAGAAGACTGGGTACTTGGTGATAATATTAATGACATTTCTGGCAGCAAAAACTATGTTATGTTAATATTCAAGCTAAGCTATTGTGCCCCACTTCTGCAAATCCTCACCCTGCATGAAGGCTCCATAGTTGTTCTATGAATAGTCAATGGCCTCCAGGAGCAGAGATTTCTGTGTCCTAGCAGAGCTGCTTCTGTGCTGGCTGTAACCAAGGGCCTGTGTAAGGCAGTCTGCCACTCCTCCTTGTCCATCTGGGAGTGAGGCCACATCCACTCACTGTGGTACCTTTGTGTGATCTTAAGCCCAAAGGGGAAATTAGCATTCACAGGGCCTTCAGGCAGGGTTTGGGTAGGGCTGTCAAGCAGTCTATCAGGGCTCACGGGCCATGGACTTGAGTGCCAGTAAGATTTCACAGGCTCCGGTGAAGCTGCCACACCAGAGGTTGGTGGCAAAGAGGAGAGAGGGATGCAGGCCCTTCCAACTCCACCTTGTCCCAGCCCCTGTTCCCTCTAAGCTGTGATAGTGTGCATGTGCACACAGGTTGTGAAACCGACACACACAAAAAAATTCAACAGTGCTAGTATTAGCGCACACAAAGGAAGATTTTGCTCACACAGCCTATGCAAAATTAGAGGGAACATTGGTCCCAATCCTGGATCCTAATCCTCACATGAACTTTTGTGGGAGAAATTCACAAAATCCTTGATAGTTCATGTGTTAAATAAATATGTTAGTTTTTAAAAGTGCCACAGGATTCGTTTGTTTGTTTTGCAGGTACCACAAAACAGTATGAATGTCGGAAGAGCTTTATGGCTGCCATGAAACCTTTCATAATCATGGCTGTCTTTGGACAGATGATGGTTCCTATTCAAGTGAAATCAATGCAAAATTACATAAAATATTATTTCTATTATATTTATAAGTCCATGTTCCATAAACTTAATCTGCCAGCCTAATGGCTCCCCAGGTTATCAGCACATGCAACCATACTCTACACTGCTAAAAGTTAAGATATTGGACACACACATTTTGATCAAGAGCCCTTTGTGACATGACAGCGAGATGCTGAGGTTTGATATACTTGTCCTAGAAACATACAGAGGTAAAACATGCCACTGTTGAGGCAGCTACTGACCAAGTCCTTCATGCTTTTGAGTTTGAAGAATAATCCCCCTCTCTGTCATCCACCTCTTTAGAGCCTATTGAGTACATCAGCAGTTCCCAACCTTTTCCTTTATGTCAACCACTACATTATCATTGAAAGCTTGTACTAATTAAGACATGATTTTAAGTGAGTATATAGCAAATCAATGCACAATTAGTCAGTGACTCAAGGAGTTTATCACTACCAAATAAAAAATAAGATGTATTTTAAGCTAAAGTTTACTGTTGCAGTCTATTTTTAATCTTACCCACATGCTGGCTACTATTGGTTTTGCAGCCAGACTATTCCTGCAATTTGGGTAGGCACCAATCTTGGAAGTTGCTTCTTTCTTTTTCAGCCCAGTATCCTTATTTTTGGCTGAAGCATGAGGTTAGTATAACCTTTGTTACGTATTCCTTCTGTATACGTGCTGAGAGACAGCTGTTTGTCTACCCCCACCTAAGCCACATGAAACCCATGGAGACATGTTTCACAGCTGTATGCATGTATGATGCTGCAGGAATCATGATACCATAACAATAATGCAGAGTATGTCATGAAGATTCAAAAAAGACTGTGCATGGCATATTTTTCATTAAACCATCCAATTACATTGCAAAGGTGAACAGGAAAGTCACACAGATCACATTACAAGGGTGTAACCTCCACAATCACAACATAACTACCCTTTTGGAACTTGTAGAAATTTAAATATACATATTTTATTTATACATATTCAACATATAATTCAGCACACGTGACTTAAGAACCCTGTTCTTAGCAAAAAAGTTGCAAGATGTGAAACCACAAACAAAAAACAAAATTAATAGATGAGCACAGTACAAAAATCTAAAGAAATAATTTGATTATGTCTATTAGCCAACTCTTAGAAAAAAAGTTTAAAATCAGATATCTGCTGCAAAATTTAAATTGGTTGCAGATTCTTTGCAAATATGTTTCTTATATATAATTTCTATAGCAGCTATTCTCCTGGCAGCTAAGTGCCTTAAATACAGAGATTAAAATTGAATTATCAGAACGTTGTTAATCAAAGGCTGAAAGAAATAAATGTGCCTTGTTGAAAATGTCATCTTTAACATTACCTACATTTGTTAAATGTTCTTTTACATTTGATGCAACAATCAGATGAGGAAAATATTAAGCAAGGGGCATGGATAAAGGGCAAAGAACCCTACCACTGTTCCCAAAACACTGAAAGTTCTCTCCTGTTTTTGTACAAGAAGTCATGCTGATCCTCTTTAGTGGTGTTTGGCATGGCTTGCCATTTGTAATGCTTCTGTCTTTACTTGCATTGCTGCTAAATTGGTATTAGCAAAAATGCAGTTTTACTATTTTGGCTTGATCCTGCAGTAACTTAAGTCCATAGGAGAGTTGCCATTGCCCTCACAGGGTGCAGGATCACACCTACAATTTTGGATAGCATTTACCTTAGGAACAGTCAGTCATTTTTAACACCTCTGATTTCTGTGTCTATATTGATAACTCATTTCTGCCTGATAACCTTGAACAAAATTAAAAGCAACTAAAAGTTATTAAAGACCCCTAGCACATTTGGCAAAAGGAAAGTTGTAAACCCTGGTGTTCTGGCTAAATACCAGATGATATAATTACATCCTGGCATTTCTATAGTCCCCCTACAGATTCACTATAATCTCTGACTGTATCCTATTAATCAGCTATTACATCCCATTCATAGTGGCTGCACCTCCAAGGTGTGTAAAAATGCTTTTGGATGAAGAATTTATACAAGTCACTGTTGTTACTCTAGTTATCTTGTGGAATTAAAATAGTCAACTAAGAAATAGAAGACATGAACTGGGTATTAAAATTCCATGTGTGTGTATGTGAGAGAGAAAGATTGAGAGAGAGAGAGAGAGAGACTCAGACACAGAGGGAGATTTCATTGATAAAAGGAAAATAATTCCTATTTTCCCCAAGACCCACCTTCTCTCCAACTCTGTGACTTAGATAATGACAATTATATTGTTTTCATTGCAGAACCATAGACAGTACTTTAAAACCATACTGTATAATAAATTACTTAAAGTATATATTATAAATAGAAGATGTATGGAAATCAGTTTCCGTCTGTTTCATGCATTATTAATATTTATATAATGAAGTGGTAAATGAAGTCTCATAAAATAGGGGTAAATATGTTTACTGTATTTTTGTATTTACTTTAATTCTGAAAGCAAAGGTGGCAAAAGTCACTACCTGCTGCTAACAGAATGTCTTTGTTCAGAAGATTAGAGATAAGATTTTTTAAAAATAAAAACAGAATTTCTATTCTGTCTTTCACTGAGATTGATTCAAATCTTATTATAAATGACACTATGAAAACGTTTCCCTACTTGTCATTTATAGTTCAGAGGGTTTTAAATTTAGCTTTAAATCCTTTGAGTTTTCATTTTATTATATGTCATGACAAACTAACCACTGATCTTGAAATATGTAGAATCAGTTTGCATTGTATATCTAGCCTTTTATGGAGTACAACTAGATAGGAACTTCAGCAATCATTTTATAGACATGTGTGTATCCCAAAATGAAAGTTAAGTAACCACATCTAAAAGTTACTTTAAGTTCAAGGTTATGATTATCCTTTGGTATTAAACTGGAGATATGTAGCTACAGATTTGAGCTGAAGCTGAAAATTAGTAATGTTTTAGCTGATAGTTGTCTTTTTTCAGCGAAGGTTTTTTATTTTAATTGATGCCATCACTGAATTGCCAAAGGAAAATATAAAGCTTCCGCAGGCTCAAACCCACTTCATCAAATGCAAGTGGGTTGGAGCCCATGAGAGCTTATGCTTATGTTTGAAAAAATTTGTTAGGCTTTAAGGTGCCACAGGACTCTTGTTGTCTTTGCTGTATGCAGACTAAAATAGCTACCCCTCTGGAATATATATACACATTCCTAAATATAACTTTTTAATTTGAATAAACAGTTTACTGCTCTAAACTTAAATATATTAGCCTATAAATATTTATATTTAATAATTAGGCCTAATATTTTAAATTAGTTATAAAAGTTAAAATATTTATAAGTGTCCTATGTGAAGTCCTTCAGTGTAATTTCCAAAAGTCCTGAAGACGATATACTTGCAACAATCTTTTAAAGGAGTATTTTCCAAGGCCTGTTCTTCAGTCTTGGATGTAGCTGAATTATGGAAATAATTTCTCCACACCAGCTGAGTCAGATGGGACGCAGGATATGAGAGGCAGTACGGTTCAAAGTGGGAAAGTCAGTCCTGTAGAAACTCTAGAATTCATGATGATCATAGGTGGTCTTAACTATGGGGCAATCTGAGCATTCCCCTGGGGTCCCATGCTGAGAGGGGGGCCCCCCTGCAGAGATAAGGTGGCATGGCTAGGGGCAAGTGGGGGGCTGGCAGTGTGGGTGGAGGGGTAGGTGGGGACCAGTTGCAAGACTGGGGGGCCAGCAGCAGGGGCAGTGGTGAGGCCAAGGAGCAGACAGCTATGGCAGTAAAGCCAGCAGATTGGCGGGGGGGGGCAGGGTGCTAGTGGGGAACGCAGCAAGGCCAGGTGGGCAAAATCAAGGATGCGGGTCCCCTGCACAGTGTGAAGGGGCATCCTTGACTTTTGCCCAGTGCCCTGGATTCAGTAAGACTGCTCCTGTGAATGATGGAGAGGTTGCTAGGACAAGTGTTGCCAGGTAGGCAGAGAATTCTCTTTTCAGTTTTGCACTTTCCTCACTAGAAGTCACAAAAAGGGAGATTTATGAGAATACTCTTTAAAATTTACCAGCTGAGGGCATGCTTTTATGGTGAGGGTCCAATGACACCATAACTTTCCTGAACGATGGTTCAGTGTCAAAAGCTTCAGGGTGCACAGTGAGTGACAGTAGCGTTCCACTTCTTTGACAGCTGTCACAGGATGCACCCTCCCACACACCTCTGTAATATGAGTTGTTTAAACTTCCTGTCCACCTTTGTAACACAGTTGTGTGGTTTAATGCAAAATATGCCTTGCAAGGCTTTTTAGAACACTCATTCTACATTGTTATGGTAGCATCTTTCCTACAGCATCAGGTATGTGTACAGATGTGCAATATGTCCCCATGGGTTTCAAGTGGCTCAGGGGGTAGGAGAGAGCATACAATCAGAGCTGTCTCCCAGCATGTAAACAGTCAAAGCTGCAAACATATATCCAGAAAAAACATGGACAACAATGAACCAGCTAAATGTCTGTAAACCTTGGCCGGACAGGGGGAGATCACCAGGAGCATCGGTGCCCTGGGCAAAGAGCAGGGGCCCTGGCCCAGCCCATGACCCCAATCTGGAGTCAGGGCCCCAGATTCCTGCTGCTGCCAGCCTGGCTGGGGATCAGGGGCCAGGCAAGACAATGGCTGCACAGGCAGCCCGTTCCCAGGTAGCAGGCCGCAGCCAGGAGAGGCAGGGGCACCCCAGCAATTTGGGGCACATGCACCAGTTGTCAGCAACGGCCCCTGGAGATCACCCACCCTTTCTGAACAAGATGATTGATCTGGTCACAATGGGAATGTGGGGAGGGGGTTTGAAAAGAGAGTCACACTTTGAACTGTTTGGGGCTTTTTGCCAGAGAAACTCCATCTTGAAATAACTCCAAAGGACTGAACTTATCCCCAGAAAATCTGAGCATGCTCCATAGTGTTTCTCTGGCCCAGGAGTTATGGCTGGGCCATCTGGCTCCAGTCCAGCCCCAAGGTAAGTTTGTGAGGACTGGGGGGGGGCATGAGTGGGAGCAGGGGGGCATGCTGCCAGGAGCAGGGGGGACAAGAAGGAGTGGGGGGAGCACAGTGAGCAACAGGAGTTGCTCAACTGCCCTCTCCCCTTAGAGGGAACATTGATAGCAAATCACTAAATGTATTGATTAAAACATGATTTTAAGTGAGTAAACTAGTGCTTGTTTTATTTAAACCTGTGGGGATTTTAGAGAGAACAAATGGGCATGGGCATAACTTGGGGCAAAAGTTGTTTGCATATCCATTTCTTTGTTAAACTCATGAACCACAGTAAAATGAGCCCAGTGAGCTGCAAAGGGTCCCAATCACTGCAGGCTGGAAGTTCCCAGTGTGACATTTGGGGGCTTTGCATGTTTGCTGTGGCAGGGGAGACAGCCCATGAGTGCTCTTCACTGCTTGGGACCAGTTACCTGTACAAGGATGGTGTGGACTGACCCAGGACTGGGGGTCCACCTAGCAAAGTGGGGGGGATCATCATAACAGCACACTGTAAAGTCATTTGAAAGCTTTTGCAAGCTTGTGCTGCTCAGTTCTGGCAACAGAAGTCTCCCAGCTGTGCTTCTGTAAGCAAGTTCTGCAAAGATATTGTTAGCCAGAATGCCATACACCTTTGTATAACAAAACATGCCATCTGTTAAAGAATTGGATTCCAGTTTTTTCTGTGCCTCAATGCAGTGGTTGAAGTCTTTCAGTCAAATTTGAGTTTTGTACAAAGGTTTTGCCCAATTTCTTGAGATTTCAGCTGTTGAACTCTTTATGATCTAAAGGTCCCAATCAGAGTCCACACCTCCCAACACATTAGGAGGGTACCCCAGCCTCCAGGCACAGTGAGCAAACCACAGAGTCAGTAGCCCCAGCCTCCAAACGAGGCAGGCAAAAGGAAAGGCTCTCAAGCAAAGGGGGAGGGAAGGGGGACACAGGCCCACCTAACACCGCTGCATCCCAGCCCAGGGCCCTAACAGTGACTGTGGCCAATCAGTGGGTCAGGTGGGTTCCAGCCACAATACGCTGACACCAATAGGAGCCAATCTCCAGTTGAACCAGGTTCAGCTCCCCCCAGGCCATTTCCTCCTGCCCCAAGCTCAGGTACCTGTCTCCAAGGGACTCCTCTGGGTCCAGCATGTATTACCACCAAGGGAATCCCCACAAGTCTCTCACCATCCACAGGTGGTAGGTCTGGGAAGGCCTCATGTTCTTCAGCTAAAGGCAGCTTCTCTAGGTTGCAAGGGCCCTCTCCACCTGGGGGTTCCTCAGGGCACAGGGGTCCTCAGCTGAAGGCAGCTCCTTTAAGTCACACGGCTGCTCTACAGCCTATGGCTTCCCCATGTCCCAGGGGACAAGCAGGTCCTCACAGTCCACAGTTCCCCTTGGATCCTCTGGAAGGGGTGTCCCCTCAGGGCCATGGGGCTGACTAGGATAGTTAGCCCAGTCCACAGCATTTCTTCCCAGTCTTTAGGTCCAGGCAAACTGGGTGGGCCCTCTGGCTTCCTGGCTGGGTAGGCAGGGGTCACTCTCTGGCCAGAGAGCCACAACATCATCTGGTTAGCAGCCTGGCAGAGGGAGCATCCTTCTTCCAGGGCAGCTCAGCTCCAACTGAGCGGCTGGGCTGGCTTTTTATACTTCCCTTCCTGTCCTAGCCACACCCCTCTGCTTCCATGGCTATAGGCTTGTAATGCCTGGGTCTGGCCAGAGAGGGTGTTCAGCCCTTCCTCAGGCCCAGGCTCTGAGGAAGGCCAGACTCCCTCATTACAGTCCCATTAAGATGCCCCATGCCTTCTGAACACTCTGCACAGGAAAATACAGACTAAACCACATTGCCAGTATAGTTGTAATTGTGCTTTCAAGGATGATCTAGCAATCATAAGAAGTTTTGTTTTATATAAATGCTTGAAAACTGCACCAGCAGTTTTTATTAGAGACCTTTTAAAATTAGCCACTTTGGGAATGCTGCTTGTATGAGAGCCAGCAATGTGCAAAAAGTGAGCTGAGAAGACAAAGCATTTCAGGTTTTTCATTCAGCTTTATATTGTGCATTAACTTCATGCAGTAAGAAACTGAGTCAGAATTCACCCTTCTTACATCTTTCTAGGTAAGTGTATATTCATTTACATTTTATGATACAAGTTGCAACTGCTTGACTGTTTGCTGGCTTTACAAACTCCATGTCTGCCAAAATGACTGCAGGACTCTCCACAACAATCAAAAAGTGAAAATAAAGTTGCTAGACTGTAGTGGTTGAGAGCATCTGGTTGCTTGTCAAAAATCAAAACTAACTACATTTATAGTCAACCTCAGTTTTGTTGGTCAGAGATACATCTTACTTTTCCAAATATTTCTTGGTCTCATTAACCCAATTCAGCAAGGAATTTCACAGCTGGACAAAAGTTTTGTACATAGTCCCCCACAGGACCACCAGCAAGTCCTAGTGGCTGCCTTGAAAGAGTAAAGGGCATGTATTAATACACTTACTACATTGCCTTGATTTCACTCTCTCATGACTGGATGAATGCAGATTCCAATTCTTGCTTGTTTCTAGTTTTGCTTAATTGTTTGACTTAAGTGTCCTTTGCTCTCCAAATTCTTTAATTAGGTCAACTGAATGTCTACTTCAATGCCACACCATTTGCAGCACATACACTCAACTTCTTGTTTTTTTTAAACTTGCAAATACTTCCTTGTATGCTGAACATATTTGGTGTGAATTTTCATTTTGACACACTGAAATGGGAACAAGTCTTTAAACTGTTACCTACTAACAACTTTAAATGTTTATGTGGCAAGCATGAGATTCATTGGTACTGTCAGATACAAACACACACACTTCAGAGCCTGTGTGAGTGGATGCCTGGTCATATATTGTGTGTATTTTCTCTGGCCTAACATGTAGCCTTACTTCAACAAGCAGTTGTGCAGATACAATGACTAACATATTAGCATACTAGATCTCTCTCAAGTAGTGTATTGTATCTTCCTAATAAAACTGTTTTTATATAGTTTGAGTGATTTCAAAAAAGTGAGGTGAAAATGGGAAGAGATCTTTTTGGTAAAACCCAAGGCTTTTTTCAGTATAAAGCAGTTTAAGCTGAAGACTAAGGGGCTTAATACATAGAAAAAGAAAATCCTCATTCATAATTGGTTGAAAATAGCTATGGAATGGGTTTAAGAGCTTTGATGCTTTATCTCTTCAAAGGATAACAATAATGAAGTTTGGGACAGTATGCTCTTTTCAGTATACAACCTAAATGGTTAATATACAGGTTAGTGAAGCCATTGAAATTGCACATGGAAGTATCTGTTTTCTGAATAGTTCATTAGAGAGTAATGAAATGAGGGTAGTTAAATGTTACCCATCCTAAACCTTTACCATTGTCTCCCCTTCAAAATGTTAGTTATAATTTTGAAGTTAATTTGAGACATTTCTACATTCTTTATGCAGCTCTGTAGCCTGAGATTTTTGCCATCTCCTTAGTATCACAGAAAAGCAAATAAATAAATTAAAAATACTAAGAAAATATAAAAACCCATATAAGTAAGAAATGGTAAGGCGATTTAGCAGAGGTTTTATGGCAAAGCTAGAAAATGGCATAATATGCAATAATTAGGGGTAAAGAACTCAAATCAATCATTTAACATTGTTTTAAAATTAAATAGATAAATAAAGGAGCATTCAGCAAGAGACAAAATGGAGAGATCACAAAGGGGAAGTTACATAGCTCCACTATCAGATTTGACAGGAAATTCTAAGTAGGTCAAGATGGAGGCAAGCCTCTGAACTTTTGAACTCACTCAGTCCCCCTCCCATCAAGTATCTTAGGTATCCACCCACCTGTCAAAAGGACCCATCAAAAGTATTAATTTTTGTCATGCACTGTCCATGCACCAAGCAGGTGGACAGTGAAGTCACTCTTTTTGATTGGATGAAGATGAACTCACCTTTTTGGGACTGGTCAAGAAGAAACTGGGAGTGGCAGAGATTGCAAATAAAAAGGCAGTGCAGAGAGCAGCTCTTCGGAGATCTCTCCCGCTCCTTACTGGGTTCCAATGGCCTTTTGGCTGTGTTACCTATTGCACTAGGAGCCTAGAGCTAAGTTTGGACTTAGGCTCTGAGAGCTGGGTTTCTAACTCAGTTTCTAAGAGCTGATTGTCTGACTTAGTCTCTGGCACAGGGTTGTGTCTCTGAGCGGTGACTCAGGACATTATCCTTGAAGTTGGGTCTCTGTGCCTGGCTTCTAAAGGGCTTTCCAAGATCTCGCAGCCGAGCAGATAACTAAGTCCTGCCTTTTAGGTCTGCGAGCTACGCTGCCTTTGAGGCTTCTTCCACGATCTCGCAGCCGAGCAGATAACTAAGTACTGCCTTTAGGTCTGCAAGCTCCTCTGCCTTTGAGGCCTCTCCAACCAGCCTGCCAGCCGCTGTTCCAGCTCCGCTCGCCCAGTGACCAAGCCTGCCTGCCGCTGCTCCTGCTCCGCTCGCCCAGTGTTCCAGCCTGCCTGCCGCTGACCGATCCACCGCGCGCCTGAGCTCTGCTCGTCTATCAGCTACCCCGGCCTGCCCTGAGGGTTCCGAAGCCACGGTGCCACGGCAACCAGCCCAGAGCTGTGCGAGGCCTGCCGGAGTAGCCAGCTCTTTTCCCCGTCATCCCACCTTTTGCCTTTTTCTCACCTCTTACCTTCTTTCCTTTTTCCCAAACCCCCATTTGCCGTTTTTTCTAAAGGTCCTACATTCCAACACAGCGTTTTCCAGCCGTTTGGGGTAAGCGAAAAGGGTCCCAAGGAGGGGAGGAGTGTCCGTAGGGAACAGTACCAAAGGAAGCCTAAGCCCTTTCTAAGCAACTTCCTAAAGCAATTTATCCAAGTTAAGTAAGACAAGTAACCCAGAGTTAGACCTTAAGGAGCAATATTAAGAACTGAGATCTCTCCATTCGGCCAGTGACTGATCCCCGCTCGCTGAATGTTCTTTTAATTACCTCATTGTTTGTGTGTTATAGTTATAAGTTAAAGTGTTGCATATATGTTAATTGTATCTGTAAGTTATAGATGTTATAAGTTAAGCAGTGTCTTTATATTGTAATTTCCTAGAGTAATTTTGACACGTTTAAGCTTGATGTTCAGTAGCGGTTTGTCTTAAAGAGACAGGAGCGCTTTAGCCAGTGCTTCTAATATATGTTACAATAAAGCCGCTTTTGATCAAAACGAATTACTGCGTCTGCATCTTTGCTGTTTGTGAGTCTGTGCTTGATCGGTGGGCTGTAGCCGTAATCCTCAACTTGGGACATCTATCCAGGGTGTGGATATTTGTCCGTTTAAGCGAAATAACCTAATTTGGGTTACCTCCTGAGATTGTAATTTAAACCCAGACCGCTGGACGGTCTGAAAATTAATAAGTTAAGTGATTGGATTTTGGGGATCAAATTTTTGGGGTAACACTTCTACCAACAATATTTACTTCCCACATCAATAAACTACATCCTGATCATCAGGATGTTGTTATCTTCTTTTGCTTACTACATTTGTCAGTGTAAGCAGATGCAGTGCTAGACCTACCTGGAAAGTGTCTCCTGGTAGTGTTTTTGGGGAACTTAACTCAAGTGGTCCCCTCCAGGTGGTCTATGCTCCACTTCTTTACATGACGACTTCTGAGTCCAGTTCCAGGACCTTAGCCCTCCAGCTAAGCCCAAGTCCACCCCTTCCAGGGTACCAGCCACTAAAAACAGTTCATGGCCACAGTTCACTTCTGTCCCAGTCTATGGCCAATGAGCCTGTGCCAAAGCTGACACTCGTGCTGCTCCTGACACACCAGGGGAGCAGGGAGGGGCCCCAGCCCAGGGACCCTAAATGCCTCTGCTGAGATCTCTACCTCCCTCCAGTCTCCCTCTCTCGCACCACATTGACTGCCTGCACTACTTCCCCGCAGCCACAGCTGCACTCAGTCTCACTGCTGGAGTCCAGCCACCACCTGCTTCCTGACTCCCTGCCACAAGACCACCAGTCCAACCCCTACTGCAGTCCACTCTCATGGGATCCCTGGTTCCAGTCCACCCCAAGTACCTGCTCCCACTTAGAGCTCACCAGGGTGCAGCTACCCCTGCCAGGAGGACAACCTTCCCCCTGCAGCTCCTAATACAGACTGAGCCAGCTAGCCTTGCTGTGCTGCCTTTATACCAGCAGCCTCCCTCTGACTGGCTGCCACAGCCCTCTCACCTGATTGGCTGTTGGTCACCCACACCTTTTTAACCCTGTGTGGGCCATAGCAGAGCCTCTCCACTGCTACAATAAGGCATGATGGTTAGAAAGCCTTTCTACCAGTTTTAGCTTAATGCTCAAACTGGTTTCTAGCTTAATCACATTCCAAAGTATCCCAGGATCTGAAAATAAGCCCCACAGCCTACTTTCAAGGCAGTGGTCTCTCACAGCATGGCTAGAGAAGGAGAAGAAAAAGATGCATTACCTTATTGTACCAGAATAAGCAGTGCATTTTAAATCATCTGCATTTTAAACAGCTGTCACTTAAGAATAGAAGACCTTTTAAATGATCAAACAAGTGAGCCAAAGTAAGTTACTAGGCCTAGGAACATGACTATCTTTTTAAACAAGCTATGACTTTGTCACATGAGGGCACAAGTTGTACACTCCAAACTTAAAGATTTCTGGTTTTCAAATAAAAGTTGCTCTGCAGGTTGCAGAAGGTAACAATGTTTTTTTCAGTGGAGGATAGACACAAAGGGTATGTCTACACTGTGGGCTTAAGTCAACTCAAGGAGGCTTACATCAATTTAAGCAAAGCCCTGACCACATTTGGACTTTAGTAAGTCGACTTAAGGGCTTCCTTTAGTCGACTTAATAACTCTCACTCTTTAAGTTGACTTAGGCATTAAGTTGATTTTATTAAGCTGACTTAATGCAATGTGGCCATCTCAGTCAACTTAAGAAGCCCTATGTAATGACATATGCCTGTTTAAGTTGATTAGTAAAGTTGACTTAAACAAACACATTTTTATTAAGACACTTTCTTAAGTCAACTTAACCAACTTTGTTAAGTTGATTTAAGAGAAGGGTGGACTCACTAAGTTGACTTAACAATGTTGACTTAGCTTTTGTAGTGTAGACATAGCCAAAGAGTGTAACATACTACAAATGCTTCCTCTGTTACCACAGAATTTTTTCCACTGCAGTCACAGAGTGCAAGTCTGCAGCAGTCACATTTGATTGCAGTGTAGACATACGCTAAGCAACTTGCCTAAGATCACACATATCTGTGATAGAATAAAGAACTGAGCCAGATCTTCTGAGTCCAGGGATAGCATCCAAGACATTAGCATCTATGGCCATCTAAGTTGATTATCAGCCCATTCACTGAAGGGGATGGGGTAAATGCTTAACTTAGCAGTGTATTCATCAGCTGCTCAGGTGAGAAAGGGAGGGGAAAAAAGACCATTAGTAGTCTGGTCTTTTATTTTGCCATTTAGCATGGGAATATGTAAGTCTATATCTAAGTTCCAAAGGGGTAGCCATGTTAGTCTAGTCCAGCAAAAGAAGCAAGGAGTCCTGTGCCACTTAAAGACTAATAAATGTGTTAGTCTTTAAGTGCCACAGGACTCCTTAGATCTACACCTGTTTCACTTGCTGAGAGTGAGAGAGCAAGTTTCTTTTGCAATTGCTTTTTTATCAACAAAATACAAGTTGACATGCCCTGTGTTTACAGGGGGTTAATTTTGATATTCAACATCTATGAACCTTTCAGGAACATGACTTTTCTGAATTTCTTTTCCTGTGCAGGTGTCTAGCATTTTTTCCTCTCCCACATACTGGCATTTGCAAAGGAGAGATGGAAAAAACATTGCTTGGCTTGAAATATTTCATACATATATCTTTATTTAGTCATTTTGGGGGGTATTTTTATTCTTTCTGCCAGCACCAAATGCATTAACTTAATGAACTCCCATTTAGCTCTAAGTAACTTGTAAAATTGTAATTATTGATTTACAAAAAATGTCCTTATGGTTCATGAGTGAAAAGGAGGTTTGTCTGGGTTTCCATCTGAAGTCCTATGTTCTATAATTAAGAGTAACTCAGTCATGTCACTTGAATACAGAGTATTGCAAGGAGGGGGTACTTGGCCAGCTGATGGATGTGGAGTGGAATAATAGCCATGAATGCACAGTTTAGTGATGAATAAGTACCCCCTGCTTTCTTTCCACTGAATACTCACACTGTTGGTGTTAAGTGTGGTTAAAGTAGTAACCGGAGTTCTGTATATTGTTGAGTAGATATTGGTTCACTAGGTAGCTCTGACATTTCATTACATATGTCTTTTATTAGTCACTATTTACTCTCTAAGTTTTAAAGCACAAGTACACTTTCACAGTCACACAATAAAACAAGACTCATAATATCACAGTTGACTCTCACTTCACTTCATTCTCATATTGCACTGACTGACTGCTGATGCACCCCACCTTATACACCTGCATGTCTGACAACATTCTAGGGTAGTGGTTGTCACACTTTTTTTCTCGGGACCCAGTTGAAAAGAATTATTTATGACCATGATCCAACAGTTAAAGTATAATTTGACAGGCCCCGGAACCCTCCTAATCTCTAGGCCCCTTTCCCATATTGTCTGAGCCACCTTCATGAATGTGTGGGCCCCAGCTGAGGAAGGCATTTGCAACCACTTCTTAGTACCACACGCATTGGTTATCACTCCATAATGACATTTAAAATTTTATATATGTTTATATCTATAGAAATTGTCACAAACTAGCAAACACTGCATAACACAATAAGTATTTTGATTAACAACGGTGGGGTATAGGACCTGCCAGCAGTGTTATGGAAAATTTATAAAGGTCTGTGTGCATCTTAATAAAAATAAGACTAACATAGATTAGGAATAAAAACTAATAGTGTAGTAGGCAAAACCAATGCAGGATAGCCAAGTAATAAAAGCAAGGCTCAGTGAAAAACTGCTAACTCACCAGCAATACAAAGAGCAATTGTAAGAAAGATAAGTAGGCAAGGACATGTCCATGAAGGATATACAAAGAACTACTGAAGGGAAAGCCTTGTGGTTATCTTGTAACATATGGATGGTGATGCAAGTTGTTTATTACACAGTATATAAGCTATAGCTTTGACACCGGGGGGGTGGGGGGTGGGATGCTTACTGGTTCTGCTGGAACTCTGTAACTTTCCCCTTCTTCTACAAGAATAAAAATCTTTTCAACCACAAAGCTGTGGTGTCTGGTACTGATTGGCCCACCTAGGCACCCTAAATAGGAGTTTTCCCATAACAGCAGCCAGGGCAGGATGGCACATATGTTCTGTCAGATTTTTCTATTTTTAGGGGCCCTGGAATGCTGGCCCCTCAAATTTGTGGGACGCATTCCCCCTTACTTTAACCTCTGATAGTTATCCAAAGTATATACACTTCATGTATCAAGAAAATGAAGCTAAGTTTGGCTGGATGACATGCCTTTACAATCTATATAAAATCACCATTAATATTTAAAGTTTATTTTAAGATCTCTATGCACCACAAATGTTCCAGGAATCCAGCTTAAAAATAACCAGATAAAATAACTCAAATTGGCTGCTGAATTGTTTATGATAGGGTGTTTTTTCCATTTATTCCTCAAAAAAATAACTTATGAAAATAAATATTTACTTATAAAAATAAGTTAAATCCAATATTTAATGATTTTTTCCTGTTTTGAAAATATTACATCACAAATATCACTGATTTCTGACCAGAAATATGCACCCTGAAATATATTTTGCTTCGTTAGTGTCTTGTACATCCTTTTACAAACTATGAATATTGTGATACTTGCTTGTTTACCAGATCATACAATACAACCCTATATATTTGTACGCTTGCTCTCTATCCAAAGGAGTGAACAATATTTGTGTTCATATTTCAGATTATAAAGGGAATAGTTTTGTAAATTAAAAGGGGCTTAACAAAGTGGTTTCTTAGGCTGTGTTCACACACACAGGGTTATTTCGAAACAAGTTGT
>ML682013.1:7372199-7451859 GCA_007922195.1 Podocnemis expansa | reverse complement strand
GGAGTGAACATGGTGCATGCTGTGCAATTCAGTCCAGACCCTTCCAATGCGCTATGTGAGATGCCTAAACCCGACATAAGGGATGTCTGGTTACATGACCCTGTGAACCGTCTGGTCCGCACCAAACATTACAGAAGCCTGCTTAGAAGGCCGCCTATGTGTAAGAAATCCAAAAAGATGTAATAGTGTGGGGACATACACGAGATACAAACCATCTTGTTAGCTGTAAATAAAATGCATCTCTAAAAAGGGTTTTTTTTTTATTGTTCATATAGGTCTTTTAAATAAAAAATGTTTTTTTTGGTGAGAACCAGCTACTGTGTCTTTGTGTATTTTCGGGGGGCGGGGGGGAGCTGTAGTAGAATCCTGCGGGGTAAGGGGAAGGTCTGTTTAAAATAAAGCAGTGATGCTTGAAAACATGTTGGGGCATGTTTCTGGACAGGCCCACCCACTGAACTGCAAGGGTCTCCATTCACAGGTAGCTGAGTGGAGTTGGCTGAATGCTATTGGACAGTTTAATAAACCCAGGGAACCCTGTTTAAAATAAAGCAGTGATGCTTGAAAACATGTTGGGGCATGTTTCTGGACAGGCCCACCCGCTAAACTGCAAGGGTCTCCATTCACAGGTAGCTGAGTGGAGTTGGCTGAATGCTATTGGACAGTTTAATAAACCCATGTCAGGAATTTGTAGGCTTGATGGGTTTCCCTTACAGTAATGGGCGGTGTCTGGGTGGAGGGAAGTTTGAAAAAAATCAGGAATGGGGGAGAGGGGGGCAATTTAAAGTCCTGACAAGTTTAAAATTAATATTTAACAAGATTAAAGGCACCCTTGAAATGTTTTAAGAAGCCTCTAGCATCCTTTTCTTAAAAAAAAAAAACCAAAAACATTTACTGTAAGGACAGTGAAACAGTTTAAAAGCAGTGTGTGACACATCCATTTTATTTCAAAAACTTTAAGCATAAAAAGACTCCCTAAGTCATTGTGCAAGCTTTTTGCAGTCAGGAGAGGGGTATAAAGTATCATTAAAATGACTTAATACTGTAAAAAGAGTCTACAGGAAAAAAATTAATTTTAAAAAGCACCACAGATTTTAAGATCAAAATGGGATTCTTATCTGTAGTCCTTAAGTGTTCATGAGTAGAGAGGAGTGGTACTGCACCCCATTGAAACAAAAGGCTGGGAAAGGTATATAAACCTCTGCTTTTTTGGAAGACTCCCTTTTTCCTACCAGAAGCTGTCCAGAGTAGGCCTGCAAATAGAAGGTAAGCTGCTTGCTTTTAACTTTAAAAATATCTATTTTATAATGTTACTAGTTTGGCCAAGTGGTCCTTATTAATGAAGATGCACTTTTTTATTGCAGGCTAACCCTGCTTAGCATGGAAACATCACCTTCAAGCTGTGTTTCACCAGGGCAAGGTAAAGTTCTGTTTGAACTATAGCTAGGCTTATTGCTGTTCAAGAGGGATAGGGTAAAGGGGTCAGGTATTAAACAGGGTTTGAGGCATTTGGAGAATCCTACTAACTAAATTATGCTTGTTCTTTAAATCAAAGGTGCATCTAGACATGAGAAAAATCATGTCCCAGCTTGTTTTCACCCTTTGTTGTAAGTAGATGCAATTGGTTTCTTGGAAAGTATTAAAACAAACAAACAAACAAACAAACTGCTTTTTAATTCTGAAGGGTTGTGATGAGTTTATGGAATATTCTGATTATTTAAACTGCCTAACTATATGGTTCTTTGGTGTCTTTCAAAGCAGCAGGCTTTAAAATTGCCATCTTTTTTTCTTTTCAAGTCTGATTGGCTGATCTCAGGGTAGTGGGGTGTTTTTTGCTGGGATCTTTAGGATAGAATCAGGGTTGGAAGGGACCTCATGAGATCCTCACTCCAACTCCTGGGGGCTTAAACCCAGGACCTTTTGCATATTAAGCAGAGGTGCCAGCCACTACACTGTTGCTGTGGCTTTTTTATTTTTTTTCTGCTGAATTTAAATCTGCCCTGCTTTTTAGTGTGAGAGCATGGCAAGACTGCTTTTAAGTTAAAGTATTTTGTTAGAAACTGATTTTTAAAACTGCTTTATAAAGTTGCTGGGATCTGTTTTTTGCTTTAGTTAAACCTGCCCTGCTTGTCAGCTTGAGACCATGGCAAGGCTGATTTTTAACTTAAAGTATTTTGTTAAAGTGATTTTTAAAAGTATTTAAAACTGCCTTTTAATTCTGAATGGCTATGTTGAGCTAAGGGAATGTTTTGCTTATTTAAACTGCCTAAGTATATTGTTTTGGTGTATTTCAAAGCAGCCCCCTTTTTTTTCTTTTGTCAAGTACATGGTTATGTCCGGTTAGGGTTAGGGTTAGGGTAGTGTGGTTGTTGCAATCTGGTTTTTGCTGAATTTAAATCTACCCTGCTTTTTAGTGTGAGAGCATGGCAAGACTGACTTTTAAGTTAAAGTATTTTGTTATAAACTGATTTTTAAAACTGCTTTATAAAATTTTTGGGGTCTGTTTTTTCCTTTAGTTAAATCTGCCCTGCTTGTTAGTGTGAACACATGATGGGCTTTTTTTAATTTTTTGCTGGTTTAGGGTCTGTTCTGCTCATTTAAAACTGCAATTTTATTTTTAGTTCTTCTTTAATTTAACTGGCTTCTTTTTACTGTATTTTTTGTTTTTAGCCTGATTACATGGCAATGTGTTTTTAAGGCTTGAACTGTTTTTAAAAATTTTTTTTTGCTTATTTAAAACTGCAATTTTATTTTTAGGTTTTCTTTAATTTAACCAGGGCCTTTTTTTTTTTTTTTTGCTGTTTTTAGTCTGATCATATGACATTGTGTTTTTAAGGCTTGAATTGTTGGTGGGACCTAAACTAACTTCTTTCCACACAGGGCATGTCTAGGCTTCAAATCGTAAGATCTGAATCAGGGGTAACCCTAAGGTTGGGGTACTCATTGGCCCTGAAATAGAGGATTTTTAAATAGAAAGGTTAACCCATTTGAAAGTTGATAAGAACCTTTTATAATAATGTTGTCTGCTTTACAGCTCTATCAAAAAATGAAAAAAAAAACTTCGAGTTTGTCGATGACCAAAAGAAAAAAGAAAGAGGAAAATCCACCACCACCACCAATGACTGACAGAGAAATGGAGTGCTGTAAATATAATTTGTTTCTGTGTTTTTAATTAGATGTTGTGGTAAAGTTAAGGGGGTTTTATTTGATCATCTTTTTTCCTTCTTAGGCACGGACAGTACTCCTGGTGCCCAACTCAAAAGAAAAAGGGAAGAGACAGCTGAAAAGGAAAATTTACCACCACCAATAACTGACAAAGAAATGGAGCGCTGTAAATATATTTTCTTTGTGTGTTTTTATAGTAACAAATAGGGAGCTTGTTTTGAAAAGTTAATTTTTTCTAAATAGGTTATGTTTGACATCTTTTTTCTTTTTCTACTCAGCCACAGACAGCTCTGCTGATGTCATTGTGGTCACAACTCCGGGAAAAACACCAAAGAAACAGAAAACCCATCCTGAGCCTTTGGCAACATCACCTGTGCAAAACGGCAAGAGAGTCCTGAGGAAACAGCAGGAAACCCCCGAGCGCAGATACATCAAGCCCAAGGACAAAACCAAAAACTCTGGTACAAAGCACCACACTTCCAGTTCCTCAGTTGTCAGCACCACACCAAGCCCTGAGAGAGCTGTGAGTGAAAGCACATGCATTCACAAACCCGGAGCACATGCCCTAGGGGTTGTGAATCAAAAAACACGGAGTGAAAGCTCCAGCGATGATAATTACATTCAACATCTACACCTCAACAGGATTGATGCAGTCCTCCAGTTCTGGGGAAAAATGATAGGTGAACATAATGCCTCATTTGGAAAAATGATAGGTGAACTTAATGCCTCATTCAAAGAGCTGATGTTCGCTGTACTGTCCAGGGTTCCAGAAGAAAGAATGACTGAAAACTATGTCAAAAAGGCAAATGGTCTCGATAAATACACTCAAAAATATTTCTGCCTTCCTGATTGTGTTTTTGAATCTGCACAGCTAGTCGTGGGAAGGGGTACCCGACCTAATCAAAAAGGGGGAGGTCTTTTCAGGGATAAACGGATGACTGCCAAAAAGTTAAGGGCCAGGGTCATTGTAAAGATTTTAAAATGGGCTAAGGCGGTGATGAGGAGAAAAAAACAAAGAGAGGCCCGCTAGTGACGCGCCTGAGAATGGGGAGGTGGAAATTGACCTGCGGGGTAGTGGTTTAGAAAATTCCCCAGAAAGCTCTTTAGACAGCTCGCCATCTGCACCCTTGGAGTCTGGGGTAGATTTGGATCCCCACCCTGATATGTATATGGAGCGGGTAAGGAGCTGGCAGCGGGAATTATCTAGATTTAGGGGCACGGTATACAGTGATGAATTTCGTTTTGTCAATCTTGAGAGAATCAGTTCAGCCAGACGGGTGGTTGAAGCTGTACACAGGGGTATACAGTCAGTTCCCGATGAGATTAACGGCAGGTTATACCCACGTGATTATGTTCAGTCACGCTTGGAGGGCCAGAATTTAACTAATCCTCTGTTTTCTGTCAGAAGGAATAGGGATAAGCATTTTAAATGGTAATAGTTTTTCTTTTTCATGCTCTAAACCAAATGTTTTTTTCCCCACACTGTAAATGAAATGTTTTAAAGGGTGATATTTTTTTTTTTTTGCTTTGAATAAAATTTTTGTTTACTTTTTAAAAACTTTTTGTCACATGTATTTTTAAAAAAAAATACCCACAGACACCGGATGTCTTTAAACCCCACGCCCGGGGCGTTTTATTAAGTAAAAGTCATTGCAGGATACACGTCTGGGCTTGTTGAAACATGTTTTGAGCAACCCCAGGCAAGCCTGAGAACTTTCTTTTTATTTTTCTTACAAAATTCACCACCATTCAGTCATTTTTTACCAAGTCATCAGAATACAATTTTAAAATCTGGTCAAAAGGCAAACCCTTGCTATGGTGGTTTAAGAAAAACACACAGTGATAGCCACAAGTGTCAGAAATTAGGGGTCCTGTAATTGTCTAGTATGAAGCACAATGTCGGTGGTGTTTTTGTTTAAAAATTTCATGATGCTTCTGGGGAACAACATGCTGGTCGGGGGGTGCCCATATGAGTCAAAGAACTCTCCATGGTTGCACTCCGCCAGGTACAAGGCTAACCAGTGTTCACCCGGTCGGTTGTGTGGGTGCGTGTTGACCACTAAACTCAGGGGTCTCCGTGTCAGCCTGCTGCCGGGGAGCCAGTCACTGGGAAACACATCTAAGAAAGTCTTTTGCATGGCGGGGTCCGCCAGTAAGACACATGAGAGCTGCACAGTGTCCATGTTCACATATAGTCGAACAGAACGTTTCTCCTCTGATTTATCTCTATCATGTTGTCAAAAACCCCGTACACGATCATGTTGACGGTGGTTGTCAAAGCATTGGCAAAATGTATTTCAGCTCTCAGGTTTCCTGTTTTAATCAAGGAATAGTGATTGGTGCATTCCTGATCAGGGGAGAGGTGAAGGGCAAACAAGGTATAACCCTGAGCAAACTCAACACGATTAATGAGCAGCACATGTTCTTTCATGTATTTACCAGCTGTTTGCACCAGATTCATATACTCCCTCACGCAGAGCCCAGCCTCGAAGTCTGGTTGGAGAGGCTTGGTGGATATCTGTTCCCCGTCCACGTACAAAGCCAAAAAATTAATATTGTAATGCTTAAAGTTAAAGGGGTTTTTAGCATAACTCCTGCTGAAAGTTTGATTATCCACAAACCCCAGGACAACTATTTTGGGTAGCTGTCCCAAGAACAGGTTTTCCTGGTTACTGACCCTGCTTCCCACACGGATGCTAAATACTTTCATCCCCACACGGTCCACAGGGTATTTAGCATTAGCCGTGAGCAGGGCTTCTGAATGCCCCAGACGTACGCCTGGGGCTATCCTCACTTTCTTCACAAAAAGGGACGCTGATACAACACGCAGTTTACAGCCTTGGGCTGCATTGCCCATTAAGCAGAAGGCGTCCTTACTGCGCATCAGTTTGATTTTCACATCACACCGTTCAACAAAAGCTTTTCTTGAAAAAACAGATCGCTGTGTAGATGGCCCAGCAGCTCTATCGTCCTGCTTTGGGCGGTTAGGTTTGCACGCTTCACAAAACCTAGATTCTCACCGTCCAGCTCTGCAGCTTCGTGTTTTCCAGGGGTGTCTTTATAAAACAGGCCGGCGGAAAATTGCGTGGTGAGAGCGTCCTCGCTGTAATTGAGCACTGATTCTATAAAGGCCCCGTAGCAGTAACAGTTGTTGCTTTGACTTATGAGGTGGTCCCCGAGCGTGACGTCCAGCTGACTGAAAATAGATGCCGCAGGATAGTTCACCAGACCCACCTGGGCGTCCCTGGCGATCGTGGTTCCATCTGCTTTGACAAGCTTGCAACGAAGGTAAAGAGGGGTATTGTTTAAGTCCATGTAATCTATGCCGTTCCCTGCTATAAAGAAGTCCAGGGGCGCAGCCTCTGTAATGGCTGATAGCGGCGGTACTTCGATGTAGATGCTTTTCTTGATGCTGGTCTGTATAGGGGCTATTTGAAACAAGTCTAGTTCCAACGTGGTGCACTCTTCAGACCCGCAGTGAACAAAAGCCATGCTGATTAAAATATATCTCTTTTGCCAGGTGTTGAGCGCCTCCTACGCTTTCCCTTGGTCTTTTGCTTCTGACTAGTCCTGCATGCTACAGCTTTCCTTTTAAAAGGTCTGGGTGGGCCCGTGCATTGTGGGCGTGACACATTTCTCTTTCTCTTCCTCCTATTAATGTACATCAACCCTGACCCCTCCTGTTCAGGTGGTTTTACCACCTTCTCCAAAACAGCGCGGGAGACGTTGTCTACCACGTCTCTAGCTATGTTTTGAGCAGCAGTTTTCACATGAGGCTTAATAATCTCTAGTCCCCTCCTCAGAAGCAGTACAGCTTTTCTAAAGAGGCTGCGAAATATTCCCCCCACGCCTGCTCCATATATCATGGGGGAGCCGTAGTAACCAGGAAGGGCATATCCAGCCTGGGCTTTGTAACAGTTGCTATAGATGGCAGGGTCACCGTAATTTTTTAGAATCACCATGGTGGTGTTTTTGCTTTACCTTTCAGAAACCACGCTCTCTCCGGGAACACAGGTGCAGCTTGACGATCATCTTACCAAAGCGAAATGAGACTTGTCTGTTCTGGTCAGTCTTTATTTCAATGGCGATGGTGTCGATGTGGTGCTTACTAACAGGAACATAATGTGGTTTATCATAGATGATGGTGACAAACTCGTTCCATCTTTGGATGGGGATGCAGCGTAACAGGGGTATGGAGAAGTCCCCCACAAACTGGTGTTCCATGATATCCGTGTACAGATACAAGGAGTTGAAGCCTCCTGTGATGTCTGCCAAGAAAGGGATTTTTTGACGCAGGTGTTGGGGTACGTGCCCAAAATATTAGCCAACTCCCCACAGGTTGAAATCATATAAGCAACATCGGTGGACTTAAATCTAACTTTTCTACCCACAGGATCATAGTTCAGGGTCACCCCCGGTGTTTCGGGATGGCAACTCATGACATTGTTCATGTGGTCCAGCAAATCGGGTATAGAAGAGTAATAACCTTGTCGTAGGACAAAATTCCATTTTTTATCTTTACAGGTGATTTCAAAAGGGGCATCTTCGTTGATTTTGTTCCAGCTGTGGGGGTATTGTATTTCCACCAACCCCACCTCCCAAGCACCCCGGAGATTCAAGTGTCTAATTAGTTGTATGGTAAAGTTTGAGCTGGTGTTTTGGGGAAATACCTGAGAGCTGGTGTTGCTGGGCAAAGTGATGTAAAAACCACCGTCACCCATTTTCTTTCACGCTTTATTTTTGCAGGAGTAATCTTCTGCATCTAAACCTCACAGAGCTGAGACGCTTTCACCCAGCTGTTAAACTTCTCTGGCCACCCCAACCATTTCACCAAGAGCTGCTTTTTTCTCCCTCTTCCTTTCACCTCTAGAACTTTTTCAATCCTGTAAATCCTGTCAAGTCTGGGATTTACTTTCTGTAATTCTTCAGGGTAAAAAGATCCAGCCACCATCTCGCCCTCGTAATCTTTTAAATGGTATACAGGTCTCCGGCCCTTTGTTAAGGCTTCGTCCACTATGAATATCTTATCAGTAAACGTTTGTTCATAACCTTTCTGAAAAGCTCCTTTGGTTTTAGAAAGTCTCACGTGATCACCTTTTCTGAAAGGGTGGGCAACTGGTTTTACTTTTAAACTGTCTCCACATACCATTTTCCACATGTGCAGAGAATTCAAGGTGCTAACGTCAATGGGTCTGGCCTGTATGGTTCTGTGAAAGCTCCGGTTGTAACTCTTTATAAAGTCAGGTAACATGTCGATATAGCGAAAGGTGTTGCGGGTGGTAAAATATCTCCACATCCTAGATTTTAAAGTTCTGTTAAACCGCTCCACGACCGCCGCTTTGACCTCATTATTAGTCACAAAATGGTGGACACCGTGCTGCTTAAACAGCACACTTACGGGTTTGTTTAAAAATTCTTTTCCACGATCAGTTTGTAATTTTTGAGGAATGCGGCCTTTGCTGAAAATAGCTTTAAAGGCCTTGGACACTTCACTCCCTGTCTTGCCTTTGAGGCCTAAAGCCCAGGGGTAGTTAGATAGAATGTCTGTCACTGTTAAGATGTACTTAACACCGCTGTTGTGTTTGGAGAACCTTTGCATGTCCACCAAATCCGCCTGCCATTGTGCATCCACGTCTGAAACAACCATCTTGTTTCTTTTAAAACGTATTCGAGCCGGTCTGTGTAAAGTGTAAGCGTCCTGGTCTGAAAGCCAGGCTGCTACCTCACCCCTGTTCAAAGTTTTACTTTGCTTTTTGGCTGCCTAGAAAAGAGCGTCCACCCCTCCAAAGCTCTCGACTTTCCCGGGGCTGTAATATATATTTTTTTAAAAGAGCCGTCTGCTCCGACACGGCTGCCCCCCCAACGTGTTTTAACCGTGCAAGTCTGAAGGAGACACGTTCACATTAACAAATTTAAATGACTTTTTTATTAATCACCAGATTTAAAACCACCCCTCATCTACAGCGTCCTGCAAAAATGTTCACCAGCCCTTGAAGGAGTCTGAGCTGCTTCATTCTTCCTCTCAGTGCTGTGTACCAGCCACGGGCAGTAACAACTGGTGTGTATTTCATTATTCCATTTTCGTTGTCTCCTCTCAGCTCTCTGTGCCAGACACAGGCAAAAACAGCTGACGCACAATACGTTTGTTTTCACAGGGCTACTGATGTGCAGGTTCTCAAAGGCCCGTATAAAGTCGTCGTCGAGCTGTTGAGAAAATTTTTTTCAGAAACATTAAAAACAAAAAGGATCCATAAGTTCACCACCCTTTAAGGCCTTTTACTTTTTATAGCCTTCTTTACCTCTGCCTGCAGCTCCCGTGAGCCGTGTTTGCTTTCCTCCATGGGGACGGACAACGGAAGGCCATCGGGGCTATCGGGTTCCCTCACGATCTCCAGGGTATCAGTCGACATATTGGCCACCTCCTCCACCAAATTGTTGCTGTTGCAGGTTTTTCTCCGGGGGCCATTAAAGGTTGGAGCCAAAACCAATCCTGAAGGCCTGGCAGGGGTGGTGAAGGTGTCCATGTTCTGCACGAGCTCTGAACAATGCGGTCTTGCACACGAGCCAGAGGTCGTAGGGCTTTAAAGCCCCAGACTTCCAGGGGCGGCGCCATCTGCCACCAACTGTCGAGGCCCACAGATCGGGTGCGGGGTTCCAGCCCTCCCTATTGGCCCAAGAGCCCCCGCTGGCCCCATCTAAACCCTTTTCCTATTGATGGAGCGTCACACGACCCTCTTCTGGGGCGGGCCGCCCCCGCCACATGCCCTTCTGCGACCAATCCTGCTCTCGGGGGCAAAACCCGCTCCTATTGGTGCAAAGGCGTTCTGGGAGGGTCCATACCGCCCCACTTCCGCTGAGCTCGTCGTCTTCCACTGGAAGTCACACCCAGAGGGCAGGACCGGATGTCAGGTGACTGGCTGGGGGCGGGACTTCTGGTGACAGGTGGGCAGGGGGCAGGGCTGGAAGTCGCTAGAAGGGACTTCTGATGAAAAGGGGGCGTGGAAACGGTTTGATTGATGGTAGGGCCCTTGGGGTTCCCCAGCACCCCCCTGCTCCTGCCAGCACTCTTGGGGTAGCAGGAAAGGACTCAGGCCAACCCACTTTTCTGGGTCCTGGTCCAGGGACCCTAAGTGTAGTGACCACTGCACTGCCTGCTGCCTCCTGTCAGTTGCTCTCCACCACAACAGTGTTTCCCTTGGTTGCTTTGTTGCAGACCCATCTTGTGAGGATCCTCACATCAGGTCTATGCCTCTGCACCTTGTGTATCTCCCCAGATTTTCCACAGTCATCTGTCTCACACTGGTCCCATGTCCCCAGATCACCTCTCTGGAGCCTCTGCTGCTGTCCATGTTTTCAGGACCGCCAGCTCCTAACAGCACCCACTGAACTCCCCTGGGTACTACCTCCCTCTGGCAGCCAGCCAGGAGCAGAAGCTTCTTATCTGAACTCCAGAACCAACTGATGGCCTGTCCTGCCTTTGCAGCTCCCTCTTATACTTGGTGGCTGGCCCCTGATTGGCCCTCAGCTGCTTTCAGCCCATTGGCTGATGTTCCCAGGCCCTTTTGAATTCCTTCCCTCCTATAGTGGGAAAAACAGCAGCAGCTACACTGGGGTTCTTGCATGCTACTACAGTCCAACTGGATAATAAATATTAATAAAACAGTTTACTTTATAAGAATGATGCCTGTCTTAATAAACTGACCTGGACTGAGGAGGTGGCATCTCAAGGCTGGACCAGGCAAACAACTCTACATAGGGGTGGAGACTGATCTACAAAGACACATGCGGACTAGTGCTGTTTTCTCACCTAAACTCCGGGTGGGTTTGGTGGATGGGTAAGGTGGTGCAGCTGAGGAAGTGGACATTCCAGCCCGCTCCTGGGTAGGGAGATAGACAAATCACTGCCAGAGATATTTTGTTCTTTACTTGCATATCTTGTCTGTTTCAGTTGCCCTAAGGTTATTAGGGGAGACAGAACAGTCACAAAGATTCCTTTGTTTGAGCAGCGTCTTCCAGTGCCCATGAGTAGGGAAGTTCTACTTTTAATGGTATCCAGTGGGTATGTTTAGCTTTTTCAAGTTCAAGGGAGGGAGCTGGAGACAGTTTAGTTATCCGTCAAGAGGGACCTACATACATTGCACCCAGACCTTTTTGCTGCTGCTAACTCCCTGAAAGAAGGCGTGGAAGAAACTAAGTATAGTATCTGGCTAACTCCACCTTGTAAGCAGTAGACTTCATTTCAGCTTGAACAAGGAGTCACATCCCTTGTTGAGCAGGGTAGTGGGGTGAATTAGCATGAGAAAGAGACAAAGGCAGGAACTGAACTTAGGAAGACAACCAGGTAGCAGACCCCCATATAAGGAAAGAAGAGCATATCCTCATTATGGAAAGATAGTACAAGCATCACATGATTGGAGAGAAGCCAAGTTACAATATAATATAATAATGTATTACCTATATAAGGTAACCCCATCCTTTGTTAGGGGCTCTTGGGTCTTTGTTTTGGCCCCAGAGTCTGCAGCTGTGGATAGCTTTCCAATAGACTCTCTTTTATTAAGCATGGCCTCTGCTGACTGAACACCCTTAAATTTCCTCCACTAAGGGTTATATATGTGTTGTGTCAATATAAATAAATAATGTTAGTATAAGTTTTGTATGTTAATTATATTTATTTTATGTTGAGGATAGCATAGCTGCTACTAATGTAGTACATTAAAGGGTGGAATAATTTTGACTTTAGCTATTGGATAGCCCTGCACCCAATACCAAAGGAGATAAGATCAAATATATTTGCTGCAGAATATCCAGGAAAAGGAGGCAGGATACATATTAACAATACATCTTTTCCAACCATTTACACTTTGCATCGGTTCACTAGGATTTGGCTTAGTTTGCTCAGTCATGTGGCTGCACAAGGCAGTTTTCAGAGGACATTTAAGGAGTACAGAATATGGAGATCAAAAGGTGGGGTTATACATTAAGGGGTACTTTGATATACAAGAAGGTGAACTGTTCGTTTTCAGTTTCCTCTGCTACATTCACAGCTTTTACATTTGATGCTTCATGCTGAAAGGACTCATCCATTTCCATTCCCTTTTCTCATAGGGTTGAAGATTCTAAGGCCAGAAGGGAACAGTGTGGTCTAGTCTGACCTCTTGTGTAACACAGACCACAGAACTTCCCAAAAATAATTCCTAGAGCATATTTGATAGAAAAATGTCCAATCTTGATTTAAAACATTGTCAGTGGTACAGAATCAACCACAATTGTTGGTGAATTGTTCTAGTGGTTAATTACCATCACCATTAAAAATGTACACATTACTTCCAGTCTGAAAGTGTCTAGTTTCAACTTCCAGCCCTTGGATCATAGTATACCTTTCTCTACTAGATTGACGAGCCACTTATTACAGATTTACTCCAATGCAGACATTTATAGACTGCAATCAAGGCACCATTCAACTGTCTCTTTGTTAAAATAAAGAGATTGAGCTGCTTGAGTCTATCCCAGTAAGGAAGCTTTTCAATCCTTTAATCATTCTCATGGTTCTTCTGATTCCACTCCAATTTATCAATATTCTTCTTGAATCGTGGACACTGAAACAAAACACTATTTCAGCAATGATCACACAAGTGCTAAATACAGATGTAAAATAACCTCTCTGAAACCACCAAGATTCCCCTGTTTACATATCTCTGGATCTCATTAGCTCTTTGGCCTCAGAGTTGCACTGGGAGTTAAAGTTTGGTTAATCATCCATGCTCAGTCCCCACCCACAATCTTTATCAGAGTCACTGATTCCAAGGATAGAGTCCTCTATCCAGCATGTACAGCCTATATTCTTTGTTCCTAGATGTATACATTTAAGTTTAGCCACATTAGCATTTATATTGTAGAAGAATGCTGTGACAAAATACAGGCCTGAGGGATTTTAACTGGTGCCTCTCTGTGCCGCCTTGCTCCAGACACCAAGCATCCTTGACACATACCATCCTGCCTTATCATACCGGTACAGGCTGTCTCAATCTTGTGGCTGTCAATTTGTTATGCAAGATTCTCTCCCCTCCTGACCTTGGTCCCTTTTAAGGAATAATGTTAGCCTGCACCAGTAAGAAAATGTTAGATCTTATTATTGCTACTTTATGTATATGCATATATGTTAATATTGCCGATAAGCTATAAAAGATTCTGTAATGCATTATAGGGGCAGAGACCAGCACCTAACTGCTCTCTCCCCACTAGTGATCCTGGTATAACCAGTAATAAATCTGTTAAGCTATGATACTGCACTCAAGTTTTATACTTTAGTTGTATTTTTCTACAACAGTTTTTGGTGCTGAAACCCAGGAAACTTGGATGGCAACTACCTGGTGCTTGCTCCAGCTGCTTTGATCCCTGCCACCCATTAACAGTGTCTAGGAAAGCACCTTTGCTTGCGACCCTTGATCACAGAGTCCTTGGTGAGCAGACTGGGAGAGGCTGGAGGGGGCATCCAGGAATTTGCATACTGGACATATTTGTCTCTAGCTCTGGGCAGGACGCCTTGGACAGGTTCCTGTGGAGGGATGCATTAGGCTCCCTGTCTGAAAGGTACTTGATTTCTGTGTTTTAGTCCTTGGACTCTGGTGGGATACAGAATGAGAGAGTATGGGATGAATGCTTGACTGGGTTTCCATTTGTATTACCCTCCACTGACCAGAGCTGGCTGGCTGTTGCCTTAGCCACACCAGGCCCATTGTGAGCTTCAGGGCTGTGACCAGTGGTGCTCTGAATGCAAGGGGGGCTGACAGGCGATTCGTGCTCCAGCGGCAAGTGCGTGCTATAACTGTGAAGCGAGTGATCTGAGAAATTGGGCTGCATGGGACTAAGGTTGCTGCCTCCGTCACAGGCACCCCAGGTTATTATATGTATACTCATTATAGGCCTGATTCTTGTATGTTTTTTTCTAAATGGAATTGGTATACTTAAGATGATAAAATGTTACAGTTCCTGCTGGATGGGAGTTTTGATAGAGAGAGAGAATATTATACTTAAGAGGGGCTTTGGAAGCTTTGGGTTCTAAGATGCCCCCAAAAACAATGGCAGGTGTATTTTCTATGGTATGATGAGACCTTTAAGAGAGAAAAGGAGTCACTTATTAAAAGCTGTAAGACAAATGTTGACAGGGTGAAAAAGCAGTTGAATGTAATGCAGAGCAATGTAGTGCAGGGAATATATCTGCAAATACCCTGTACACAGACCGATAAAGAGAATGGGGAGGAGAGCCACAGTCCAGATATATTAGATATGGGTTACCCTTTTCCACCACCTCCATTTTCTCAGCCACCTTCTGGCTCCGCTTCTGAGCTACAAGCTTCTCTGGTAGCCACAATAGGACCTTACAGTGGCACAAGAGAGCTGACCACTGCACAAAGGGAAGCTTGGGCAGTTCAGAAAACTGAAGGCATCGAAGTGCAGTCAGATAGCATAGAAGCACCCCAGGCAGGACCAAGGGGATCCACCTGTAAGAGAGCCACAGAAGTAGATAGATTAAAGAACAACCTTACAGCAGCCTTTCAACCAAAGTCAGAACAGAGACAACGACAGTGCCCTGATGACCTTGAGTGTCCTGATGATCATATGACATGACTTATTACACAGGTACTCTTATAAATGGTGCCAGGACCACAAGGACTGGTACAGACCCATGTCCCCTGGAGCCCAACAGACCTTAAAAATCTGGTGGCAGGGTTCCCAGATATTCAAGAAGATCCTGACAAATTTAAAGAGCAGCTTGAAATTACTATAGGATGTTACAGTCCAAATCACGCTGACCTGAATCAATTGCTGAAACTGACTGTAGAGGCTGACATACTTCAGTGACTAAAGAATCGAGCAAACTGGCCTTCTACTAGCCCTGACTCAGATGCCAAAGTAAAAGCTTGCTAACAAAGATTAGTTGATGCTATTCTAGTAGAGTTCTAAAAAACTCGATTGGCCAAAAATTTACTCTTGCAAGCAGCGAGAAGGGGAAAATCCAGCAGATTACATGGAGTGAATAAAAGACAACTTTCTGATATTCCTGACCCTCCTACTACTGCCCCAGGAGCAGTTGCCTCTGCCTTTGTAAATGGTTTGTTGCCTGAGGTTCAAGAACAATTGAAAACCATTTGCATAGGGTGGCAGCGAGAGTAAATGGATTGATTGGTTGAAGTGGCAAATCACTGCCAAGAAAACCAAAAGAAAAAGAACACAACTGAAACAAGCAGAGAGCTGTATTACACCTCCAAATTGTGTAGCTCCAAAATGGGAGAGGGGACAGGGCCATCAGAGAGGGCAGAGGGCAAGTCAGGGGCTGAATCGGGGTAATGACATGCATCACTATTGTAAACAGCCTGGACACTGGAAGGCACAGTGTCCTAATAGAGCTCAACCTTCAGCACAACACTCCTGGCGCCTCCCTCCTGGGACAGACATAGCAAGTTGCTCAGCCTACGCCACAGACAGCCGTGGCTCCGGCAACAGCTCCAGTGTTTTACAATGATCAATGCTGACAAAGCCTGCAGACATCTCTGGCTTCATCATTCCCGTTGTGCATCCCTGTTGATCAAAGTGGCCCTTATGTAAGAGGTATTATAAATAATATGGATGCCCACCTCCTAATAGATACTGGAGCCACCAGATCCACACTACGAGTGCAAGATTTTCCTTCCTTAAGGCCTACCAAAGAAACTGAGAGCTCTTGGGGTAGACAATTGAACCAAGCAGTACCATGTTTCAGACAGTGCAAGTATCCAGATTGGCCCCCTACAAGAACAGCATGCATTTCTGCTCCATACCAGCAGTCCAGTTAATTTATTGGGAAGGGACTTACTTTGTAAACATGGGTGTACTATCTATTGCACCCCAATGGGTATTCATTTGGAAGTCCCAACCCCTAACAAGCAGGAAGTCCTAGCTGTTTTGTAAGAGGTAGCTTTGACAGAGGGTAAATCAGAATCAGTGAATACAAGACACTTGGAGTTGCTTAGAACTGTTCCATCTCAGTTATGGGCACAACATGATAATGAAGTTGGAAGAATATTAAGTGCCACCCTGTAAAAATACAAGTTGATTGTAGCAAGCCCTTGCCTAAAATACATCAATACCCATTAAATCCAGAGGCAGAGGCCAGGATTGCTCCAGTGATCGAGGCATTGTTGCAACAGAGGCTGATAGTGCTAGCTCAGAGTCTGTGGAATACACCCATCCTACCAGTAAAAAAGCCAGGAAAGAATACCAACCAATTCATGCAGGATCTGAGAGCTGTGAATCCCTTTGTTTTGAAAACATTCCCAGTTGTACCATATCCAACCACCCTTCTGTCCTTAATACCTCCAGATGCTCAAGTTTTTACAGTAGTGGACCTGTGCTCAGCATTCTTCTCCATTCCTGTGCACCCAGGGAGTCAGTACCTGTTCACCTTTATGTATAGGTCCCAGCAGCTGACCTGGCTCATCTTGCCCTAAGGATTTTCCAACAGCTCAAGCATATTCTCACAAATTTTAAGAAAAGACCTAGAGGATGTTGTCTTTCCTAAGGGTTCTGTTCTGACCCAGTACATGGACGACCTCCTGCTGGCTTCAATGGATCAAGAAAGTGCTGAAATAGACAGTATACACCTTTTAACTGCTTTGGCCCTGAAGGGACATCAGGTGTCTAGAGAGAAGCTGCAGTTTTGCAAGCCAGAGGTGAAATATGTGGGTCATCTTATTTCAAAAGGAGAGTGGAGGATCCTGCCTAGTAGGATTCAGGCTGTGTTGAAAATTTCTAAGCCAATAACACAGAAACAAGTTTGTGCTTTTCTGGCTTTAACTGGATTACTGCAAGCAATGGATCCTCAATTATGCTGAGATTGCAAAGCCTCTCTATGCACTCATGAAAAAGGATGTGGAGAACCCAGTTCCCTGGTCACCTGAAGAAGCAGCCTTTGTTCAACTGAAACAAGGTCTCAGCACTGCACCTGACTTGGGACTGCAAGATTACAAAAAGCCATTCGTCCTGTATTGCCATGAAAGGAATGGGGTTGCTTCTGGGGTGTTAGTCCAAAGACATGGGACTGACATGATGCCAATGGCTTACTACAGCACTCCTTTGGATAATGTGGCACTTGAGTTCCCTCCCTGTCTGCGTGCTGTAACAGCTACCACCTTATTAGTAGAACAGTCTTCCTCTAGGAAAATTTCCTGACTATTACAGTGCCTCACGCTCTAGTTGCACTTTTTGCTAAATGACAATACCCAGCATCTTTCAGCTCCCTGACTTACCTGATACGAGGCTACCCTGTTGTCTTCACCACATATTAGAATTGAAAAGGAAAACACGCTTAATCTTGTTACCCTATTGCCGGAGCCCGGGGAAGGTGAAGATGATCTCTGCGAAGAGATGCTACAATGCTTCAAGAAACCCAGGGCTGATTTGCAGGACACACCTATAACCAATCCCAATGTCATCTACTATACCAATGGATCATGTCAGTGGGCAAAGGGGAGTGAGCTGGTGGCTGGGTATGCTGTTTGCACCTTGCATGAGGTGGTGGAAGACAGTATAGTAACAGATGGGAGATCTGCACAGGTAGCTGAATTAATAGCTTAGAAAGAGCATGCAGGCTAGCCGAGGGGAAGCCGGCAAACATTTACACTGACTAGATATGCCGTTGGGCTGGTACATGATTTTGAGCAACTATGGAAAGAGCGGAATTTCCTAACTTCTGCAGGAAAAAAATAAAAAATGGCACATGTGAGTCATTTATTAGAAGTAGTACATTCACCTAAGGAAGTCGCTATTATGCATTGTGCTGCCCATACAGATGGGAAAGATGAAATGAGCAAGGGTAATGCTCTAGCAGAGGCAGCTGCTAAAGGTGTAGTAACCCAGTCTTGGGCTGAACAGGCTGCCTTGTTAGTTCAAAAAGAAATGCCTCCTCCCGCTGAGGATTCCAATCAGGACCATAATGCAAGATCTGGCTCCAGAAAATGAAAAGATTAAATGGAAAAGGCAGGTGCACCTTGCACCCAGACAAGATATGGTGAGATGGGGACGGCCGCCCTGTCATGCCATTGAGCTTCCTGCCTAATCTCTTAATCACCTATCACAGTCTGGCACATGTAGGCAAGGAAGCCATGGCAACTCTGCTTGCCAAAGTTGGTATGTTCCAAATTTGCACAGACGTGTCAGCTCATTCTGTGCCTCTTGCCCCCCCGCTTACCTCACAATGTAGGGAAACCTGTAAAGAGCAAGAGAGCAGCTCAACCTCTACCTTGGGGCCCTTTTGTAAATATGCAAGTTGATTTTGTTCAATTGCCTAAATGTTATCGGTTTTAGTATCTTTTAGTGATTATTTTTATGCTTTCAGGATGCGTGGAGGCTTACACGTCGTAGAGCTGATGTTGCTGCAGTAGTAAAATGTTTGTTGAAAGAGTTCATTCTGTGGTTTGGGATACCTTGAGGGCCTGTGTCAGAATTTAGGCCTAATTTCACTGAGAAGGTTTTGGCTGAAGTATGTAGGGTCCTTAGGATCCAACTGTTCCCTTTAAAATATCATTAGCCAATGTTCCCTGTAAGCTGCGCCAGTGCGCGGTGGCGCGGCTGCCTCCGCTCACTGGTGCAGCAAGCACTGACCCCAGCGCAGAGCTGGGGTCGGGGCTGGCGGGGAGCAGAGGAGCCAGGGCCGGGGCTGGCGGGGAGCAGCGGGCAGCAGAAGCCGGGAGGAGAGGAGCTGAGGTTGGGGCTAGTGGGGAGCAGAAGCTGGGACCGGAGACGCTGGGGTCGGGGCTGGCAGGGAGCAGAAGCCGGGAGCGGCGGGGAGCGGCAGGCAACAGAAGCTGGGAGGAGAGGAGCCGAGGTTGGGGCTGGCAGGGAGCAGAAGCTGGGACCGGAGACGCTGGGGCTGGCGGGGGAGCAGAAGCGGGGAGCGGAGGCGCTGGTTTGGGGGCTGGCGAGGAGCAGAAGAAGCGGGGAGCGGAGCTGGGTTGGGGGCTCCCGGGCTGGGAGCAGATTAGAAGCCCAGGATAAGCTCATGGCACACGGGGGGGGGGGGAGGGAGGGTTGATGTGTAAGGAAACGTCTTGTTTCCCTTTCAAGTTGTTGCTGCCCCATAGGTCAGTGGTTCTCAACTTTTTCTCTGCCATGGCACTCCTTGCTACCTTTAATTCATTTGAGGCACACTGCCATGTAGTTTCCGAATGAAGCCATATATTTTCATGAGCCAATGAGCCAATCCAGAGCGCTCTGAGTAGTTTTTCAAAAAAATTTGTGACACACCTGTGTGCTGTGACACAGTGGGTGGGAAACAGTGGGCTAGGTAGACACAACACACACATTCCACCCAAGATGCAGAATAAACACAGAGAACTGTAGAGAACCTTATGTTACTTTATTAACACCCAGCATTTCTACAGCACTTTCCATCCCAGGATCTCTCAATGGCTCACTATACTAGTCAATTTTAAAAGGGATAGCCGTGTTAGTCTAGTCCAGTGAAAAAACAACAAGGAGTTGTGTGGCACTTTAAGACTAACAGATTTATTATTTGCATGAGCTTTCGTGGGAGAAGATCCCACTTCCTCAGATGCTTTGAAGATGGGTGAACTTACAGAAAGGAATGAAACTAAATGCAAGGGGGTGTATGACCTGATCCTATATTTTACACCCCCTTGCATTTAGTTTCATTCCTTTCTGTAAGTTCACCCATCTTCGAAGCATCTGAGGAAGTGGGATCTTCTCCCACAAAAGCTCATGCAAATAATAAATCTGTTGGTCTTAAAGTGCCACACAACTCCTTGTTGTTTTTTCACTATACTAGGTATTCACACATGCTTGGCTCTGTGGAATCCAAGAGCCACACCCCACCTGTGCTCACATTCAAGTGAATGGCCCTGACAATACATTATAGGCAAACTACATGTGTCCTCCCATTTTGATATCTTTACCAAGTGCCATAAACAATGGCTTTAGAAGGAGGTGTCCCCTCCATGTATTTTTAGCACAGCTCTGTTTTCAGTTGCAAGCTGGTAAAGGAAAGTTCAAAGCTTGCAGACAAGAACAACACAAAACTTGTAGATGGGGATTGTAGCAGAGAGAGAAGGCAGCCTGATCTAAGTTTTTCAGTAAAGTGGAAAAACTGTCATTGACCTTAATTAACATTAGCTCAAGTAATATATAGGCCTGAATCAGGGTGACTTCTTTTAGCTCTATGAGTGAGATCTAGTCAGAATTGGCACATTCATTAGGAATCTCTAAAAAATAATAGAATTGTATTGGCTATCTGTGATCATCAGCTCTTACCAGTGTAATTTCTTACAAATTTTCTTTTATGTATTTTCACATCTTCTAAAGGTGAGATGAAATTACAGACAACCAAAATGTTTGTTGTTTTGGAAAAGGTAATGGCTGGTACACTGAACACATTCTTAGATGTTTGTCATCTATACACTGACAGAAGATAAGTTCCCATTCCTGGCCCAGTTGGTTGATATATGTGGTACGTTTCAAGCATCTAGTGCAGATGCTGAATGAGGCTTCAGTCTAATGAATAATATTAAGACAGAGCCTCATAACAGGTTGGATGTTTCTCATCTAGACATGCTAATGCGCATCAAGTCATATGTAACTGCTGGATTCAAGGCTGACCTAGACTCTGTATATGCATTCTGGAAATGTGACAAAGACAGGCGTCAAAAACTGAGGTGTAGAGGAGGCTTGATAGGCAGCATCATTGCTTCATATTTGTTTAATAAAAATGTTAAACTAAAATACTGTGGTTTTATTAATTTACTAAAGTTTGAACAAAAAGACATCTATACAATGTTCCCTCTCTAAGCTGGTGATGCAACTGAGCAAGTTACGGATGCACTTGGGGAGCTGATGGGCAGTGGCTCAGGGGCCCGATCCGGGCCCAGGAACTTGCTCAGCTGCATCCATAAGTTGCTCAGCTGCATCACCGGCTTAGAGGGAACATTGTCGTTAGCTCTTTCCACCTTCCCAGAGGCTTGAGGGTAATAAGGGTAATGGAAGATTAGCTAACGTTTCTGCCTCCACAGGATTAAAATGGGTTGACACTTTACCCATTTTGCTAATGTGCCTATGGGCAACTCCCAGTCAGAGAACTGGGATGTCATCACATGAGATACTGATGGGAAGACCGATGCCCCTTCTATGGGGACCGTGTAAAACACCTAAGGATTTGCAATTCACTCATGAGGAAGTTATTCAGTACTGTTTAAAAACTTACAAAAAGTTTAAGCAAATTGTCTTTAAAGGTTAAAGAGGCCTTAACTTCCCCAGATCAAAAGTGTCACACCTTAGAACCAGGAGACTGGGTATATTTGAAATCTTATCAAAGGAAAAGTGCTGTAGAACCCCAGTGGAAAGGACCTTTTCAAGTGCTTCTGACCACTCATACCGCAGTAAAACTAGAAGGCAGTGCTGCCTGGGTGCACGCTTCAGTGTGAGAAGGATCTACCTCCACAGAGGGAGGTGTCCAAAACTGGAGAAGGACTGGCGGCCATGCGGCTAGAATAACCAATGACCTTGCCTCGTGGGAAGAACAAGCTTCACCTCTGCTGGAAAGTCCTCCAGAATGTAATCCATATTTACATTTGTTAGATTTAGTATTTTTGGTATTGTGCTGCTAATTTGCTTAGATATGTATTTACTGAATAGGATAGCAGTTATAGCTTGCCTTTTATGCAGGATCTACTTATAGATATCAAATGTGTTCCTTAAGGTCCTGCTCATATATACACATGATTTAAATATTTCTAATTGTTGGGTTTGCTCCCACCTCCCTATCCATGCACAAGGGGGAGTTCCCATGATTCCTATTCCAGTCATCTTTAACACCACAGACTGGGGGGACCCGACCTGGGGAGAAGGGGCTACTTGGAAAGATGTAGGGCAAAACCTATCTGAATACATGAGGGTTTTAGATAACATACCCTTTTTCAGGGAAAGGGTATCTTTGTAATACAACTGCAAACCCATCTTTAGGTCGCTCCCCCCATTGCAATCAAACCATCTATGACACCCCAGGAACTTGGTCTCATTGGTGGCTAAAGGATTGGTATTCAACAGCAGCTAGCAGAATTGTCCATTGTGAATATGGTCCTACCGTGCTGGCTGGACAATATTGGGTTTGTGGAAATAAGACATATAAGCACTGGCCAACTAATTGGAATGGTTTTTGTTATCCTGCTTATTTGAAGCCCGCCATTCGACATACCCTCAATTCTTTAAATTCCTTGTTCCCAACCTGCTCTAAATGGGAAATAACTGACATTTTTTGGAATTGCCTTTCCCCTCTGTGGTGTCAGCATAGCCACTCAGGAAATTAGATGCGTTTCTAGGATCCTTGAAATAGCAGCAAATGAAACAATCACAGCCTTAAGTGCCATTAATCAAGAAATAAAACATTCGTCAAATGACTCTCCAAAACCAAATGGCTTTAGATTTTATATTGGCTTCTAAGGGTGGAACTTGTGCTTTAATTGGCAAAGAATGTTGCACTTACATCCCAGATAATGATGATCAAATACCTTTGGCCTTAAGCAAGATCCAAAAGGCTGCCAGGACTCTGCACCAAGAAGAACCATGGGGCTTATGGGGCTGGTTTGGAGCTTTAGGATCCAAAACATTTTAAGGGGTTTTAGTCATAATAGCAGCCCTAATTTGTAGTTATATTGTAGTATTACTGATTAAGTACTGCTTAAGCTGTGTAACCAAAGCTGTTCAAAAAAGTTTAAGTTCAAAGCACCGTGAAGAAGTGTATACTTTGTATGCAGGAATTATTAAAAGACATCAAGATAATGAAAGCCAAGGAATAATAAATTTAGAAATGCAAGTAACTTGTGAGACTTTGGGGAATCTCAAAGGGGGGAAATTGTAGAAGAATCCTGTGACAAAATGCAGGCCTGAGGGATTTTAACTGGTGCCTCTGTTCCAGACACCAAGCGTCCTTGACATATACCATCCTGCCTTATCATACTGGCACAAGCTGCCTCAATCCTGTTGCTATCAATTTGTTATGTGAGATTCTCTCCCCTCCTGACCTTAGTCCCTTTTAAAGAATGTTAGCCTGCACCAATAAGAAAATGTTAGATCTTATTACTGCTATTTTATGCATGTGCAAATATGTTAATGTTGCTGATTAGCTATAAAAGATTCTGTAATGCTTGAAAGGGGTGAAGACCAGCACCCAACTGCTCTCTACCCACTGGTGATCCTGTTATAAGTGGTAATAAATTTGTTAAGCTATGATACTGCACTCAAGTTTTATGTTTTAGTTGTATTTTTCTGCAACATTGTTGGCATGCACACAGTTTACCAGGTGATCTAGATCTCTCTGATTAGTCACCTGTCTTCTCATTATTTACCCCCTACCCCAATTTTTGTATCATCTGCAAACTTTATCAGTGATTTTATTTTTTTTCCCAGACCATTGAAAAAAAATGTTAAATAGGCCAGGGCCAAGAATCAATCTGTGCAGGACTCCACTAAAAAATTACCCATTACATTTTGAGAGCTATCAGTCATCCAGGTTTGAATCCATTTAATGGGTAAGATGTTAAAAAAAAAAATATATAAAATTAAGTCAGTGGGAGCAGAATCAGGCCCTTAATGCCAATGAAGTTTATTTCTCTATTCTGATATGACCAACCTACTGATGAAAGAGGAGCCACAAAGCAGATATATTTCCCCACCAGGGAATACTCCAGATTTAAGGGGGTTCCCTAGATTGATTAGAGATAGTGTTGCCAGCTTTACATAGTCCTCTTTGTCACAACCCTTATACCAGATGTCATAATGAGAAAGGGACATAGCTGAAACCCTGCCATGCTTAGTTTGTGGATAGCCCTGCCTAGAGAATGCAGGGCAGTGGGCTGTCCCTCCTCACCTGTTGCCAAGAGAGGCCATACCCCCTTACTACAGCACTCCTGTGATTGCAAATTTAACAAAGTGGAATTAGCACTGGGGTAGGGGTCCTCCTGGCCCCTTTTGCCAGTCACAGGAGTGTCAATAGCCTGTAGCCCCAGCCTGGGGGGTAAACCATCTCTAGATCTCAGCGGGGAGAGCTAGCAGTTTATAACCTGGCCCTTAGATAGGGAAGGTAAACAAATAAGCCATCTATGTTCAAGACTTTACAGGCTGGGAGGTGGTGACCACCCCAGGAGTGGTGTGGGAATGGGGATGCAGGCCCTCCTGACTCCACTGCATCCCAGCCCAGGCCCCTATCAGTGGCAGAGTGGGCTGCCAGTGGCTCAGCAGTGCTCCAGCTGGTACTTGGTGACACGACTGCAGGCCACAAAACCACTGGACTGTTGTCCAGCTCCCTGAGGCCGCTTCCTGCCCCTTCTCCCTGCATCATGTGACTGGAAGCAAGACATGGCCCAGGCCCACCTAAGTCAATCACAGGCCCTACCAGAAATTCACTTCTGACTATGCCCCTGTCTTGGAGAGGTTTAAGTAAACACCAAAAATGTAATTGTGCACGTATTGCATTCCATGTGAGCTGTACTCTGTGCATGGACAGGGGAGAGGACAAGCAAAGATGGCTTTAAGCTCAGAAGCCACAGGCACCGAATTTGCTAGGTATTAAGAAAGCAGAGCTGGAGTACTGGCAGAAGCAGCCATGCTGTTGTTTGTTTTTTGGCTGGTCAAATTTCCACCAGCCAAAAAGCAAGTGAGAGCCAAGGCTCCAGAGGAGCCAGGTGAATGTCCACTCACTTGTTTTTTGGCTGGTGCAAGTTTGACTGGCCAAAAAAACAAGCAAAAGCAACATGTGGCTGCTGCCAGTCTGTTTAACTTGCTGCCCAGCAACTGGAGTGTCATCAGGCAGCTTTTTCAGGCCAGGCACTTCCTGAACATCTGGCTTCTGGTACCATGGCTGGAAATTTCTAGTTACCAAGTAGAAGGTTAAGCCAAATACATCACCAGCAGCTTCTCGACTTTACTTGCTACCTAGAAACTGAAGCATCAGCCAGCTTTTGGCCCATCGCTTCCTGAACTTCTGGTCATGTGGCTGGAATTAGGACACTCAGGCAAACAACCAGTCAAAAACTGCCTGGGATGCTCTCGTTGGTAGGTAGCAAGTAAAGTGGAGCAGCTGTAGAAGCAAGTTACTGATTGGGTGGGCACGCTTTCAAAGTGGGTCGGCCTTGGTCTACCCATAGCTATGCTTCTGCTCCAAGTTATCTGTTCAGACAGAGCCACAGACACTGTAGTGTACAGCCTGCTCTTTCTAGCAGCTGTCTGTTTCTTCCTGAGTCCCCCATCCTTCCAGCACTTGCCATGACCTCTTTTGTTTACCTGTCTTATCTTCAGTTTGTGATCCTCAGGTTCTTCCATCTGCTTTCACTGAGTCTACTCTAGGCCTCCCTCAGGGCTCCCCTGTCTTTACAGTATCTCTCTAGCTGCTCTGAGGTCATTCCCATCAGCAACTCCTTTGGGTAAGTCTACCTTGCAATTATACCCTCAGCTGGTATGCGTCAGCTGATTCAGGCTGGTGGGGCTTGGGCTAAGGGACTATTTAATTGCAGTGCTGGTGTTCAGGCTTGGCCTAGAGCCTAGGCTCTTGGACCCTGCAAAGTGAGAGGGTCCAACAACTCAGGTTGCAGCCTGAGCATGAATGTCTATGCTGCAGTAAGAGTCCCTTAGCTCAAGCCCCCATGATCAAGTCAGCTGGTCTGAGCCTGGCACAGATGTCTAATTACAGTGCAGAGATACCCTTTGTTTCTCTCTCAGGTCCTATGGTTGTTTGAAACTGGCAGGTCTCCCTGTGCTTAGCTCAGTTGCCCATTTCTCTCTCTCTTTGCCCTAATTTGTGGTTCTGTTAGTTATCATCTCCTCCGATGCTTTTTGGCTCATGTCACTCAAGCTTTCAGTCTCTACTAGATAGCTTGCAGCCTCCCCCAGCAGAGCATTAACATGCTTAACTTTAAGAACACATATCATCCCATCAAAGTCAATAGGATCATTCATATGCTTAAAATTCAAGCACAGGCATAAGTACTTTGCAGGACATGGGCCACAGTCTCCTGTAGATTGTTCTTGGTTACACTGGAGGCTGTATCATCATGTGTGTACTGCACACATGCCTATTTATTATTGCTGTCTAATCTGTCAGAGAAGACAAGTTTGTGGCCACAAAGCACCAAACAGCTCACCTATCACTCAGAGGAAGCAAAATATGGTTCCAGTGTTTCTGTACCAACACTCTGTCAAAACCAGGTATTAGCAAATAGAATGGGTTGGGGAAATCCCCACCAGCCTCAGCATGGGAAACCACCACCAGCTCCAAAGGGATGCTCCCTTAACATTAATAAACTTGACTGGGGATTCCTTCCCCCAACAGCAAATTTCACAGCATCCATGCCTGTGTCCTCTGCTTTTTACCCCATCCATTAATGGCAAGATAACCTCTTTGTGGATGGTTGAACAAGAGATTACCTGGTACTGATTGCTGCTAATCCAGATTAGGGGTATGGTAAATCCTCTGGTCTGCATAGACTCAGCCTGTGGAATAGGACAGTGGTTCCCAGCCTGTAGCCCAGAGGCCAGAAGTGACCCACAGAGGTTTCCAAAGTGATCCTCAGGTCCCCTTCTGCTGAATGCGGAAGGGAGCCACTGCCTAAGGACCCAGGTGGAGTGTGTTGCTGCAGGGCTAAAAGACTGATGCAGGTTCTTTGCTGCAGTCAATGGGATTGAAGATCAGAATTCCCTCCCTTGGCTGTAGAAAGGAGCACAACAAAGTGATCCACCTGGCTGCCTAGGCACTGAGGTCCCTGCTGGAGCCAGAGGGAAGGGAAATTAGCAGACGATGGCAAAACACTCCAACTAGGGCCACAGACACAGGGGTTATTGACAGAGCATGAGGGAGGAGAGATCAGAGCTCCCTGCCCCCAGCTTGGGAAGAGAGCAAAGCTCCCTTCCTGACCCCTAGGTGCTGGAGATCTTCTGGCTGAAGCCAGAGGAAGGGAAGCATTGATCTCCCATCCCCCTGGCTGCAGGAGTGAGCTGCTGCCCAAGGGCCCAGGTGGAGCACAGTTGCAGTTTCCTTGCTGCAGCTGGGGGGATGGTAGAGCCTTCTCACTTAACTCTTTTCACCTGCAGTGGGTGAGGGACAGTTGCTGGTAGAAACTGGTAGCCTTTCAGGGTAATAAAAATTACATCTGTGACTCTCAAGCCAAAAAGGTTGGGGACCACTGGAAAAGGGTGTGCAAGAATCAGAAAACTCATTTGTACAAGCTCTGCTCTTGCCAGACAGCACAACTGGGCCATTGGGCTCTTTTCTGTCTTGCCTTGTGCTAGGCACTGCATTTCCCCCTGCGTACATCAGCCTGCTCTTTAGCACACATTCTCCTCCCTAGGATTTGCGTGTGCCCCATGTGAGACGTAGGGCAATAAGCTACAATGTGCTGGAAAAATGTTATGGAATTAAATTAAACCTTATTGAATTACATTTAATACCTTTGGGACCTGTTGTACTGAACATGTAAACATTTATGCACTGTTGTGGGATTGTATTGCAAGGGATTCTTTAGCAGGAAGAAGGATTAATGCAACCTCTGGGAGATATTAGGGACCTCAAAGGACTTTTGGGGACAATACCAATGACACAGATTTCCTAGGAAATATATGGGGGTGTGGAGAATGCAAATGACCAACTTCAAATCCAATCTTTTGAAGCTATGCTCTGGGGAAGAAGTCAATTGACCACTGATTACCTGCTCCCAAGAACTCCAGTTCAAAGATCTCTACTCTGTATAAAGGGGGCACTAAACTGCTCATGAATGTGTTAATTCTGAGCTAAAATTATGAATTTGGGACCACAGAAAGAGACCCCTTTGGGGAAGTGATGGTGGTGGTGGAAGGACTCAGCTGTCAGACCTTATAGCAGAGACAGTCAGGGTTGTTTCCCCGCTTTGGCACTTAGAGTGCAGAAGGTAGGGGCCCACAAAAAGCCATAAAATCTACTGGCCATAAATCCTTGTCTTAAACTCTCCAAGGCTACCAATTTCCTGGCCTTGGAGTGGTATTACTGCCACTACCCAAATGCAACAACCTCTTCATTTGGGAATTCCCTCCTGTGAGGTACCCTCAATTGCTTTTCTTTTGGTCTCAAGAGAGTGATTGAACCCCAGCTGTGGTATCAGCTGACAATGGAACAGAATCCCCTTTAGTAGTTGGCCTTGTGGTCTGAGGCACATGCACACAAAACCTCTTACCTTTTAGGACACAGAAACAGAGCTTATTTTAAAAAGATAAATTCTTTAACTGAGAGGAACAGTTTAGAGAACACAGAGTTGCTTCTTTGGGATTTAACTTAGGTAGTTGCAGAATAGTAGGAGAGTTTACCTGTACTCAGCACAGACAAATCCCAAAACAAAGATGTACCCTGACCACGTCTAGCTAAACAGTCTCCGTTCTACTCACGCATGGTCAGTTACAGATCTGAGCTTATTTCAGACATGGATGTTGCTGGATCCTTCAGGCCTGTCTCCCTGGCCTCCTCCTGATGCTTCTAGGAGCTCTGCTGCCTCCAAACATGAAACAGGCAGGACTGCTGCCTGCTGCCCCAATTAAAAAAGCTGTACTCTGTTTCTATTGGCTCTCCTAAGACTCACATGTCACGGTGTTAACCCCTTCCTCCCCAAGGTTACAACAGGGTGATCTGTGGTAAATTTAACAGCATGTGTGTAGCTTGGGGTGGGCAAATGCTTTGGCCTGAGGGCAACATCTGCCTCTAGATGGACCAGAAGCAGTGGGGCTGGGAGAGAGGAGCAGATGCTGTACTCTGGCTAGGTGCCACTGCTGCACACAGTGGGAGAGAGGAAGGGGAAGGGGCCACTGCACACCTGCCAGGGCACTGCTGGACCCACATCGTGGGAGAGGAGCAGGAGGGAGGAGCGGGGCTGAGGGTGGGAGTAGCTGTCACACTCTGGGCCAGGATGCTGCTGCTGAGCTCATGTGGTCGCAGCTGCCCTGCTCCAGCCAGGGCCCTGCTGGTGCATGGGGTGGGAGAGGCAAGATGGGAGGGGGGAGCAGCTACCATGTTCTGGCCAGGGCACTGCCAGGCCCATGTGATAGGAGAGGGGCAGCGGCAGAAGTGGGGAATGGCTGCTGTGATCTGGCCAGGCCCAGCTGGGGGGCCTGATAAAAGGCTGCAACTGGCCTGCAGCTGTAGTTTGCCCACCTCTGGTGTAGATTTTTTTCATTTTTTTAAATGTTTTCTCGGTAATGTTTTTACCTTAAGAATAAAAGAGGCATGCACAGGAAGTGATCTGTAGTAACTTATAACTGAGGGCAATTTCACTGTATACCCTCCTGGGGGGTGACACAAAGCTCGCTGCTTGTGCCAGGACCAACATTGTGAAGGCAGGGAATAGTTCAGTCAGGAAGTAACCCAGTTATGGGAGAGATGAGTAGCCATGCAAGAAAGGAACAGCTACAGGGCCAGAAGCCTGAGAATAGGTGCCATAGCTGGTCCCATAAGGTAAATGAGGTGAAGTTGCTGTGAACTGTGACACCCAGTGAGACCATCTGTATATTGGTGACATGAATCTGTGCATGGTGGGGCACCCCATTTAAGTTATAGGGAGATGGCACATACAAGTCCTTCCCATTACACCACCTTTGCTGCAGAAGGTGCCACAGGGCACCTTCCAGTCACAGCCCCTCATCCCCTTGTATCTTCCCCTCAATGCATCCCTAGTGATGCCATCAAACCATCCATAGGTGGACAAAGGAGTTAAACAAAAGAAAGGTAGAAAAAAACCCTGTAGGCAGCTCCCTTCGGCAGCTCCAGCGCTAGGGTTTCTGGCGCCCCTCTGCAGCACAGCAGATGACAGATCGATTATGCCAGGGCAGACGAGTGACGTCAGTAGTGCAGTGTGATGGCCTAGCAGCACAGTCCCCATTTTGGCGCCCCTCAAACATCGGCGTCCCCCTGCAATGCTTACCTTGATTACCCTGTGTTGCACTGGCCCTGCCCTTCAGGATATAGGTCTTTCTCACTTCAGAGGGGAGCTGGGAGCATATGTCCACTTGAGAGCTCACTCGAGTTGCTGTTCTTTTCCCTTCACCTCAGTGGCTCTGCGCCCTCATTCTCTCCAGGCAGGGGTCTGTCAGCTGCCAAGCCTCTTTCCAGCTGGCGAACACCAGCACTCTATTCCCTTTCCAGGTTTTGCACAGCTAAATTTTGTTCCCTCCTTTTAACGCTGCCTCCAGCCCTGGTACAATTGGCAGGTGTGGCAGGGCAGCATCACACCAGCCCAAATCAGCTCCTTACCCTCTTGAATGCTGGTATGGAATTTATATACCTTGTCACAGTTGTCAGTTGGATATAGAGCTCTGTCGGTCCTTAGATTTAAAGAAAACTGCTTTCTCTAGCCTGCAAAGCCATTAGATTAAATTTCCTTTCCTTGCAAACAAGCAGGAGTTCCATCTCCAGTGAATCCTTCTTTCAGATTAAGCAGCCTACAGGAAATTTAAGCAGCCTATAGGAAATATAATAAATCAGTAGGATTCCAATTCTTTCTAGAAGCTGAAACATTGCAAGGAGCTGACCTCACTCAGCCACCATTGAAGATGACAGTAGGGGAGCAAGTAGGACCTCCTAGAATTAGGCCTGCAGAGTGCAGAGATTTGTATTAGTGAAGCAGGCTCATTTATCTTCTTTTTCATTTGCATACTGTTGCAGAATGGCTTGGAAATGCTTCTGAAGCTATTCAGAGAGCAGCAATCAAATCTGCTGCCAAATGGCCTGTAAATAATACAAATAAAATGACTTTTGTTTAATTAAATTCTCCTTACAGGCAGACTGGAGTGTCATTCTGTAGATGCCAGGAAAAAAAAAATTGGGAAGTGGATGGCTGGTCACAAAAATAAATGTCCCTTTTAATATCCTTGAAGTATTTTGCATATCCTGTTTTTATGTTTTGAATGCCAAAACCCTTGTTCCTTTCAGTAAATTTAGTCGGTAACCAATTGTCTGCAATTATTTGACTGGCTTAATGTTTTCTATAGGAAAAGTAATTTACTGATCAGATCATCATTCCTACAGATCTAGATCATCTCTTAATGTCACACCTTCAAAGAAGCCAGGGCAGGGCATTGGGTTGAATTGTTCAGGAGACCCCAAGGGGCCATAGCTCAGTTACTGACTCACTATGTGACCTTGAACAAGTCACTTCGCCATGCCTCAGTTTCTCCACCTGTAAAATAGGGACAATAGTGCTTTTATACAGGTCATTGAGATCTGTGAGTAAAATGTCCTAGCTGGAGTAAATGCTAAGAGTTAATGATTTTTTCTTCAGTTTGTTTCTATTCCAGAGGACAAAACTTATTTTTCTTTCATGAAATGATGAAGGAAGTGTAGCTAGGTCCAAATCCAGCTGCTACTAGCCTCAATGGCAAAAGTCCCATAGATTCAATGGTAGAGGATTAGCCCTTTAAAGATTAAGAACAAAACTAAAAGGTGCTTTATACTAGTGTAAAGGTTCTGTGAAGCTGTCTTAAAAGCTACAGAGGGAATATCATCAATCCAGAGAGTCTCCGATAGCTGCAGGGCCCTCATGCAATACTGCAGAAGTCCTGGGTGAGGAGTGGTGGTTTGGACACCCCCTTAGCTGTTCCTAGCTGTCAGAAACCAGGCTTATTTAGCCTGCAGAAGAGAAGACTGAGGGGGAATTTGATAGCAACCTTCAACTACTTGAAGGGATGCTCCAAGGAGGACGGAGCTCGGCTGTTCTCAGTAGTAACAGAGAACAGAACAAGGAGCAATGGTTTCAAGCTGCAGCTGGGGAGGTCAAGGCTGGATATTAGGAAAAACTTTCTCACTAGGAGGGTGGTGAAAGGTTGGAATGGGCTATCTACGAAAGTGGTGGAATCTCCATCTTTGGAGATATTTAAGGCTCGGTTAGACAAAACCATGGCTGGATAATTTAGTGAGAGTGGTCCTGCTTTTTTGGCATGGGGTTGGACTAGATGACCTCATTAGGTCCCTTCTAACCCTATGATTCTATGAATAGCTCCAAAGCAATGTTAACATCTGGGCACCAGTTAGGCCAGGCAACCTTCAGGGTCCAACCTGAATCTAGAGACAACCTTGACATTGACAGCCTTTATAGAGGTGAGGCACAGAAGTGGTATGAAGTCACTGGTCCCTGCACCAAGAATGCTACCACCATAGGGATCACTTTTGTCCTTAGGTGCTGAGATCTTGCAAACATTAATTGCAAGTGCCCTTTGCTCACTAGTATTGGATTAGCTCTCAAGTGACACTTTGAAAAATTAAAAAGCAATTGTTCTGATTCTGCAAGGAGCTGAGTGTCATCTGTGAGCTGCTGAGCACCTGGAAATCCTGATAAAGTTAAGGGCAAGTACATCAAATTGCATGGGTGGGCCCAATGTCTTCTAAGGTGAAATAAACAGATCTCATTATTTTCTGTTATGAAACTGAATATAGGCGCTGCATTCACAATGTGGAAAAAAAAATCAGCTGCACAGCCAAATGCTGGCAGCATCAGTATTCAAAACATTAATGCACACCCACCCAGCCACCCCCCCATGGAAGCTTCTCTCTAGCTGGCTGCCAGATGCAGGATTCTGCCCTCCAGCTGGGATCAGGGGATGGACAGGAGTTAAAAATAGCACAAGAGCTGCTTCTGCTACAGCTGCCTTTTCTGTTCCAAATTCTCAATTTCATACAAGCAAAAAAGAAAATGGCTTCTTTGATCTGTTAGGGTATGTCTACACTGCAATAAAACATGCTTGGCTGGCCTGGGTCAGCAGACTCAGGCTTTTAGGGCTATAAAATTGCAGGCATTTGGGTTGCAAGCCAGGATCTGGGACCTTCCCCCCCTCAGCGCGTCAGAGCCTGGACTCCAGGCTGAACATGAACATCTACAATGAAATTTTATAGCCCTGCAGCCCGAGTCAGCTAAGTTGGGTCAGCCAAGTGTTTTACTGCGATGTAGACATACCCATTAGAGTCTGATCTGCTCCCTGTAAAGTAAGTAGCAAAGCCATCACTGACTTGTGTAGGGCAGAATCAAATCCTTTAAGAATGCTGGTAGACTGGGGTGGCAAGCTGAAGACACACCATGTGATTCATAGTTAAAGTCACATTTTAAAATGTGGGTATTTTTTCATGTTTAAGTCATTCAAAGCTAATAGTGGTGTTACTGTAAGCCCTCCTAGGGATCAGCCCATTAGTTGTTCTCTCCTTGCTCCCAGGAGGTAGTAAGTTACTACTGGCAGATTCCAGTAGCGAATGACTACTTGCTTTGTCCAGAACCTGTCAGTAAGTTCCACCCACTGCCTGCCCCCTTGCCCAGGAAAGTGGTGCACAGCCCAGGCCACAATTTGACCCTAAAAAGAAGTTGTAAAGGATTTGTGCTCCCAGGGGTGTGATTGTGAGCTAGCCTATACATTCAGCAACTTCTACACCATGAAGAAGGCTGGTGTAGTTTACTTCTCACATGGTTCCACAGGCAAATATGGTTTGACTTGTGACCCTCCGTGTCAATCCACTCCCTGGTCTGCTTCTGGGGCAGCATAGCCATGCATTGCCTTTTCTTTCTCAGGCAGATTGCTGATTGCCTGTCTAGGCCAATGATGTTAATAGGAATTTTGATATTAACACAAATCAGAGTGGAGGTAGAGTCTAGGTTAATAAACAATGTTTTCAGGCCCATCATATCACTGAGAGTTTTGGGTGTGCAAAAATGCAAGACTGGAGGGATACAGTGACCACATAACACAGGGAATTTTCAATGTTTTGTTATTACTATGTGTGCAGTTTCTGTGGCTTGGTGTTTTTTAAATGATCGTGGGCAAAATGGACTATGTGCACTTGTCCCTTCAAACAAGTTGGCTTGTACATTTTAAGTATGAGAAATGCGAATACAGTAAGCACTGAAAAAGAGATATAATTAAATTTGAGGTTCTATCAACAACAGTCACTCTTTCCAATGAAGCATTGTAATCCCACTTCTCCTTTTCTGAAAGCTGTCTGATAGAAATACATGTTGAAGTTATGCAAGAGAGCGAACACCTTCTCTTATGCAGAACCAGAAATAAAACTTGCAGATTCCTTATGCAACAAGCTAAAAGAATACAAACACTAAGGTGATGAAACAGAATGCCAGTCAATTTCTCTGAAAATTGGAACATTGATCAATATGGACTCATCATGAGCATTACCAAACAACAAGAGGGGAAATTAAACAATTTAAAACACCTCTTCATGGAATATATACATATGTATAACTAAAGGCCCAACCCTGCATTCCTTGCCTGTTAAATCCCTGCAAACTTGCTGGCCCTTTCACGTGTGCATGGAATGGCTCTTCATTTTTGTTCACACACGCTATACTATGCCTGATAGAGGCTGACAGATTTGACACTGTGTTCAAGAAAGTATTAAAAGCAGAGCAAACTAGCTAATGCACCACAGAATTTTGCATATGTACATAATATTGTCATCTCTAACCTGTGAAAATTTGGGATGGCATTTGTTGTGCTGGTTAAGCAGTAACTCGAGTGATTGTCATGGAGCTGTATTTCCTTAAAATGGTTGTAAATTTGGCCATGGTGCACTCTTTATTCTGCATTCATTAATGGATTCCTAATCTTTTGAGACATTTTTCCAGAATTTCTCATATTCTTCCCTGGCACATAAGACTCAGTGAAACTATAAATATTTTAGTTTGGCTGAAAATATTCCCTTGAACTTGTTAATTGCTACCCATTGTATTGAATACAACCAGCAGAAGGTACCTGCAGTGCTGATGAATATGGCAAAGCAGTGCCTTTGTACTTACCACGGAAGTCCTGATGTGACACTGATTTCAACTGAATGTGAACAGAATGCAGCTGCTCAGCAAGCAGAGTGAAGAACCAGCTTTGAAGTATTCCCCAGTTAAGACTTTAATCCTGTAGTTTCTAGACAGGTAAAACTTCCTATTACATCAAGGTGTACATAGGTAAGAGGTTCAGAATAAAGTCCTAAGTATGGAATTAGACTTCAATTACTTATAAACTGCAAACCATTAATCACCTTATCACCAGTAAGCCAAGAAAGTCAAATGTGCAAGGTGGAATGGGGGCATCCACATCAATTCATAATTAACAGGCTTACTAAAACACACGGGATGGCTAATTTCCATCCCCTATTCAACTATATCTGGGTTTTTTTCTTTTTGTTTTGGGTAAATATGCGTTATTTTGCAATAAACCACCACACACTACAGATATTCAGCATAATATTTATTCATATTCAGTGCTATAGATCATTAAATACTGGTATCATATATCCATCTCTGAGGTAAAATAAATTAAAAATATATTAAAGATTTCAATCCTGTATTTGTGCTCTATATATTTTTCTACCATTATACAGAATTTTGAAAGAAACATACAGAAATCCATAATTTTGAATGCAGTTGTGAACATCATTGTAATATAGTCTCCTTGTCTGTCTACACTTTTGCTGAGAATGGTTATTGCACAATACATTTTTAGTAGATTTATTATTTATATTTGAGTTTTCTAATAAAATTACACATGTCAAAGTTATAGGCTGAGTGGGCATGAGCATGTACTTTGGGCCAAGGAAGACAGACTTTGAATCAGAATGACAGCACATGCTGTAGGATTATTGTCCATGTACATTAGACCCAGATCCAGCAAAGCCACTTAAGCATGTGCTTAACGTTAAGCATGTGTATATTCTCAAGTGACTTCAGTAGGCCTACTCATGTGTTTAATTAAGCATGTGCTAAAGCACTTGCTAGATCAGAGTCTAGAAGAGATGGTAGAAATTAACAGTCCTTTCTAACTCTGCACTGCTTGAAAACATTGTTAGTTTTTCATTTTATCACCACTCTAGAATTTTTTTCATATCAGAGAAGCACCTGTGAAAGTTTCCAATGTGGTTCATAGACGGACTATGAAGAAATAAGATGCTAAAATGATCCACTTCTATCCATTTTGATAAAAACAAAACCTGATTTTAAAAGCTATTAAAGTAATTTTTCAATGGTAAAATATATTTAAGAAAATAAACTATTCATTTCATCATCTTCCCTTAAACATATAATCTTGTTAAAGGGTAGGGCATATCTCTCACTCACAGACTCAAGTTTTTCAATCCTATTTGCAAAATAAGCCCTTATTCTAAATGACGCCCAACACTACCAAGTCAAAGAAACAAAAAAATAAACGTTGCTTGCATATGTCTTTTTCATAAAATACATGGAGAAAAAAATATATTTTCCCTTTTATTAAATTCCTATTTAACTCCTGCCATTAAAATAGAATTTACTCCTCACCAAATCTCTTTAACTTTAATAAGCCATTCTGAATACAAAGTATATAAGTGCTCTGTAAAAATCACTGTGACATGCCACCAAACTCTTTTAGTGTTTCAAAAGCTGTATTGATCCATATTTAACTCATGAAGCTACCGCTACCTTTTTGTGCTTGTCTGCTCTTGGAGGTAAAGGAGCACTCTCATTTTTGTTTATTATTATTCTATTTTGCAAATGAGTGACGGTGATGCTGATGCTATCCTGAAGAATCAATGTGTAATATTTACCACATCTATGGTCTGTATTAAAACTCTCCATGCTCATGCAGTGAATTGCATTGTTGCGGGTTCCATTACTGTGGTACTGCATCTGATCACCCAGTTATATCCATGCAGCACTGTCTCTTCAGTACTCCACAGAAGTCACTATTGTCATAGGTTCTTCAAATGTTGCCATCATTATCTGCTTTGGGGTAGACATGGAAAGTATTTCCCCTGCATCAGCTGGTGAGTGAATGCTATTCTCTATAAGCTTGGAAACCTCCTCTTCGTGATCCTCATATAGTGTATTGATGTGCAGTAGAGGATGAGTAGGATTCCGATTCAGTGCAGCCGCAGGCTCTGCTTTGACTTGGCTGAGGGTTATATTTGTTGCAGCAGCAGTGGTTGCTATATGGTTGTGATTGCATGAGAGATAAGCCCCAGGAGCAGGGACAGTTCTGCATGTCTCAGATGAATAAATAATCTCTTTCTCAGGGTGTGGGGTGACTGAAAGCAAACAGAATACAGAGTAAATCATTGGCTACTTTCTATTTTCCTCCCTAATCTTCTGCACAGTAGTATCCTGGTCTCACAGAAGTCAATGGGAGTTTTGCCACTGATTTCAATAGGAAAAGGATCAGGCCCATATATAAATTTCAACTGGGCACTGAGAAACCTAAGAAGACTGCTTCATGAGATCTTTCTTTGGCCTTTGAAAATTCTAACCCTGGAAGCACATTGCAATGTGGCTAACAAGGTTTGTAAATACCACTCAAAGTTACTTTTTTTTGCACTGACCATCTAAAACCATCCTTGTAAGATGACCTAAGAATAATTTTTTAAAAGGTAGGATGTTTTAATATTTCTTCCTCAGATTCTAGCCAGTGCTTTTCAAATGTTATGATTTAATGTTTCGATAAACTTTAGTAAAACAAACAAGGAGTCCTGTGGCACATGAAGACTAACAAATATATTTATTGCATGAGCTTTTGTGGGAGAAAACCCCACTTTGTCACATACTTTGAAGAACCTGATGAAACAGGATTTTCTCCCATGAAACCTCATACAATAAATAAATTTGTTAGTCTTTAAGTGGCACAGGACTCCTTGTTTGTTTTACTGAACTAGACTAACACGGGTGCCCCTTTGGAAACATGCATTAGAGATGCCTAAATCCACAAGCTGGAATGTAAAACATACTGATTGTATTTTCAATGGAGAAAAGAAAGTGGCCACATGCCATAAGCCACTAGTCTAAATGAAATAGCTTAACAATGTGTAATTAATGAATGTTTCCATAACCAGAAGGAACTAGCTCAAAAGCATTTCTTTTGGCATGGTTTAAGGTGGGTATAAAAGCAGCTATTGTAATGTGACAAGATGCATGCCTTGCACTGCCAGGAAAGTATCAAGAGGGCCCTTGGAAAGGCAGCGAATAGGAGGGAGCAGCGTGGTAGCCAGTCAGGGCCCAGGATATAAGGAGCAACTGAGCAGGGCAAGGGCGGTTCCTCTCGGGAGCCCAAAAGGGACTTGTGGTCAGAACCCTGGACAGAGCAGTGGCTGGCTACGGGGACTGAGCAGAGTCGAAGGCCCTGAAGGAAGGGTGGTGAAGATCCTGGGGCTATGGGGAAGCAGTCCAGGGACAGCTACAGAGGACTTGTGAGAGAAACAGCAAAAAGCTGCTGCACCTAGAGTCCCTGGGCTGGGACTGGGATAGTGGGCAGGCGTGGGTCCCTTCCCTAGTCGCTGATTGCCAGCCTATAAGGGAATAGGACTGCAGTGGCCACCAAGGACTAGGGCCTAAAACAGACTGCAGAAAGGGGGAACCAAGTCACAAGAGTGATGGTTCTCAGAGACAGGCATGAGTCATCAAAGAGAGGTGTCTGCCTGGGCTGAAGGCTGATTCCCTGAGTAATAGGAAGCAGAAGGTGCCAAGGCTGGGAGTTGCACCATGCTACAATAATTATTATGTACTGCTAAGTTAAAATAGCTAAACACTTGTTTAAGTAAAAATAACCAAAGGAAATTCTGGGAGTTGGAATTAGAGCAGCCTCCAGGATGAAGGATGCTGTATATTGGGGAGTTTGAGGACTCCAGAAAGAAGTATAATGATTTGGAAGCCACAGAAACTTTTAGACGTCAGATTGCTCTGCTAGGCAGTGAGGACACTACCTGTTGAGGTCCAGAAAGGAATCTCGGCTTATAAGAAGCTAAGAGCCTTTTTTTTTAAACACATACAAAGTTCTCTATAACCCCAACTGCATATTTTATCTTTTGCAGTAATAAACTGTAGCTACTTATACAGTCTTCACAACCGTAGTTATATCAGTGCCTCACGATCACTGATATATTTGTCCCCTTAACACCTATCTGAAGTAGGGAAGTGCTACTACCCCATTGTACAGGTGGGGAAGTAAGGCAGAGAAATCTGTGGCTGTGCTAAAAAATGAACCTGAGTCCTAGGAGGGGCCTTCCTCACAAACTATCCTTCCTCACAATCCAAGTAGGACAAAGGGAAATTTAAATTTGTATTAAGGATTAAAACCCAACAATAATCTGAATTTTGGAATCACTGTAACTTCCAAAGATTAAGGGCATAAGACCATCTCTAACAAAGGGGCAAAGAAGAAACTTTCCTTCGGGCAAACTATTCTGTATCTGGCTTCCATAGAGTTTCTTGCACCTTCCTCAGAAATAGCTGATAATGACCCATCAGGCACAGAATATTGGAATAGATGGTTTGATCTAGCATGAGAGTTCCTGTGTTACTGTAAAATGAATGATGCACTTTAAAATGAAGTAGAACTAATGGACAAGTAGTGGTGGCATATCCTGGGAACCAACTCTTGCCTCTTCTTGGAAAAAGTGATGACATTTTGCATAGGGCCAAATTCAAAATTATTTATAAAATCTATCAGTGCTACAATAATATCTGGAGAGCAGAGGGACATGTTGCACAGCTTTACCTTGCCAAAACACTGTTAAGCTTTATCACATACCTATAGTGACAAATCCTATCTAGCCCATTTAAGCAGCCTACTTGCCCATATATTATTAATTATTTAGAAATCTAACAGGACAGAACAAGCAGGTCAGATCATCTTTGAGTTCTATCTGCAGCAGATAGCTACTCCAAATTCTGACCTGTTCCCTGTGGAAATGGTACTGACTTGACATACTGTACCTTTGAGAGAAGAGGTAACATGCACTATGACATTTTCATCTTGGTTTAAAAATCCACCCTCTTGGCTTTTGGATGTAGACATTGAGGTAATGGCTTGAACCTCTGGCTTGGGCTTTTTACTGCTAAGTATATATGGTTGAACATCCAGGGAAAAGTGCCGTGTATGTTTTTTCTCATTGCCTGTGCTTGAGATGGTGTTTGACTCAGTTTTATGAGATGATGACTGTTGTGAGGTTTTTGAAGTGGACTCTAGGAGGGGAGCGATAAGGCTATCTGTTGCTGTTTTCCTGCGCACTGGTTTAGGCTTTTCAGGTTTATGGTTTTCAACCTTCATAATGGCTAACTGTTCTTTGAATGGCTGAGGAAGTGGATTGCTTGTTGGGATCCATTTCATCTTCTTCCTCGGTCTCTTAATGATGAGTTGCTCATTGTTGGCATCAATGTCTGCTGGATCAACACTGGGGTCTATAGTCTGAATCCCTGAATCGCGCATGGTTGGTGTAGCATCGTGATTAGACTGAGCCAGTGCAGCAAGCAACTGCCGCACCACATTATCATACATCAAATCGCTTTCATTTGTGATGAAATCCAAGCGGTTCAGGGATTTGATATGGTCCCGATTTTCATTGCAAAACATAGCTAGAATATTGATGTCACAAAACTGGGACTTTTGCCATTGTTTCTTGGTCTTTATTCCGACCTTGTTCAGTTTATCAAATATGAAGTTGGACTTGCGGAATATAAAAAGGTGAACTAAGTTGATGAGAATGATCAGGTTCATAAAGCAGAGGAGGACAATGTCTACGCCAGCAATTATCCGCTGCAGCTGAACAGCTGGAAGCTTGCAGTTCACCCTGATGTGCAATTTGGAGCTGCTTGTTTTGTCAGGAGGTTCCCCAAGGGCACACGTAAATTCATTTTGCTTCTGTGTAGCGTAGTACGTGGATAAGTATGTAATCGGTATAATGCTTAAAAATATAATAAATAAATGTCTTGCAAGATAAAGTTTAGCTAAAAAGTTACTTCGCCCTCTTCTTTCCAGGTATTTTTCAAACAAGTTCTGCTCGGGGCTTTTTTCCTTTTCTGCATTCTCAATGATTTCTCTTTTCTCCCTCTCTGTGATCCCTGGGCCTTTGGATTGTATTTGTTTCTCTATTTTCGGCGCGCGTCCTTCCGCTGCACGGTGGTAGCAGTTATCAATCTCCTGAAGCAAAAAATTAAGCTCAGAAGTCAGTCGGGTGGAGGCCAGAAACTCCCAGCCAAGAGCTGGAATGTACATTATGCCAGCAAAAGCCAGCAGTGCATAAGGAAGGAACTTATGCTCAAACAAGGAGGGCCAATGGCTGGCATCAACTCCTGGCAAGGCATCTTTAAGTTCTGTCCAACAATATCCTCTGGCATACAAGGCTTGGTCACGGGTGAAGTTGTGAGGTGTATAACAGTATATTGGCTCCTCTGTATAACAGAGAGAAAAGTCACTGCTGTGCATTTAACCTACAAAAGGAGCTCTGTAAAATAAATATTTCAAATGATATCAATTTTCTTTTGCTGTCTTTGACATGATCAACAAGCCCACAAAGCTTGTATTAGATAGCTACAGCTTATATTGCCCATGTTTACATAACCCCAGGCAAAAACTCTTTGCTTGAAGAGCTATAATAAACCTGACCTATAAATGTCAAAAAATGTTTTAGAAACTGTTTGGCTACCCCATCCAATGCAGAACTGCACCTTGAGCTCTGAACAGTTAATAAATAGGATGTCTTTAGCCACTGCAGAGTAGTTGAGATTTTTGTATCAAAACACCATGCTCCCCTATAGAAACAAGCATAATAGCTCACCTTACTAAAATGTTTTTCATTAATAGAACCAAATCAGGTGCAGCTGAAAGCAATGAAACTAATCCTGTGCAAACTCATATTAACAAGGATTACTGTGCTGAGCCTGGCAAGAGAATAGGTAAACTTAATATCATCTAAATGTTGGCTCAAATTCATCTCAAGTCTAACTTCTTTAATTTCAATGGAGATATGCCAACAGAGAATCTGTCCAGTTAACAACACTGTATTTAGCATGGTAAATATTTAGTTTTACATACAGATATTTACAGTTAAGGATTTTGGAAGCCTAGCAATCAAAATGTTCTATGAAGCTGAGTTAAAGTTGGGGTATTGTCAGCTACTCACAATGACATAACAACGACTTTAGACCTTGACATGCTCTTAGAGGAGGAAGCATATGCTGCATCCATGTCAGCTCATATGTCTCTAGTGAGTACAGGACACAGAGTAAATTTTTATAGTGTTCTGACAGGCATTACAAGAAGCAGTTCCTAAATAAGACCCATGTTTAGCAAATATTTTTCTTCTTGAATACAGAATGTGCTAAGAACACCAAACTTGTTTCCATTATGAACACATAACCTAGACCTAGGCTCAAACTGGAAAAAGCAGGATTAAAAGGGTTTTTAAGGGTCAGTTAAATCAGTAGGGTCTTTAAAAAATCATGAGATTCGGTGAGAGTTGTTTCGTCTGGTAGCAAGGACTAATGATTCTGTCTATGGCATTTAAATTCTTGACCATAAATCACATAAGGACAGAATATCTAATCTTTGGTGCAGCAGCAGACCAAAAGAAAAAAAACAAAACAAACAAACAAAAAAAAGGACCCCACCTGCCAAACTTACTGAGCCTTGCAAGGGAAAACAAACAGTTCTCTTGTGCTGTGGAAAGATCTGAAGGCATATGCACAGACGTGATTTGGTTATGTGAAGACCCAGTAAATAGAAGGGTTAGTTTTTTAAGTGATTGTTGTTTTGTCTTATTGTTTTTTGAAGGAATGCACTGCAATGAGGATCAGTTTCTAAAGTAGTCCTGGGTGGAACAGTTATAATGAATACTACTAAACAAGATAATACATGAAGTAAATTCAGTTGCTAAGCCTAATTATACAAAATACCTTTACAAAAGAAAATAAAACAATACCTCAAATGATTCAGCTCCAACCTTTCAGAGGGCAGTTTAAGAAAAGTATATTAATGTTAATCAACTTCCCATTTAGAGTAATTGTTAGTGTATTTCCAGAATCTCTTTATGCTAATACACATGTATCAGTATCTTTTCTGGTTGCCTGAGCCTTCAAATCCAGAAATTAGAAAAATCATCCTAGCTAGAGTATCTACCACCTGCTTCTACTAGGAAAGTGCTCATTGGTTCCCTTGTTTTCGGCAATCACATTGCATTCCATTGCTGATCATGGAGATGCATGCCAAGAAATTCCAACTCCTGCCATCAAGGGGTTGGTTACTCTTAAGGTTTCCCTAGAGATCCAGCAGGTTCCAATAGAAGAAAAGTTTCAGTTAAAAAAGTAACACAGGCACTGACTGCAGTTCTTATATCCAGACACGTACTAAATGATCTTCCATGTGCTAAGCCACATCTGTCAGCTCCAAGTTAAGTTTCAGAGCAAAACAGTTTCTCCTGTGGCAAAGTATGTGACCCTTTCTTCTAGATCACAGTATGTACTGGAGTGGAAACATGAAGAATCAAGACTGTACACAATTGCTCGCACAAAGCAATTGAATTTATTCCGGATCCATGCACCAGCTGTTATGAAATAAATCAGGAACATGGGGGCTTTTTGCTTTTGTTTTTCCACTGAGGCCCCAAAATTAAGAAATTAAGATAACTATTGAAATACTTCAAACACAAAATTGCAATTCAATTAAAAAAAACAATCACAACTAAAGATCATATACTTAGCATTTTTATTTATGTCCATGCACTTTGGATTGGATGTATATCTCAAACTTGGCACAAGGAATGGTATACTGCGTCATTTAATTATACAAACTGTACAACTAACTATAGTATGGAGGAGAGAATGTAGGGAAAAAAGAGAGTGGATGGACAACAATGATATATCTAGATTTTTCAAGAGCCGTGACAGACCAACATTTAATCAGAGTCAGTCCAATCTTCTTTGGACTCTTTCCACTGACTTCAGTGGGCACTGGATCAGGTTTACAGTACTTCAATGGAGCAAATCTCTTTCTGTCATTTATAGGAGTCCTTACTCTGTATCCATTTCATTCAGCCTGGTCAGAGATAAAAATCTGAAGAGTTGCATAATAATGTTTGTACCAAATAGAGTCTCATTCATTAGAAATGATTTCAAATACAAATTTCTCCTGTCAAGGAAGTCAAATCTCTCCTGTGGGAGTTTGCGAGCTTGTCCACTGTTAAATGTCTGTTTTTCAGCAGCTTTCACTGGATGGTATGAAGCGGGAGCGTTGTAGATCATTAAAGTTACTGAGTGCACTGTACCATTTTTAACTGGTATTTTTAATTGATATTTAGGTGCATGTATTGTTTACATATTTATTGTCTCGACAGGCTTGTCATGAAGTGACGTAGCATTTAACTGATGACACACAATAAATGATGAGACACTTGCGGTGAAATCCGAGAACCACTGAAGTCAATGGGAGTTTTGCCATTGACTGCAATTGAGCCAGGATTTCATTCTCTCTGAATATGTTTTTTTTACCAAGGAACAAGCTATATATGTAATAACTTACTGAATGGAATGTTTCTGTAAATGTATTTTCTAAAACTGACGAGCCAAACTCACCCTAGTGTGATATCACTGATTTCAGTGAAATTGCTTCAGGAGTGAATTTGGCGCAACACACTTTACAGATTTACAAAATAAGTATTGATTGACTGTGTTTGATCTAAACAGATGTATGCAATCAAGCTATGACAGGATATGCATCTTATGGGCCTGATAGTTTGCCTACTGAAAGAGAAGTAAATCAGAGATGGAAAAAAAATCAGGACCTTATAATAATCTCAGTAATTATAAAACTAATAGTAACGTGTCTGGATCACCATACGATATGATGAGGATGGTCTGAGTCAACCCCAGTCTGTTCTTACTCCTGTGTGGTTGTCATTTCAGTCATGAGAGCTAGGTTTGCACAATGGAGAAGGAACAGGCTGCTTTGTGTACCTGTGGAAATTGCCCAGATTTAGATTTATTTACATGATCTGTTCTAACATGATTTGTGAGCAAGCAAAAAACATGAGGCCTACAAAAATGGACAGCAAGAATGTCAAAATCCCACCTCCGACATTGGATCATATATCTACAAACCTAAGTTACTGGGTTTAGCTTTGTACTTACACTATATTTTGTAATTAACATCTTATAATTTTATATCCCTTTTCATCCTGGAAGTTCCCAAATCACTTAAAAAAATTCCCATTTCACCAGTAGCAGAGTCAACTATAAACACTGATAAACTGCTTACTCATTTTTAATTTGGGGAACATGGAGTTTAGGCTAGGCTAGTTTATCTATTTCTTTTTTTACCACTACCCCACTGCTTTTCACAATCACTCCTTCCATTGTTGAAATGCAGCCCTCTCTGCGGTGAAACACAGCGGCTGCTCAACTGCATACAGCAATACTACACAACCATTTAGAAAAAACAATAAAAAAATTCTGAATGCATCTGAAATTTTGTCTGGACCTTGAGGTTGACACAGTCATGCACTGGTGAAAAGTGTCATGGGATTTTTAATGACTCAGCAAGGTCAGACACTTGATAGTAAGTCTCATCCAAAAGACGGCACTTACTTATCACCACTGATGGATATGATGCAGTCTATGGGGAAGATGACCATCTACACTAATATAAAAAAAAACAAAAACCAAGGAGTCATGTGGCACTTAAAGAGTGCCACGTGACTCCTTATTTTTTCTCCTGGACTAGATTAACATGGCTATCCCTTTGGAAATACACTAATATGGTCACCAATGTAATAAAATTGTGGTAAATCTTGTACAAAGTATCTCTTGTGAGGTATCACTGGAAAAATGCAATGTAACATTATTGTCTTTTTATAATGTAAGTATTGAATTGTGTCTGGAGTTATGCAATTTTGCTATACATATATATATATGTTTGTAAATCAAACATTTTATGCATCTGAGAAATGTTCAGAGATTAGTTCTTCAGGAACAACAAAGAAGGTGTAAATAAGAGCCTCTGCATGTCATGCCTGAAGATACCTCACCTGGCACATATGCAAAAGGTGCAAGACAGAATTTGCAATTCATAAGAAGAACTGATGGCAAAGAAATGTACACTATGGAACTACCTGACCCATAATACAGCCAGGCTTTCTTCAGCAAAAAGGGTTGATATATAAAAAGGGAAACAAAGGCCCCTAGCTAACTCCTTCCTACCACATCTCTGGGCTGGTGAATTCTGACAGGGGAACATTTTGAACACTGACCGAAGCCCAAGAAAACTATTTGGGTAACCCAGAGAGACTTGTACAAAACTAGAAATTTAACATACCTGCATGTCATTTTGAACTTACAAACTCTGATTCACCTGTAATATATTTTACATGCTTTAAGCTATAAATCACTCTCATTTCTTTGTCTTAGTGAATAAATCTTTAGTTACTTTACTAAAGGGTGGGCTATAGCATTGTCTTTGGGGTAAGGTTCTAAGAATCCTGACCTTTGTGACTATCCCACTATGACAGGAAGCAATTATGTGTGGGGGGTTTTAATTATCTTTCATCATGAAAAGTCCAGTTTGTCTGGGTGGCAACATAGGCTGGCGCATCTAAGGGGATTGTCTGTTGCTCCATATTAAACTATAGTGATCCAAGAGTGTACATGTATTGTGAGTTTGGTTAAATCTAATTGTAGAATACACTACCCATGTGGGAGTGTCTGCTCAGTTTTTCTGATAGTCTAACTTGAGATTGGCCCTCTCAGCTGAGACCATACCAGACATGTTGACCATGGAGCTCTAATTCAGCGCTGAAACATATGGAAAATTGCTATACTCTTTATCTCACACATTTCTCTTTAGCACATGGATTTTTTTTGGATAGGGTGGGAGTGGAGAAAGAGGTTTCTGTTTTTCTGGGAATGGTATGAGATGGTCTCCCATTTAGAAACTAAGGGAGTGTGCTAAGCTTATATAATTGGATAAGATGACTTCAACTGAAATGCCAGCAGCTGATGTTCAACTCAGCTGTTCTAAAGGAAAAACAAGTTGGATGCTCTAGGACCAAATTCTGGTGTGATTACACTCGCACAACCCCTATCACTGTAGTGTTCCTTTAAAACACCTGTTGATTGAACAAATAACATTCTGCAAATGCCACTGTAAGTAAGCGTTCTGCAGTTCTTTCTTTTAATACATTGCATCGCCTGCTATCAGCCAAGATTCAGTGGCATTTTTTTCTGATATTTCCTAACAAAAATGTCCATGTGACTTTAAATCTGCTGCATTTTGACCACATTCGCAGCAATTCAACCTTTGTCCAGTTGAACTCTCATATGGAAACAATGGGTCTAATCCTGCTCAAATTACTCATGAATAAGTCTTGAAGTTCATGAGACAACTTGCATCAATCAAATGAGCAAGATTTGGTTAGCTCTTACTGAACTGTTCAGTCAAATTAAAATAATTAAAGCAGAATTTTGTGCTGATATATTAAATACAGAATTATGCAATGCAGGGCTGTCCCTAGGTGGGGGTGGTGCCTGGGGTTAATCAACCAACAGGGGGCCCCTTGTCCCCTCCCAAGCAGGTGGCGTGTGGCAGGCCAGCCCATAGGAGGGGCTTCACCCACCTGTCTGCTGGCCTGCTCCGCCCCTGGGCCAGCTGTTCAGTGCTGCGGGCCAGGAGGGCTGGCCCAGAGGCCGCGTTCTGCACTTTCGCCCTGCTGCCTTTGGCTTCCCGCCAAAGGCAGTGGGGTGGGGACAGGGGACAGCATGACAGTGGGGTGGGGGGAGCAGTGTCCATAGCAGGACAAAGCGGGGCCTGTGGAACTTTGGGCTCCGGGGCGATTGCCCATCACCCCCCCCCCCCAAGATGGCTCTGATGCAATACTATTAGTTACGTTACATTACTTAAGAATGACAAATTCTTGGCAGCTGAAGCTAGCAGGGGCGTCGCTGGCACCTGGCACATGGGGCCCATGCCCTGAATCCTGGTGCCAGTGCCCTGGGTCCTGGTGGGGCCCCTGCCTCTCCTGGTCTCTGGCTGGATCCGGCCAGAAATCTGGGGACTGCTTCCGGCCCCTTCCTAGGCCGGGCGGCCCCACGGCCGTGGATGCAGCTCCCTGCCCTGTCCCTGGCCGGGGGTGTGACCTGCAGTCAGGGGGTGGGGACTGGGCTAGTGCCCCAGGTCCTTCCCCAGGGCAGCAACGCTCCTGGAAGCTAGACTACAGTTGCCAGGCTAGATGTGGTAAAAAAGAAAATCTGTTGTGCAAGCTTTTGTAAATAATAAATCCTGCCTCTAGGATATACACAAAATAACAATTTCCATCTTGGATGATCCCTCCACACTTTAGGGCAGTGCTTTCCAACCATTGCGCCATGGCACACAAGTGTGCCCTCATGACTGAGCAGGCATGCCACGGAATTTTTTTGAAAAACTATTCAAAGAGTTCTGGATTGGTCCATGAATATTCATTTGAAGGCTATATGGTGGTGTGCCTCAGAGTAATTAAAGGTATCAAGGGCCATGGCAGAGAAAAGGGTGGGAACCACTGCTTTAGGGGAGGAAAGGAACAATGACAACTGTTTAAAACTTTAGGTGACAAGTATATAATCATCCAAGCTGGAGTTTGGCTGAAAGCCCAGAAGTTAACTACCCTTGGAAATAATATCAGTGGGAACATTCACTGCTAGTGCCTCAGTATTACATATGTAAGAAGAAGTGACATGGTCAATAGCAGTGGGTTTCAAACCATGGGTTGGGACCCAGTACTGGGTTGCAGACCCACAGGTACTGGGTTATGGTACCCCTGCTGCCACCACCGAAAGACTGGAATGCATTGCAGAAAGACATAATTGCTGTGTCGAAGGCATATATAATTTTTTTTAACTGGGTCCTGAGGAAAAAAAGTTTTTAACTGGGTCCTAAGGAAAAAAAGTTTGACAACCACTTATCTATAGTATATTGAGGAGATACTGCTAAACTGGTAGGCTTTTATATTTCTATGCTCTTGCAGCTATTTACAAAGTTCATGCAGTTTTTACAAGGTTTTCTTTAAAAAAATATGAGATTTCACCTAAAATAAACACTCTGCTTTCTTTTGTTTAAACCTAAAGTAATGAATACTGGCACCTAAACGCTCAAAGACAGCCACACTATAAGCAAATAAGGCCCTGGTCCTGGAAAGACTAAGGGTACATCTAAACTGCACACCAATGCCCACTGCACAGGCTGCCCTTGTTGCCGAAAAGGCCAATGGCATATTGGGCTGCATCAGTAGGAGCACTGCCAGCAGATCAAGGGATGTGATTATTCCCCTCTATTTGGCACTGGTGAGGCTGCATCTGGAATACTGTGTCTGGGTTCAGGCTTCTCATTACAAGAAAGCTGTGGACAAATTAGAAAGAGTCTAGTGGAGTGCAACAAAAATGATTGGAGGCTGGGGCCAGAGCTGTCCTGATGGAGGGGGGCTGAGAGGGGCAACCACCCTGGGCCCCACACTTCTGCAGGCCCTGCTGGACCCCCATCTGCGCTGTCCCCCACCCCCACTGCGCTGCCTTCAGCAGGAAGCTGAAGGCAGTGGGGCAGGGTGGGAGCGCAGAACCCAGCCTCTGGGCTGGCCCTCCCCACCCCCAGAGTGAAACAGCCAGCCGAGGTGAGGTGGGCTGACCTAGAGGATGGGCTCCGTTCTCCCACCCTGCCCCTGGGCTGGCTATGTTGTGCTGTGGGTGGGGACGGCCGGCACAGAGGCAAGGCAGGAGTGGGGCCAGTCCACCCCACTTCCTCCCCAGCACAAGACACGTGGGGGGGCCCCCAGAGGCCAATTGGCCCTGGGCCCCATCCCCACGTAGGGATGGCACTGGCTAGGCACATGACTTATGGGGAGAGACTGAAGGAACTAAGGCTTCTCAGTGGTGACAGAGAACAGAACAAGGAGCAATGGATTCAACCTGCAGCTGGTGTGGTCAAGGTTGGATATTAGGAAAAACTTTCTCACTAGGCAGGTGGTGAAGCACAGGAATGGGTACCTAGGGAGCAGGTGGAATCTCCACCTTTAGAAACTTTTAAGACCCTGTAGGATAAAACCCTGGCTGGGATGATTTAGTGGGAGTGGTCCTGCTTTTAGCAGAGGGTTGGACTAGATGACCTCAAGAGGTCCGTTCCAGCTCTGTGATCATGATGGCAGTGGGTTGCATAGATGCAGCTACATGCTGCTGTGTGGAAAAGGCTGCCTCCATACTGAGGTGTATTCCTTCATGCAACCTTGAAAGATTCTGCTAGTGTGGATCTGCCAAAGTCTTTCCCTGCATTTGGAGCCTTTCTCGGTCATGGAAAAAGAGTCCAGCAGCGGGACACTACATTGCTTGGGTGTGTAGACAGCTGTGTAGAGTACACAGCCTAGTGATACAAGCATCTCTTTACTCTGCTCATCTAAGCAGAGCCTCACCGCAGATAGTGCAATTTATACCCACACGAGGGCTGTGCAGTGTATGTACCCTACATGCTGCTGTAAAGAATGTGCAGGAGTTAACTAGGGCTAGCACTATGCAACAGGCAATCCCTTTAAAGCCAATGGGACTGCGCACATTGCAAAAGTGAAACGTGCATTATTCTGAAGGAATGCAGCCTTAGCTCCAGATTCAGAAAGGTGCTTAAACATGTGCCTCATTTGAAGCCATGAGTTGCTGCTTCCAAATGAAGCTGCTGAGGGTTAAGAATGGCTGAGCACCTTCCTGAACTGGGGCCTAGAATGTACGGAGCAGGCAGCAGAGAAGTATTATGCAGGAAAATGTGGCTCAATTTTAAACTTCTAAGAGGTTATTCAAAGGCAGCCATCAGCAGCCTTTGCTGACCCGTGTGCCAGCCCCTTCTCCTCAACTATCAGCCAGTGCCAGTAGCTCCCTCCACAGAAATAAAAGTGCCAGCTGCCTGAAAATTTGGAGGCAGCCATGGCTGGAGGTTGAGGGGCAGGGAGGGGGGCAGTTCCCTGGCATACTGCTGAAAGGAGCTGCTCGTGGAAAGAAGCTGCCTGCAGTAGTCCCCTTGGCAGCATGCAATAATCAAAGATATTTAATAATAAATATGGCAAATAGGTTGATTAAACTTTTAGTATTTAAAAGAAAAAAGGAATTTAATAATAATTTATCACTGTCTATATAAAAAAAGAATGCTTTTACATCTGGCTTACATGCTAGCTAACTGCAGTGCAGTCAACAAAAGCTGATCCAAGAACCTATACATCCTATATCCCATCGGTGCTGAGGTTTTAAAATTATAGGGTGTGTGGTTATTTTTTTGTTTAAGATAACTTGTATGAATTTGCAGCCTTCAACAATGGTGGGGGGGGGGTCAAACAATTCAATAATAAGCAGAAATAGAACACAGCAGAAAGGAATACAGTGACCAAGAATAAGAAAGGTAAAGATGAAAAAGTTAGCTAAATGTTGTCCATGCTGGTCTAGACAGAGGTAGCTGGCATTGCACAAATAGCTCTTCTGGGATCCAGTTTAACAACATAGTTACACACATTCATGTAAGTCCATGGGACTATTCACATGCTTAAGGGTATACACAAAAGCCTTGATGAACAAGACCCATAGGACTGAAATGTGCAAGGTGCTGAAGTCAGGGAGAGCTGAAGGTATTCAGCACCTCCAGAGATTGCTGACTGCTTTGCGGAATCAAGCTCTTCTTAAGCAATGCTACAGAAATATATTCCACAATACAATTCCCTTAGGCTTTAGGGAACACTGTAAAGATCCAGTGCTTTAAACAGGCATGAGTCACGATCCAGATTTACACATATACATTAGGTAACACTGAAACACAGGATTCTGCTAGACAAGCTCTATGAGCTAAGCTAGGACGGAACGCTATCACACATTGATAGGTCTATCTTAGTGCATAAGAATACCATGCTACACCAGAGTGCATTCACAAAATATCACAGTATGAACACACATGCAATCAAAAAACAGCCACAGGCATGCATCATTCACATTAGTTATGTAACTCAGGAATAAACACAACAGTAAAGCATGTAACAAAAGTATTTTATTTTAAGAAAAGTAACTATTTTTTGTGGTTTTTAAAAATAATTTTCAAAGGAAAAGTAAAAAATGGCTCTGGATCCTCTTCTCTCTGTAAAAAAAAAAACATTACTCAGGTTAAGAAGCTAGGCATAATGCAAAATGACATTATCTAACCAATAACCAGTTTTGTCTTCCCTGTCAATAGTGTGCAGGGGAGTTATATAGAACTCTGTTGCTTCTGATGTTTTTTTAAACAAATGCTGGGTGAAATCCAGGTTCCACTGAAGTAAATGGAAAAATTTCCATTGATTGCACTAGGGTCAAGAGCTCAACAGCATGAAAGAGTTATGCAAATCCAGCATAAGGGCCTATTCCTGAAGCAATTTACATATACACAATACTAATCACATATGTAGTCCTATTTAACTCAGTAAGATTATGCACATGCTCAAGTGTTTACAGGATGAGGCCCTAAATTAATTCTATGATATAAATTCTAAGCATAATTACATTTACTAAAACAAAAATAGCTTTACCTTTAAATAGGAGTAGTGTCTTCGCTTCAGAATACAGGCTCCAGAATCCTGGTGATTCAGTTCATTTTTTTAAGGCACAATTTCCCCCATGATGAGCAAAGTCAAAGAGTGACATTTATTCTCCTTTTTTCTAGAGCCAGCTGGCCTGTTTGAAAGAAAGCTTATGATTAAAAAAGAAAAAAATCATGAAAAAAATCATGCCCTATTGCTAATAGTTCAGAATGCCCCAGATTCTATAAGCCTTACCCTTATTGTATATGAGCTACGTAAGCAGTCCTGATGGCTAATAGCCATTGGGCTATGCTACAGATAGGGACAAATGAAGGTGAATAAGGACAGCAGGAGAAGACTCAACATTTATAATTGTATTTTCTTGTGCAGAGCTGCTGCTCTATTTACATACCTCTCAGGTCTATATGGTACAGCCATACATTAGCACATAATTAACATACTCTTCCAAATAACAATGTGTGAATTTGCAACTAAGTATTAACTGCATATAACAGACATTACCTTTTCTAAAATTAACTACATAGTACATGCCAAAAATCACTTACCAAAGACGGAGAGGTAAAGGCCTCAACAGTGCCTTGCAATACTCCCCCAGGGGAGTCACCTTAACCTGTAGAAGAGAAATACTTTTATCTGGTCCTTATTGAAACGCAGAGGCCCAGACTGAAAGAACTGGTTCAGAAAGAACAACTGTTGCTGTAGAGAGTGCCACAAATTCCTAGATGAAAGCTCCTAGACTGCTTTCTATGGGTAGATATTTTTCAATATTGAGCTATCATCCAATATGCGATGACCATGTTGCATGATGATAATATCATTGTACAGAGAGGTTCCATGGTGATGTATTGCTGCATCCCACTTCAACCATTTCCACCTGTGCTATATAAAGTTCTATGAGGGAAAAAGGCAGCTGGAGTGAGGTGACATCACTTACTGTCATACAAACATGTTGTAATCTTGATTTCCATATTGTAAAGTTTTAAGGGACAGCATCAGGTCAGTTAGAAGAGAAGTTTAGGTTTTGGAGGAGAAATGTGACCCAAACCTGATCAGTGAAATTCACTGTTTGCAGAGGGCCCTTAAAAAGACCAGTGCACCACTTACAGCCCAATTCAGCTCTAATCTGAGGAATTAAATGGTGTACAGGCCTTCTGCCTGGAGGCGAATTTTACCCATGCGAATTAAAAAAAAATATTCTGTGAATTAAAAAAAAGATCAAATAATTTTGGCAATTTAAAAATTCCTTTTCAGTGATCAAAACCCAAAAGCAATTGTATAAACACTCAGGCTCAGATCCTAAAAGATATTTAGGCACCTGTCTCCATTGACGCAGTCAGAGTTAGGTGATTAAATAGTTTTGAGTACTTGGGCTTCAGATTCATTAATAATGCCCACCACAAAAATGCTTATAAATAAGCTGTGTTTGTCCATGAAATCCCAAAATGAAATGAAATCTGATTGTAAAGTAAAACTGGTTATATACAGATCATGTTCATAGTTTCACATTCCAAGCAGAGTCACGTGCAAAAAAGAAACAGCAAAAATGCTGGAAAATATCAGATTTGTTATAGTGTTTTATTATTTATTGCTAATAACGATGATTAGAAGTGTAAAAGCTGGCTTGTACAGATGCTCTTCTGCCCAGGAATAATTAAACAATAACCTCAATTTAAAAAAAGAAATAACCATGTCAAATAATGAACCCATATGGTAGCCGTGTTGCTGTTGTCCATTCTAGTAGGGATTTTTTTGTTTTGTTTTGTGTTTGCTGCAAGGGGAGATGGAAAAGCCCTCAACTGCAGCTTATTAGAAAACTGGTTGCTCTGTATGTAAAGCTGTTTTTTGCATAATGTCACTGCAGAGCCATGAGAACAGCATCACTGATACCATCACAATCCCACTGTAGATGTGTCACGCAATGCACATCTGTGCACCTCGGGGTTGAGATCTATATGATCTTTCTGTTCACTTGTGCACTGCAACTGTATGATTTGATGCCAATTATGCCATGCAAGGTTTCTTTATGGATGCTCATAAACTATTCTACAGGATTACTATGGTATCATGTTTCCTGCAGCCTCATTCATGTGCACAAAGGTGTAACACATTTTCCATGACTCATGGGGGTGGGAGACAGACAGGAACTCTCTTCCAGCAGCATGCAAACAGCCACAGCTGTGAGCAAGCAAGTACCTGGAGGAGGAGATGGCAACAAAGACTATGCTAATTATGGTCTTTGGCTTGGACAAGGAGATCACCTCTGCCCAGAAAGGGTGTGTTTCAAGGGGTTTGGGAACAGAGACACTTAGGAAGATTTGGGGCTTTCTGCCTGGGAATCTTTATGTTGAAACAACTTTAAGCAAGGTGTTGGCCCTGCCTGTTCTCAGGCAGAGACTGGCTGTAGGAACATCTGACAGCTGAACATCTTGAGCACAAACTTGGACAATGAGGTCATTTTACATAGAGATCTTAGTTTAGTATGTGTGTTTTGCCTTTTATTTCCCTGTGGTCTCTCCTGACTCATTTATATTATGATTCTGCCTTGACTGGCTATTTTCTCATTTGAAACTATAATCCGATCGATAAATTAGTAGTTGTTTTATCAAAAGCTGTGTGGTCTTTAGAGGGTGTGAATGAAGAGGACTGGGCATGATCCATTTCTTTGTTAAATGGGTGGACTTGAGTGTATGGTGCAATGTGGTAAGTGGGGCCAGGGATGCTTGCTTGGGGACCACACCTCGAGGAGCCAGGGAGCATACACCTGTTGCTTGGGACTAATTACATGCAAGAGGCTGGAATGGACTGACTCATGAGTGAGTGTTCACTTGGCAAAGTGGGGTGAATCAGGGTTCAGAAATGGGGACTGAGGGGTCACAGTAGCACACCAGCCCGGATCTGGGGAGCGGCCTGTCAAAAGATGTTTCTCCCTCTTACCCACCATTTGGGCTCCAACCCACAGTATCATATCATTGTCTGGGGCTTCTTAGGGGGTTGATTGAAATGCTGCTCTCTCAGCTTCCTAAAATCTGCATGCTGGGCACCAGCACTGTACTTCAAAATTTGAATACAAGCACATAAATATGGGCCTGATCCACAGTCCAGTCAATCAGTGGAAAGACTGGTGCCTCTGAATCAGGCCCTATCCCATTAAGTGAGGTAAAAGAAATCTCAGAGGAAATCGTATCACTCTACCAAATAATATGCCATCCACAATGACATTTATATATATTTGACTTTTAATTCATGAACCACAGAGATCTTAATGCTGACAAAACCCAGGAAATTCAGTGGTGACGCTGTCTCTTATTGAAGCCTTGTTCGGCCTCATATACAATACAGGCTAAGATTTTCCTATAGGATCTGGATATCCCGTTCATATTAAAGTTAATGGGAAATAAGGCTTTGAAAATCCTAGTCTATGAGCTTCCTGTTCCTTCAGTCATACCCTTAATATTATTCAATCACACGTTTTCCTCTTGAATAAGACTATTCACAGAAACAGATAACTTAGATCATCAGTGTGAATTCCTGAAGCTACCTGTAAGTATCTGTTAAGTTTCACCTCATTCATCCTTCAGTCCTTATCCGAATATATCTGGTACCTGTGAGAATGAAGCTGTGTCTAATATGCACAGGGTCATTCATGCAGATTCCATGAGAAGAATAAGATGACCATGTCTCAATTAATTTTCTGAAAAATTGAACCTAGGACAGATAACTGTATGCCATATCTAGAAATATAGTAGGGGATCTTCATGCAATTCCTCAGAATTCTTTTTTGACTGCAGTAAAGAACTCTACTGGATAATTTTGTCTTTCCTCTTGAGTTAAGCTCATAACAGGCCAACATGCATTTACTTCTTAATTGTGCACTATCTTTAACCTTGCAGTGAAACTCCCCCCAGTGCAGAGAGCTTGCACAAGATTCTGTATCATTTATATCCTGCACAAGGCCACGATTCTGCAACACATGTAAGTGTGTGTTTAAGATGGTAGCTAATCCTCACATGCTAAATCAGATCCTAAGAGTCTGTAATAAATAGAATTTAAGTGGGGTTGAAACACTTGTGCAAATACTTTGCACCTTTGTGCTTATGGGCAAATTTCTCCCCTTAATTATGCCTTCATGTAACTTAGGCCTGGTCTACACTATGGGGCTAAACTGATGGGGGAGACATAATCTGCGTGCTGCAAAATGCATATCTTCTGTCCACTTAGTTACTTTGACTTACTGCATTGTCTTCACTCAGCTGTGTCAACCGGCAATGCTCTCCCATCGATGTAGCATTACTCCGCTTGGAGGGATGAAGTTACTGATGAGAGAGCACTTCTGGGATCGATTGAATGGGTCTACACCAGCTGCTCAATTGATCCCACTGCATCGATCCATGGGAATTGATGCAGAATTTGCGGCGTAGACATGGGCCTGAGACAGAATTGGCTTTGCATTCTTAGCAGTAATAAAAAATAAAGTGTTAAGCATTTGGCAGCTACATGCTGCTCTAGCTGCAGCGAGAAAGGCAATTTTGAAAATACATGTTTAAAATTAAAAGCCACTTTATACATACATCAGATGAGTGAGTGTGTGTAACATATGCTGACACATCTTGGAAGAAGAATATTAGTAGGAAAAATGATCAGATACAAAAAATAAATAAATAGGAACCTCAGTGTGTACTAAATAAATCCTCAGTATATACTGTTTAAAACATTCTGTAGATAATGAAATGCATCAAGACACTGCACTTATGTATACACTGCATTACACAGTGAAATAAGCATCATTTATGCAGAAATGATTATGTATTAGGAATTAAAATATAAAACGTGAACCAAGTCATCAGTCATTTAACTTACTGTCTCCTTCCATTACTTCCTCATGAGAATTTTCTAGCAGAAGGGTAGTAGAGGGCTGAGCTAGGTAACTGCTAAGAGACATAGAAATACAGTATTTATGAGCAACATTTGGTATTTGAAGGCATTGATTTATAAATTTAATAAGAAGGCCAACACCAGAGACTGGCTTTTTGACCAAATCAGATTCCTTCATTCACACACCAGAGGTAGAGATTTAGACGTAAAGAGGGGTGTACTGAACATTGTACACCATTTGAAATGTCTAGGGATTTTCCTGGTCCTGCTTGCAGGCTAGGGGGATTTGTAGGGAAGCCTGCAGTTCTGGCCTGAGCAGCAACTGGTTTGCAGGCAGTCACCCTCTTGAAAAGACGGGTGAGCAGTACATCTCTGTTATAGGGAAAAGCGTGCTTTCTCTCTGTTTCTGGACTTCTGTGTGTTATTCTGAATTTTAGTAAATAAAAGTAATGTTATGTTGCCACCTTGCAGCAAAAGTATGTGTTTTTATCTAACTTCTCAGTGTATGAAATATTAAAGAATGAGAAAGAGAAGGGTTGACTCTTTGAAGGGTTCGGTACAGACATACACCATGCAAGGAGGTGCATCTGAATTTGACTGTTTATTGAGAACTGTTGTGTTAAACTTCCTTATTAACATGACTAGGGACATCCATGGCATTGTGCCAGAAGTACAAATAGCTTTGACAATAAAACATGCACAGATGGTAGCTTTCACCTTTATTTAAAAAAAAAAAAAATCATCCTTTTGTTATCTCTAAATTTCAGGCAATAATTCCTGAAGGAAAACACGGAATAAAACCAAGTAAATTCCTCTGGGCCGACCAGCTGCATGCATTTGGACTTGTTATTCCCTGCATACTATCTTTGACAGCACTGGAGTCGACACTGTGAGAACTGGCTGTTGTATGAATTCATGTAAACAAGGCTTTAAGCCCTGAAATTCTACAAAATCTTGGGTTCAATTTAGATACAAACTCTGTACCCGTTCTGCTGATATAGGCCAATCTTACCCCCTGTAAAGGCAAATTGCTCACTGATTTCTAGTGGGAACAGAATCTGGTTCTGTGTGAGGTGCAGTTTTTCCAGGAATTGGAGTCTGGGCGTCAGAGATGGGGAGAGGGCTCATGCCACTCCCTTGAACTCTCTCTTAAGATCCCAGATTTTTCTGGTGGCATGATAGCTGGGTATCTTTCTCAGCGGCTTTTGTGCCTCCAATGAGATTATCTAGCAGCCAGCTATAATCATGCCATGTATAGCCACTGACTCACCCTCTGGGAAGCTTGCTTTCTAGGAATCATGATATTTTCTTTAAAAAACATTAAAAACCAGCAAGTTCAGTGACTACACTGTAAAGGAGTCTAGGTCTGAGCTACAGTAAGTGTCCATACCTAAAACACATCCTGAAAAGCATAATTTCATCCCCTGCAGAGGGTGAGAACCAGGACTATGGGAAGCACCATTTATGCCCCAGTTTATGCCCTCAGGGTGAAATCCTGCCCCAACCATGTCAATAATAAAAGTCCCAATGTGGTAAGGATTTCACTCTTAAGATGACAGTGGGCTTATGTAGTAGAGGCCTCATTGTATCCCTCTGCACAGGTGTGAATTTCAGCCAAAATGCACTCTCCTATATTAGTGAAGTGTTAGGAGGAAATTATTTTAGCTCTTAGCGGATTTTGTTCACATTACAGTTTCTTACATCTGGCAAAAGTGAACTGACATGACAGTCTATCTTTGACACAAAATTGGGAATAAGTTCATAAAGAAACAATGAGTCTTGTGGCAGTTTTAAAGACTAACAAATTTATTTATTTATCTTTAAAAGTGCTGCAAGACTCCTTGTTTGTTTTGCTGAACTGGACTAACACGACTACCCCCCCTGGAATTTGTAAACAGTTCATAAAGAGTGACACAATAGGTATATCTGAAGAATTTTCCATATTTTAAACAACATATAAAATATGAAGCTCTCTTAACACTATGGTTTTATCAGGTAATTAACATAAGACTTATTTCAGTGCCTGGTGAACTATTAAATTAATCTCTATATGCTAATATTATTATTAAAACAGTAAATCATATTGTTAATTTCTCAGTGGTGACATAAAGATAACAGGACAATCAGAACAGAATAAACTGCCTAAATAAGCAAAGAAAAAGTTATGTCAGCTTTAACATTTGGTGTGTGAAATAAACACAGCAGAAAAAACTTAAAATAATCTTCTCTTTACCTATGGGGGAACTCTGTACATGTTAAATGATACTACAGAGATCTTTAAACCTGTCCCAGGGGGACGTGGGAGGGGGCGAGAGGGGTGACCACCCCAGGCCCCATGCTGCCCTTCCTGGAGAAGGGCTGTGTGGGGCCTGCACTGCTGCCCAACCCCACCGCCTTCAGCGGGAAGCTGACAGTAGTGTGATGGGGTGGAAGTGTGGACCCCCGCCTCCGGGCCGGCCATCCCTGTCCCCACGATGGAAGATCCAGCTCAGGGGTGGAGTGGGTCAGCCCAGGGGCTGGGCTCTGCTCTCCTGCCCCAATCCAGCTGTTCTGCCCTGGGGGTGGGGAGGAGCTGGCCCAAAGGTGGGGCAGGAGAGCGGTGCCCTGCCCCCAAGCTGGCCCAGGGGAGGTATGGGAGCTCACTGCTCCCAGCGTGGAGGGAGGTGATCAAGCCCGGGCCCCGCCCCCAGGCAGGGAGGGCCTTGGAGATGAATTATTGCATTTTAAATCACAGGTAGACAAAACTGGCTCACAGTCGGGCACCAGCAATTTAACTTTTGGTCACCAAAGGGCACACCTCTTTTACATTTCTGCAGTGGAGCTAGGCAATAGGCTACTAAAACTGGTCACCCTGGCAACCAGAAACCAACATTTGTTGAGGCCTGTTTTAAATAATTCTCTCTCTCATGATTTTTTTTTGTTTGTCTTGTTATCTAAATTATAGTTGTGATTTTCTATAATCACTTTCTAAGCCCATGAGGCAGCGGTTGATGCTGGGAAACCCAGGTTTTCTCTGGGTGCATTCCCTTTTTCAAGTCACATGTATAGCATGAGCAAGCTGTCCAGTGAAGTGGATTCTATTCCACATGCTCTACTTTATTGCACAGACATGGTTGACTCTTGTTTACTCCCTACTTCCTGGTACTGCATGCATTAAGTACTGGGGAAGAAAAGTAGATGGTTTTTAATTATACTCCACATACGAGTCATACAGACTCTTCCTACACAAACAAGAAATGTTGTAAGAAACCATAGATCTAAGCTCATAATACCTGTATAACACTTTAAGTACATACGGTGCACTCAAACATTTTACAAGCACAGGTTGCATAAACTTGGGTAGACCCTAGAGAGACCTGCCCATGGGTTTTTTTTTTTTTAGCAAGCTCACTCTGACTTAAGTGGTTTTCCATGGATATTACTACTTACAGGAATTAGGATTCATAAGAAGCATCAGTTCTCATTGTTTATTCTGACAAAATAATTGCTTGCATTCAAGGGCACAAAGCAGCATTTGGGAAGCTGCCATAGTTTTTGCAACACAGATACAGAAAAAAAAAACCACTCCATTTTTATCATCAGTCTGTATTTGCTATATCTACTACCTAATTTAACAGTAAGTAGGGAGCTACCTCCAAAGCAAAGAGTATAGCTACTTTTAAAATGACAGGGATAGTACATGGGTAAAGAATAATATGAACATCAGGAAGCAGGGTACACATTAATAAATGTCACTTAGTAATAAGGCAAAACTAACATTATTAGTAAACAGAATGTACAATCGCTCTGAATAAGTGTAATTTTGCTAAGAAGTCTGCAAAAATAGAGATTTGGTAATAAAAAATTAGGGTCTGATCCTGCTTCTATTAAAATTAATGGGAGTTTTGCTATTAATTTCAATGGGAGCAGCACTGAGTCCTCAGTAACTAGAAGCACTGATCCTGAGTTGTTAGCCCCCAAAAGAAGAGAATTTTGTCACACCAAGTCCATAATAGAATCAAAGAATTTCAGGACTGTAAGGGACTTCAAGAGGTCTTCTAGACCAGTTACCTGCACTGAGGGCTACGCTAATTATTATGATGAGCTTACAGTAGAGTCTTATTATCTGCTCTGTTATTTTTCATCCAGCATGTTTTTTGTTTTCTTTTTCTCTTTTAATGTTTTGTTTGTCTGAGTTGTGTACTTTCCCAGTACAATATAATGGTGTCCTTTTTGCTGAGAGCTGAGTTTTATCTGGTCTACACTTTTATCTTTTACTGGACCAACTTTAAGAAAACCTGTTCCTTTTACTAACAGAAGTTGATCCAAAAAAAGATTGCTTCACTCAGTTTGTCGCTCTCATGTGCTGCAATCAACAGTGCCATGACACCACCACAAACAGTGCTGTTAGCATGAGCTACTGTTTTGTGACCCCAAGGTGAACTTAGCATATGGTCTTGTGCTAGACTTGAACAATTTTGATGTTGGTGTATCTGAAAAAGTTGTTTGACTTTTAAGGGCACAGACTACCCCTTCCACACACAAATTTTTCAGAGGGTAAAATATACTCAAATTGCAGCATTAAGGACAGATTTTCTCCAGCAGGGAGAGTGGATTGAGTCAGAAGGTAAAATGAAGGAGTTGTGCTAGTAAAATCAGCTAGATACATATGCGCCATTATGGACAGTTTATTTTTGCAGGGAGACATCCAGCCTGAGAATCTCTGAGTCTCCCTTTCCCTTAATCACACAACTTCCTTTGGAACCCTTTCTCCGAAAGGACTTCAGTGTGGGCATGCCGGTGAGTTACTGCTGCTTTACCAGTTAAGACATGAATGGATTTCAACTGGGAATTCCACTTTATCTTGAGGGAAGTTATCAAATTCCTTCCCCTTCACCCAGCTACCCCTAAGACCCACAAAGACCAAGCCTTGAAGATGTCACACAGAAAAGCTATGCAGTACAGATGGAGAATGCTACAGGTGGGATACCCCTTCTGCAAGGCTGAGTGGGGATTCTGCCATGTTTTGTTCTCCATATCAAGCAGAAGAAGAGTCTAATGCCCTTAAATCCCACAGTAAAGATTTTAAAAACTGACTACTGATTTTGAATCCCCAACATGAGTGACCTTAAAAGGGGCTAATTTTCTCAGAAGTGCTACTCAGCGTGTTCTGAAAATAGGGCCCCTTCTAAGTGTCTCAAGCCAGACATCCAAAAATGAGGAACTAAATCTCACTATTCATATATGAAAATCTTGGGCTATAAATACAAGTTAAAAAAACTGGTTTAAATTGTTTTAATTTGTAACTTTAAAAATGTCTTCAATTTGGTCCTGGGTTCAATTCCCAGGGGGTTGGACTCGATGATCTCACAAGGTCCCTTCCAGCCCTATGATTGGATTGATTGATTGATTAAAAAAAATAATTTGTCAAGCGGTTAATCTCTCACATGGTTTGCAAATATTAAAAAATGGAAACAAATAGGATACAGAGTAATAAAAGTTACCCTCAATGCATGCACAAGAAGGGCGTCATCCTGTTATGTTTACTCAGACAAAACTCCTATTGACGTCTACATCACCTACTAACCCAATCAGCTGCAGACTGCATGATCACTTCCCACATTTTTAAACACAAATTTCACACAGAGTTTTAGTATGAAGCGTTAGGTCACTTGTGCAGTGGTCAGATTAATACAGTAAAATCTTAAGAGCGCCATTCATCAAATCAATATGCTGCAAACTAAGACACATTTACATGAGAGACTAATGACTAAGACCTATAACAAGAGCCCTGCGTGAATACAAATATGTGGATCTGCACCCAATCTGCATCTGCAAGAAATGGCCCATGGATATCCGTGTTGTATCCGCATATGTGGATATAATGTGGCTATCCGCATATTTGCAGGGGTCTAGCTCTGCACAGATAAAAATGTGTGGACCTGTATCCGATCTGCATCCACAGTAAATGGTCTGCGGATATCCTCATTGTATCTGCAGATGTGGATATCTGCAGACATAATGCAGATATCCGTGGATTTGCAAGGCTCTAGTTATATCAACTCATGGGTCCCTAGTTTTCAAAGTTTAATATGAAGAACTGATTTTATAGATGGACCATAAAGTCTCTGAAGGAGATGCTATGGTCAATATAATTGAAAATACAATTTTTACAACCCAGATTTTCTCAATAGACAGTAACAAACCTAGTCAGCAAATAACAGTCGTTTTCATAAACACAATAGGGCTTACCACAATATGTGTGTATACCTATAAATTACTTCTCTACACTTAACAGTGCAGTTAAACATGCACACAATCCACTAGTAAATTTTGCATTAGAAAGACATTTTTATAGGTCATTTTTGATAGATCCCCACCAGGGCTGTTGCTAGCCTGAAAAATGGGTCAAGACCTGGGCCCCACTCCCTGGGCCCAATCCAGGAGCCAGACTGGGCTCCTCACCTACCAGAAGCCCAGCCTGGATCCAGCCACTGCCAGCCAGTGGCAGGCAGTCCGGGTCTGACCTGACCCCTGCCGCTGCCGGCCAGCGGCAAGCGGCCCCAGCCTGGATCTGGCCTCTGCTGCTGATGCTGCGGCCAGTGGCACGTGGCCTGCACCAAATCCGGCCCCCTGCAACAGCAGGGCTGGAAACAGGCTGAGCTCAAGTCCCGCGGGCCCAGCGGCAGCGATGCCCCTGATCAGCACAGATTCTATCTGCCTAAATAAATACAGTGGCTACCTGAACTCATTCTCCCACCTGCATCCACCTGAGGCATCACAGAGATGGATAAACTCTCCTTCAACTTTAGCTAGTTACCAGAAATGTATATGACCAGAAGGAATCGCTGTCTTCAAAGCACAGGGCCCATTCCTGAAGCCCACCCTCATGCCTGCAGTTTGACCAGTGTAATGGAAACTGCATGAGTGGGAGGAGGCCCACATCCTTCTGCCTTTTTACATCATAAATAAGTGGTTCCAAACCCTTTTGGCTTGAGGGCCACAGATATTATTTTTACAAACCTAACGTGCCACCAGCAGGCCCCCCTCACTCAGGGCTGAGGTAATGCAGGGGCTACAGGGGCTGAAGACCTGAGCCCTGTCTTGAAGGGGGGCCCTGGGCTCCAGCTCCTCAGGCTCCTGTGAAATCTGCCCTACCCCTGCGCCAACCTGCTCAGCTCCTACAGTCCTGCTGGGACTTGAGGGGCACCGGGAGGCCCCAGCCAGCACCGGGTGGGGACAGGGCCCTGGGGCTAGACATTGGGATCTGTACTCCCACACCGCCTGGGGGCTGATAAACTGGACAGGGGCTGCTGTGAGAGTGCTGCAAATATGGCCTTTGTGACCCCTGTTCCCCAGTGCCTGCCCACCCACAGGCCAACATGGTGGTAGGGGCCAGGGCCTAAGGTGGGCACCCCATGGCGGTGTGGCAGCTTGGGCCCCCTTAATCAGGCCCTGCCCCCACTGCAGCCAGATACAAGGAGTTTGTTTTTCTTTGCTGATCTCTCATTAACCCTGGCTGTAGCAGAGTCCTGTAACCCTATGCTCTCTACTTGGGTCCCTAGGCCGGGGTTCCTTCCTGCAGCCGGGGGGGGGGGGGGGCAGATTACTGCTCCCCTCCCTCTGACTCCAGCTGGGACCCCAGCACCCATGGACCTAGGCAGAACACTTTTGCCGTGCTCCCTTTTATAGCCAGAGGGATAGAAATGCTGATCTCCCATCCCTTGGTTACAGTAGGGGCCTCTGACTTTTTCAAGGTTGTGGACCCCTTCTAAAAGCAAAAAAATTTGCAACCCCTGGAAAGGGAGAGGTGCCAGGGTCTGGCTCCGGCTCCCACTGTGGAGCAGTGGTGCCCCCGCTGGGATCCAGTGCCAGAAAGGAGCATTGGCACCCCCCTGGGTTCAGGCCCTGGCAGGGAGCAGCAGTGCTGCAGCCAGGTTCTGTCTGTGGCGGGGTGCAGCAGTGCCACAGCTGGGAGTGAGCCCCCACCGTGGAGCAGCAGTGCCCCCACTGGGATCCAGCCTCAGTGGGAAGCATCAACACCACAGCCGGGTTCTGGCCCTGGTGGGGAGCAACACTGTGGACCCCCTGCAACACCTCTGTGGACTCCTGGGGGTCCGCAGGCCACAGGCTGGGAATCTCTGGGCTACAGCAAGGAGCCATCACTGGCCTCTTAGCTCTGCAGAGATGCATTTCACCAGGAACTTAGACAGTGGCTCCTTCCTGTAACCAGGAGTGTCGCTGCCCTGGGGAAAGAGCTGTCACATGGGCGCTGGCTGCAGCCCCTGCCCCCACGGCCCCGATTCTCTGTCTGGGCCCCACCTGGCCCCTGGCTCCTCCTGCTGCTAGCCTGGCCCTGCATCTCCGCCAGGGCCAGGAAAGGCAGGTGCCGCCACAGGAGGCCCAGCCTGAATTAACGGGGGAGGCAGGGAATGTGGGGACTCAGACCATGTGCCCCATGTGTGGGGGTGCTGCTGCCCCAGGGAGGGATCTGGGGCATGGCCCCCAGCCCCGGCCCACAGGCCCCACCCCCGGCTGCAGGCCATGCCCCCTGGCTGGGGACAGGACCGGAAGCTGCTGCGGGCGGCTGGGCCCGCATCCCCAACTGGGGACCGGGCTGGAGTGGCGGCCGCTGCTGCGGGTGGCCAAGTCCCGGATTTCCAGCTGGGGATGGGGCTGCTGTGGCTGCTGGTGGCTGGGCCCTGGATCCCCCACTGGGGATGGGGGCAGGCGTGACCCCTGTGGTCGAGCCCTGGGTCCCCAGCTGGAGATGGGGCTGCTGTGGCCGCAGGTGTCTGGGGCCTGGATCCCCCACTGGGGATGGGGGCAGGCGTGACCCCTGTGGTTGAGCCCCGGGTCCCCAGCTGGAGATGGGGCTGCTGCGGCCGCAGGCGGCTGGGGCCTGGATCCCCCACTGGGGATGGGGGCAGGCGTGACCCCTGTGGTTGAGCCCCGGGTCCCCAGCTGGAGATGGGGCTGCTGCGGCCGCAGGTGGCTGGGGCCTGGATCTCTGGCCTGATGGGGCTGGAGACTGGGGGATTGGGCCGCTAGACCTGGGGCACGTGTGCCGGGTGCCCAGCGCCAGCAACGCCCCCGCCCATGGGCCAGCGATGCCGCTTTCTGTGGCTGCTGCGGGGGGATGCACGGGCCGCCTTGGAAGCCTCGCAGGCCACAGGCCGGGAGCCGCCCCGTCGCCCGCAGAGACCTGCGCTAGTGGCCACGGGGCCAGTCTGCGGCCCCCACTGACAGCCAGGCAGCGATCTGCCCCCTCCTCCCTCCCCGGCTGGCCCAGCCGCTCTCTGCGCCCCGGGGACCGGCCCCTGGCGCCCTTACCGGCGAAGTTCTTGGTGAAGACCAGGGTGACCAGCAGGATGGGGATGAGGACGGTGCCGATGGTGACCACGCGGTCGAAAGGCAGCTCCAGCTTGAGCTGCAGCAGCAGCGCGGCCAGCGAGCCGGCCTTGTCGTCCTGTTGCCCGGGCAGGATGAGCTCCTTCAGCTTCTCGCCCGCCAGCAGCGCCGTGGCCATGTCGGGGTGGCTCTCCAGGATGTGTTGCATAAGCGGCTGCGGGCGGCTTCACGCCGCCAGGCTCCCTCCGGGCTTGCGGCCGAGCTCGGCCCCTGGGCGGCTCCCAGCCTGCGGGGGACACGGCCGTGAGACCCGCCCTTGGGGCCGCGGGCGCCTGCAGCATCCATCCCCGGGCGGCCGCCGGAAGTTATCCCGGGCGGGCTGCGCGGGGACCGCGGGCCGCGCAGCATCCTTGGGGGCAGGAGCGGAGAGGCAGCCCGAGGCGGCCGGCTCCGTGCACAGCCCGCACCCAAAGGCCGGGCGGAGGGCGGCATTTACCTTGCAACTCGCGGCTCTCCCGCAGCTCCGCGCCGGCCGTGCGGCTCCCGCAGCAATGCGCGCACCCCAAAACTGGGGCGGGGGCTTAGCGCTGCTGCAAGGCGCCTGCAGGGGCGTCCCGTCCGCACCCCGCGGCAGCCTGCGGTGCAAGAGGGGCTGGCGGGGGTGGACCGAGGGGTCCGCTCAGGGCTCCCCAAACACCGGCGGGCGGCAGCCGGAGGCGGGGCCTGGCGCGCCTCGCAGGGCTCCCGCCTTGCAAAGCAGCTAGCCCGGCTGGGGAGCGGGAAAGGCTTCGTCCCGCCCCTGCCCCGGACCCCGCGCCAGCCTCGCCGCCCGCCCCGGCGGAAGAAAGCGGGCTGGGGGCGGCGGAGGCTGGAAGAGGCAGGCGGGGGACGGAGACGGCAGGCCAGGGGCTGGGGGAGGAGGGGAGAAGCTGCCGCATACCCCACAGGAGGAGGGGGCCAGAAACTCCCAAGCCTGGGGTGAGCAGTTTGAATTGGAAAGAGTCCAGCGGAGGGCAACAAAAATCATCAAGGGGCTGGAGGACAAGTCCTGTGAAGAAAGATGGAAGGAACTCGGCTTGTTTAGCCTGCAGAAGAGAAGACGGAGGGGGGATTTGATAGCAACCTTCAACTACCTGAAGGGATGCTCCAGGAGGGAACTCGGCTGGTCTCAGTAGTAACAGAGGCTAGCACAAGGAGCAATGGTTTCAAGTTGCAGCTGGGGAGGTCGAAGCTGGATATTAGGAAAAACTTTTATTAGGAGGCTGGTAAAGCATTGGAATGGGCTACCTAGGGAGGCGGTCGAGTCGCCATCTTTGCAGATGTTTAAGGCTTGGCTGGATAAAACACCAGCTGCAATAATTTAACAGGAGTGGTCCTGCTGTTTTTGGGAGGGGGTTGGAGTAGATGACATCATGAGGTCCCTTCTAACCCTATGATTGAAGTGACTGCCAGGGAGGGGTAGGCAACACAGAGCTTCAGCATCCCCTTCCCAAGCTGTGCTGCTCAGGCACGGGGTTGCTTAGCATCCATGTGACCGTCTAAGGTGGGCTCCAATTCATTTACTTACCCCTCTCCCATGCCTAACCGTGAGAAACCCCTGCAGAAAGCAGCTGGAGAGCCAGTCTGTACAAGACTCACAGCAGCTCTGCTCAGCGCTCCCATCTCACAACAAACTACTACTCAGAATAAACATAACAATAAACTTTATTAACTAGCTTAACGTGGTCCTAAGAAACCAAAGTGAATTAAGCAGAATAAGAAACCCAAGGGTCCCAAAGGTCAGGTGGCATCACCCCATCTCAAGTGCAGTCTTTAAGTCCTTGAATGCAAAAACGGAAGCAATGCTCATCTTCTATGGCTGCAGGAATCTTTAACTGGAGTGCACGCAGTCCTCGCTTCCTCCTGTACAAGGAGCACCATGGAGCCTGTTCACTGGTTACCCCGCTCTCAGTCCCACAAGAAAAAATCCTCCCTGCAAAATAGTCCAAAGCAGGGAGAAAACATCCTACAATCCACTCCAGGCTCAACTCCTTTCACTCAGTCACTGAGCACATGGACTCTGCCGCTCTCCATGGTTGCTCCTCTTGGGGCTGCTCCCATCAGGCTTTTCCCAGCCACCTGACTCCAGCACAACAATAGAAACTGGTGGAGCATGCTCAATTTACTACCACCCCCTAGTTCCAGAAACTTCTGGTTTCTGGGCTCCTAATCCGCCCACCAACAGTAACCCATCCTGACTAGGTCTCTTAAAGAGAGAGCCTCTTTTAGGCATATGGGTTACACCCACAGAAGGCAGCTCTTTATCTGACGTGATGCAGTAACCTGTCAAATGAGACTTGTTATCAGGGTTGTTAGCTCTTGCACTTCTTAACTGCCCCAACTGCAGAAATCATCACATTGCAGAAGAATTCAGCTTTCGTTAAACAACAAACAAATTAAGTTTCTAGCCCTAATGCTTTTAGAGAAAAGCTTGCAACATGACCGAATGAACCCTGAAAGCTAAAAGGCAGATAAAGAGATCCTTTAAAAAACCCCCTCATCATTAAGAAACAAATGTTATACTCGTGGGAGTCAGACTTTTTTCTTTTTGGCACTATTAATGTTTCTTTTTTATAGCACAAATTTATTCTTTGTATAACTGCCATTCTCCCTAGGTTGTCATAAGACTTTTTAATTCTCTTTGGTCCACCCATGAAGACTGCCTTTCCCAAACTGTTAGTTCATGTCTTTCCAGCACCTTAATGCTTTTCTTTGCCACCACTTGTGTCTTGAGCTTTTCAAATTCATGAAGGGCAGAGTACTATGTTATCTGAAGTTCCTCCCCAAAGCAATTTCTATTTTTTTTTAACTGAAGGTAGGTATATATATATTCGCCATTCACATGCCATTGATATCCATGGCAGTATCCATGAAGCATAAAGTTATCCATTTGTTTAATTTTTTTTCCAGACAGAGGCTTTAGTTTTCATGGTCATGGTGCAATTCACACTTACTGTTACCAAAAACATCACACATCTTAAATATTAGGCCATACCTATTACATTAAGTAGTGATTTGGTCTTCCAATAATACACAATCTTGTTTTCTCTTTATTAAAAGACAAACATTTCATCTTTAATTTTCCAATCCTTCATAATCTTATGTGCATGCTTGTTCAACTGTAAGCTTGAAAAATATATTATTGTGGTAGTAATGTATAAGGGTTTTAAAATAGGAATTCAGTAGAATTTGATAATGGATAATCAGTAACTTTAAAAATAAAAGTGATGTAAATTATTGAAATTATAGTTACATAACTATACAGCTACACTTTGGATAACAGTTCCTTTGATTCCATTAATAATAACTGATCCCTTGTGTAGCACAGCCAAGCCTAAACTAACCCTCCTGAAAATGTCAAGGTCAGGACAGGCTGCAAAAAGAAGAGCAGATTCTCTTAAATTGGTGACTAACACTCCACTTAGCTTCATCAGTTACAAAGGCTACGTCTACATTTAACTGCTTAGTTCAGACTTGCTTAGTCTGAACTAAGGAATTTGAAGTTAGTTTGAACTACCTGCTTTTTTTAGTTCGAACTAACTTTTTAGTTCAAACTAAAAAAATGCAGTTAGTTTGAACAAACCGCTAATTTGAGTTTATTTAGTTCTAACTAGCATGACTACATCATGCTAGTTCAAACTGAAGTTCAAAATAAGTTCCAACTAAGCAGTTAGTTTGAACTTACCATTCAAACTCACTACTTTGAACTAAGCTTTGCTTAGTTTGAACTAAAATATTTTTTAGTTCGAACTAGGCAAAGCCTAGTGTAGAAGGGGAGCAAATTGGTCCGGATTAAGCGTCCTTAATCCAGACTAATTTGCTAGTGTAGACCAGTGGTTCCCAACCTTTTCTCTGCTGTGGCACACCTTGATACCTTCAAATTTTTTGAGGCACATCACCTTAAAAACCCCCATGAATATTCAAATTAACTTAAATTACTTATGAATATTCATAAAACATGGCACAGTGTTTCAGAAATGTTGCTATGTGGGGTAGCAGGGGTGGCAAAACGGGAGGTCAGGAGTCGTCTGCAGTGGCAGGAGTGAGTGTGGGGAACAGAGCAGGGCAGGGGTGGCAAAAGAGGACAAGGGCAGCCATGTGGGGAGCAGCACAAGGGTGGCAAGAGAAGAGAGAGGAAGAGAGAAAAAGAGTGGCTTTGTGGGGGGGCTGTGTGTGGGGGAACCTGCATGGCACAGCACCCACTTCCCCCATCTCCACAGTGGCTTCCTGCCACCCAGGGCAAATGTTCACCCCACTGCTGCTCCCTCCCACCCCAGTGGGTCCCATCCTCCCCCCGCAACCCCTTGGTGACTGTGATGGACCCTCCCATCACTGCAGGGGCCAGAAACAGGCCTCCAACCCCCAGCTACACACTCCCCCGACTCCAGCTACACACATACTGCAACACATCCACTCTTGCCCGTCTCTGCTACACACACACACCTGCCCCACACAACCACTAGCAGCCTCCCTCCCCTCCCCCCCAATCCCTTACCTGGGCTGTTTGCAAGCTGCTGACACAAGCTGCTCCACCCTGCAGGGGGACAAGGGGATGATTCACACACTCCCAGCCTCCCACAGCTCTCTGTAGGCTGGGAAAGGTGGAGCGGGGTTTAAGGTGTAGCCACCAGCACGCTGCGTTCAGGCTGCTCCTCCTATTTTAGGGGGACCCCTGGAACTCCATGTTCCTGTGCCTTCCTCTATTTTTAGGGGGGGCTGGAACGCTGCCTGCCTAAAAATAGGGGGCCCAGAACTGTGTTCCAGTGCCTTCCCCATTTCTTTAACCCCTGCCTTTTCCCAGCCCTGCACAGCCCACGTGGCTGGGCTGCGCAGGGAAAGAACTTTAACTCCAGCTTTCAGGGATGCTTGCGGCACACTTTGGGTGTTGCTGGGGCACACCAGTGTGCCCTGGCACACTGGCTGGGAACGACTGGTGTAGACATAGCCAAAGGGTGCTTCTGATTCCCCATGCTGGCTATCAAGAAGCTAAAACAAAACATGTACAGCGCCCTTTATATGCATGTCAGTCACAGCCTCCCAATCAGCAATTAGATCCTGCAATTTGGTGTACATCCTGTACCTAGATGGATCTAAATCCTTTGTTTCACAGCATCTGTTGCTGATAAGATGATCCAGAGATAGGAAGCAGAAATGAAGACAACATGGGATGGAGTGGATGCCTTTTATGTCCCTTTGCCATGTGGCTTATGGAAATACACAGAAACAAGACAGAGTCCAGGATCACCTTGGCACATCCTAGTGATTCATAAGCTGTAGCCCCAGGGTTCTTTCCCTGGATTCATTGTACTTTTAGTTCCTTTAACAGGTCATTAAGCAGGATTATTGCTACTGCCATCCTGTCTGCAGTGTCATCCAGAAACACAGTGCAAGTTGAAAAACAGATGCACCATACATATTTACAACTCAGAATGGATACATACATATAAATGTGCTTTTTGATCTTAGCGAATTCTAACCTTTCCAACATTTGTGGCATATCTCACACAAATTAGTGTAATTTTGCAATATTGGTATTAAATAATACCAAAAAGGACCCCTTATCTAAGTCTCATACTTTGTCTGCTGAGGACACACACAGCAGTAGCTTCCTCAGGAACTGGAAGTTATTTTTATTCTTATTTTCATATTGGGCACATAATCTTTGTGTGATGTCTTTTAGTAAATTTGATCTAATAAACCTCAAGCAATATGTTCAAAACTGGTAATAGAACCAATATATTCGTGTGCACAACCATGTTAATATTCAACACTGACTTCACAAGAACTGCTCAGTTTATGACCAGAACATGAGAGTATACATTTTGCTCAATATGGGTGTAAAACCATAGCACAGATTTTGACAATAAAGATAAAACACAAATAAGGGCATAACAAATCATATACAATGGCACATAATCCATGTGAGCCATAATATGAAACAGACAGTGTCTCTTTGACAGACTTATTTCATATATATCATGTATTCAAAAAGGAAATAAGATAGTCGTGGTCATTGAGATAAACTCTGATTAAAATTTTTAAAACCATTTAAAAATAAAATATTTACTGTTTACTATACATTTCAGATCCTTCCTTTCCCAACAAACATGGAAATCCACAATGTGAGTCTGGAAACCTATGTATCTACAACAGAAGATAAAATGATGGGAACAACTGTGAGTTGCTCACCCTAAAAGTATTCAATCTATAATTATGATGAATTTTCAAAAATAAGTTTAAATTATTATAATTAGTTTGCAGAAACATAGTTGCAATATAAACACATCTGCCATGTGCAGACCATACAAAAGACACTAAATTTGTGTAAAGGAAAAATAGTGATTAAATTAATGAAATAATTGGAGTAGATGGGGACTTTGTTAGACATTCTTGATGAAACAAGAGCACATGGAAAGGTAAACAGGATAAGTACATGATGTATTAGAATCAATTAGAGAGAAAGATAGAGTGTGTGTTTGTGTTCATACAGATATATAAAATGTGTTACCAGGTTGGCACTGTGCACTAAACATTCATCTTGTCATATGGCTATTAGGTTTAATTTGTTTAAACTAGCTGATTTCCTCCACTGTGTATTCATTCTCTCCTCCTTAAGTTCTGCCATCTGCCTGGCTAAACATCTCTGTTTTTCCAACTTAATTGAATCCTACGTCCTCAACCTCTGCTGCTTTTCTGCCACCTTTGATTTGCTCAGACCTTTCCCTCCTGCATCTGCACAGAAACTTACCGATTTTCAAAAGGAAAGTTGAAAAAATCCACTGTAACCTTCCCTCTCCCCTCAACTCAACTTCCTCTTCTCCAGGTCTCTCTCCTTTCTTCTTTGTCACAGATGCAGAGTATCTCATCTGTTCTCTTCCTGTAACCTCTCCATTTGGCTTACTGATCTCATCCCATCCCACTTCCTGACCTCCCTTGCACCAAGGGCATTGCTGGTGCCAGGCTTATAGGGCTCGAGCGCCGAGTCCCAGCGACCAAGCCCCAGGTCCGCTCCCGCGCCGCCTGCAGCGGTGGCTGCAGTGGTGGTGTAAGACCGAGTCTTAGTGCATGAGCTCCGGCTCTTTTCTCAGGGCAGCGGCACTCCTGCCTTGCACTCACCTCCCCCACTCTTCTTCTTGACCCCTCACCATGTTCTAGCTCTTTCTTCTCACAATAAAAAACTTAAGTCTCTCCCACCTTTGAAAAATCCACTGTTGACCCCACTTGCCTCTCCACTATATCCTCATTTCCTTCTCCCTTTCATTGCTAAGCTTACTGACCATGCTGTTTACACTCAGTATCTAAATTCCTCTCCTCCAATTCCACTCTAACCCCTCTCCTGTCCAGCTTGCACTCATTGCTCTCTATTGAAACCGCCCTCTCCGAAGTCTGTAACCACCTCTTTCTAGCTAAAGCTCAGAACCATTACTCCATCCTCATTCTGAACTTGTTAGCTGCTTTCAACACCCTCGCACTGTGTGGAGTGGCTCACAACCATGAGTGCCAGCCTCAGGGGCAGACTGTCAGAAAGCAGGGCAGGCATCCCAAACTAGTGGTATGTTCTGCAATTAGATTTCACCAACCCAGTAACAAATGTCAAGTCCTGGATCACTGTACCAGCCTTACCATGGAGCCACAGACAGCCCCTTGGGCATTTATCTTGCCACCCAGGCAGGCTGGACTCAGAGTCAGGGCCACATTAAGGCAGGGGCTGCAGCTCCTGACCCAGCCTAAAAGGGGGGGCTCCAAAGCCCAGCAAAAATCCAGCCCTGGCCTGAGTGGCTGACTGTTGCTGGTCACTTTTAGCCCAGCTTGCCTGCCCTGCCCTCAGGATTGGCTGATCTGCTTCAGATCAACCAGGCTGGGGGAAGGACAGAAGTGCTGCAGTACTGCCTTTGGCCTGCCCCCTCACATCCAGCATCAGCATCAGCCTGTGGGGCCTTGCCGCAGCAGGTGAACAACACTGGTCTGCAGCCCCTCCCACCCTCAGCTCCCCGCATAGTACTCCTGTGCCTCTCAAGAAGGGGATTCACTTTCTGCGAAGCAGTTTTGGGTGTTACCTACTGACCCAGATCAGCTGTCTTCACAGAGGCATCTGCTTGCTGCTGTTGCTGATACCCACACCTTCCAGCATCAGCTTCATACCTGCCTCCTGTCTATTTGCTTTACCAGTGCTTTTCTGAGCACCTCTTTCTGTTCCACAGGTAAATGGTTGGCACCATAAAGGGCGGGCAAATGTAAGTGGGAGGCACAGAGGACACAGTGAAATGTGTCTGTGAGGCTGTTGGGCAGTGAGATACGATTTTGTAGCTATAAACAATGAGAAGTGTCCACTGGCCATCAGCTGTATAGCTTTTGCTGAAACAAGGGCTTTGACAGTAAGTTAACTGGAAGTGAGAAATAGCTATTGGCAATGAGATGTGACTGGCTGTTGACAGATGTGACTGCTGATGAGATGTGGCTACAGGGCATCTACAAACTGAATGTAGGTGATTAGTTTGCAGCAGCACACTTTTTTTGAAGTTGTATAGCTCAGACCTGTAAGCCTTACTGAAGAATGCTAGTCCACTTATTATTTCTTCATGATTCTTCACTGTGCTTTGCTACTTGCCAAGCAGAGATGAAAGATTTAAAAACAAATTCTGCACCATATACCCTTTTGATGGAGTAGATTTAATATAGATACCAAAACCCTGCCTTGAGCATTTGGAGAAAGCACACCTGCCTCTGAGATCCCATTAGTGTTTTTTTCTTCATTTCTCTTGTTGTTTGGTTTTCTGCTTTTAAATGGCTTTTTGCAAACCACAAAAAACAAAAGAGGATCATGCAAGCATGTGGCTAGGGACAGTCTGCCCTCTCCAGCTCCTGGTACTTTTTTTCAGCTTTACCTTGCAGAAGAGTTCCCAGGGGAAGCACCTGATCCCAGCCTCTAATTATCTGCTTCTTGGCATAACAAGCTTATGTGGCCTTGGTTCCTTCTCACTGCAGCCAGTCTTAGCCTTTCAGCACTGCAGAGGGCTTAAAGGACCAATCTCAAGTTTCTTCCACTCCATTTACCATTCATTTTCCTACACTCTCTTTGAAGGGTGTTGGGGGAAAAGGAAGACCTTCCTTGAACATCATTTTCTCTCCTTACAGATGTTGTGGGCTATGTTCCCTCTAAGCTGTGAGCGTGTGCGCACGCACACAGGTTGTGAAACCCATGCACACAACAAAATAAAGCACGCACAAAAAAATTCAACAGTGCTAATATTTTTATGCTACTTTAAGAAGGTGATTTCAAGTAGCATGTTTCAAATAAAGTTTTGTAATTTATAAAATCATTTGCATCACTATATCAAAATCAAATGTAGATATTATTTGGATCATACACACTTCACTGCACTCACAAGTTTGACCACATGCACTGGGGTGCACACAAATTTGGACACTGGTTCCAAAAATTTGCACAAATGAAATTTTTTGCACACACAGCCTATGAAAAATTAGAGGGAACATTGGTTGAGGGTTTGACAAATGCCCTTCCAGCTATTTCTGTGCACTGTTCTGCCTTCTGAAGGAATCCATGTGGCCAGAATGCACAACTGCTGGCGTGTACGTTGGTCTTCATCAAGACACTGGATTTATGGTTTATTGCAACAATCTGTAATCCATTAACTCTCCTTTTTGTTCTATGCCTACAGGACCGTCAATAGGTCACTTCACTTTGAATGGTTCCTTAGAATATGTGCTGACTACTTACACTACAAGATCAGTTCAACTTCGTATTTAGCGGTGACACTCTGACCATCTTGCCCAAACCTGAGGAAGAGCTCTGGGGCTGTTTCTACACTGCCATTACAAATCCATGGCTGGCCTATGCTAGCTGACTAAGGATCACAGGGCTCAGCCCAAGAGTCTGTTTAACTGAAGCAAGGATATTTAGGTTTTGGCTGGAGCCCAGATTTTAGGAAAGGTGATAGTAAATGTTTACAGAATTAGAGTGTACAGAAGATTGTGCATGCTGGACATGATATTTTGAAGTGAAACTATCCACACAGAATTGAATCAAACTTTATACAGAGCACTGTCAACTGCAGAAAGTAACACTGAACAAATAAAGAACTTTTCTAATTTCATTTTTGGCAACCGATAGTGTTACCTGAAGTAAGAGTACATAGACTAGGATCTTTGACTTCAAAAGAGCTAAATTAAAAAAATTAAGAGGATTAATTTGGGAAGTGGACTATACTGAAGAACTCATGGATCTGAAGCATAGGAGGCTTGGAATTATGTCAAGTCAAAGTTGTAGGAACTATCTGAAGCCATCCCAAGGAAGGGGAGAAAATTCATAGGCAAGGCTTGTAGGCCATGTTGGATAAGTAAGCATTTTAGAGAGATGATTATGAGAAAGCAAAAAGCCTATGAGGCAGGGGTCTCAAACTCAAATCACCACAAGGGCTGCATGAGGACTAGTAGAGGGCCACATAAGGACTAGAACATTAGCCCAAGGGCCGCACCACTGAACCCTTTCCTTCCAATGATATTGCAAATATTGGAAATGATAATGTCATTGTGAACTGTAGGAAAAGGTTTTAGGGGCTGCATGCGGCCCATGGGCCATGTGTTTGAGACACCTGCTATAAGGAGTGGAAAATGGTAGGGATCAGCAAGGAATACTACCTCTTGGAAGTTAGAACAGGTAGGAATAACATAAGAAATGCCAAAAGCCAAGTAGAGCTGGACCTTGCAAAGGGAATTAAAACCAATAGTAAAAGGTTCTCTAACCATATAAATAGAAAGAAAACAACATGGGCATCACTTGCGCTGGGCACACAGGGCAAGACCCCCAGTCCCAAGGCCAGCACCCCAAGCTCCAGCACAAACTCCAGCCAGGGCTGCGGGGCTGGGCCATGGCAGTGGCAGGAGCCTGATCTGGCCCTGACCCTGGCTGGGGTTGCAGGCAGGGGCGTCGCTGGAGTTGGGCATGCTGGGGCACATGCCCCGGGTCCCAACACCAGTGCCCCGGATCTCCAGCCCAATCGAGCTGGGGATCTGGGGCCTGACCCCTGACCAGCCGTGGCCGCGGCGGCCCCGTCCCTGGCCTGGGATCTGGGGCCCGGCTGACCGCCCAGCAGGCCCTGCCCCTTGCCAGGGATAGGGCCAGGGGGAGGCCGCGCCACCGCAGGCGGCTAGGCCGTGGCGGGGCTGGGCCAGAAGTGGCCACTGGAGGCCAGGCCCGCAGCCGTGGGCGGCCAGGCCCCCAATCCCCGGCTGGAGACGGGGATTGGGGGCCTGGCTGCCTGCGGGCCCGGCCTCCACTGGCCACTTCTGGCCAGGTCCCACTGCGGCCTAGCTGTCCACGGCGGTGCAGCCCCCCCCCCCAGCCCTATCCCTAGCCAGGGGATGGGGCCTGCCGGCTGGGGCTGGGCCCATGCTCCGGGTCCCTCCCCGCCCCAGCACCGCCTCTGGTTGCAGGGTCATGCTGTAGTGGTGGTGGCAGCCTGATTCAGTCCCAATCCCTGCTAGGGATTCAGGGCTGGGCTGTGGCAGCAGCCTGATCTGGCCCTGACCCCAGCTGGGAACTTGGATCCATAGGATCCAGCCCTGACAAGGGACACGGGGCCACCAGTGGTGGTTGCAGGAGCCAGATCTGGCATCAGTCCCTGACTGGGAAACCACAGCTGGATCGGGCCCAGGGGCTGGATTGGGGCCATGGGTGGGGCCAGTGCTGCAGGGGGTGGGAGCAGTGTGGGGGTGGCAGACCCAGGCCACAAGAGTTTTTTGGGGCCTGTGATGCCCCTGCAGGTGGCTAATAGGATTAAGGCCATGGAGGTAGAAATTACCACACCTGAGGTAGAAGCCAAACTTGAACATCTTAAATGGGACTAAATGTGGGGGGAGATAATCTCCATCCAAGAATATTAAGGGAAGTAGCACATGAAATTATGAGTTCATTAGGAAAGTTTTTAAAGAATCTGTAAACTTAGGAGCTGTACCATACAACTAGAGAATTGCCAACATAGTTCCTTTCCTATTAAGGGGAAAAAAGTGATCTGGGTAACTACAGGCCTGTCAGTTTGACCTCAGTAACATTCAAGGTCTTGGAAAAATTTCTGAAAGATCAAGTAGTTAAACATATCAAGGTTAAACAATAATTTGGATACAATTCAACATTGCTTTACTAAAGGTAGATTGTGACAGACCAACCTGATTTCCTTTTTGAGGAGACAACAGACTTTGTAGACAAAGGGAATGCAGTGCTAATTTACCTTGATTTCAGTGAGGCATTTGATATGGCTCCACACAGGGAATTATTACTTAAATTGGAAAAGATGGGGATTAATATGAAAACTGAAAGGTGGATGAGGAACTGGGTAATGGGAAGACAAGTGTGGATCACATTGAAAAGTCAAGTGTGTGGCTGTAGATAGGTTATTAGTGGAGTTCCTCAGGGATTAGTCTTGGAACCAATCTTATTTAACTTTTTTATTACTGCCCTTGGCACAAAAAAGAAGGAGTGTGCTAATAAAGTTTACAGATGACAGAAAGGTGGAAGGCATTGCCAATACAGAGAAGGATCGGGATATCATACAGAAAGATTTGGATGATCTTGTAGGGTATGTCCACACACACTCCTTATTTCGAAACAACAGAGGTTGTTTCGAAATAAGGAGTGCCATGGCCACACGACGCACGGCCATTTCGAAAGAAGCAAACCGCTTCTTTCGAAATGGCCGTGGTCTTTGCGAAATAACTTAAACCTCGTTACCTGTCGAAACAGAGTTGTTTCGAAACAGAGGTTTCGAAACAGCCCTGTTCGGACATGTTGTTTCGGAACAAAGTGTTCCGAGACAACATGTGCCCCTCCTCCCAGGGTGCTAAGCACCC